>CM076580.1:591539079-592139079 GCA_034641835.2 Pinus albicaulis | reverse complement strand
GAAATTTCTTTTTTTTCTTCTACGACAGATAATCACAATGAAGCCCTCCATTTTCTTACAAGTGCACATGATAACTCCTGGGTGAATCTTTAGCTGAACACCTCAGACAATAATGCCTCTTGTCTGAGGGTTTTATATTTTCATTTTTCCCCATCGAGGGTTTGTAATTTGACTTCTGTTTAAAAGTTTAGACTTTAGTGGAATCTATGTTTTGGGTTTTCGCGCAATAGTGATACCCCTTCAAGTATTGTCTGTTATAGATTTTGCCATATAAATGGTATATTTTCCTTTGCTCATAGTCAAGGTTTCGTTGTATGTCGACTTTGTTCCACCAAGGGTCTTGTGCTAACCCGCCTGGGTTTTAAGTCTAAACTTGAACCATCTTATTTATATGTATTGTTATCTTATTTATAGCTTCTTTATGTATATTTACAGATTTACAGATTCTTCGTCTTTTTTTCTATTTTAGGCTTCCTCAGAGTTATTCTGGAAGTCTAATTTTCTTATGCAGTTTCAATTTCATTGTTATTTATAAACTCAGTTCTCTCACATGCATGTCTCAATTTTCCAAGCTTAAGCTTTTCTGCTTTATTTTTGGTTCCCCATGGATCTTTCACTATGAATATTTATCATAATATTAGATTGAAGCCATATGCAGAGTGTTATTTTCTATAACTATCACTTATTTGTTTATCATTTAGCTATATTATGGAGAATGTCTTTTATCTGCATAATATTAACATGTAAAGAATTATGGAGAAGTTTATATTAAAAGCCATGGATTGAAATGATAGTTATTTCAACATTTTCTTTCATGTCAGTAACTTCTGGTTCACTTAAGAGTTTAAAATTTTTGAATAGTTTTATGTTATTTGCATCTATTTCCGGAATTACTTTAGATGGGTGATTGGAGCACCCTAGGGGACTTGTCCCTTGTCCGTGTATTAGCCAACCTTTCCTACATGTCACAAAATTTTTCTTATGGGTTTATCCTAGTTTTTCTCAATGACTAAACATAAACTTATAAGTAAATAAACTAGATACTTTTCCAATCTAATTGACTTGTCTCACTTTGTGAAAACTAATTGCTTATGCCCAACCTTGAGTGAGGCAATGACGTCCTCAATCCCCAAGTGCTCCTCTCCAAAGCAGGAAGTCATAGCAGTAGCTTTTCAAGGAGGTAGACCTCAGGAATTTTGTCTAGTCTTCTCTCCTAGTCAGGTAGCAGAGTTCCACTGGTCTTGATCCACCAGCTCTGGATATTCTCTCCTTCCAACTTCTCCTACACAGAACCCCTTTCCTCCTCTATGATTTTCCTTTTATCCTAGAGGAACTCCTCTAGGATTTTCCTTTTATCCTAGAGGAAAGGTAACTGCCAGTAACTCCTTATTCAACAACTTTGGAGTCTTGGAAAATTTTACCATCATATTCATGGTATCATACCATAATTAAAAGTTTATTTTCAAAAGTAAAAAGCTTTAATTCACAACTTTTGATTAACATACTTATTAATCTGTTAAATAATTTTTAAATAACTTCAGTGTTGAATTAACATGTCTTTTAGTAAATAACATTAAAAACAGATGTTACTCTTAAAGATAAATATATTTCCTTTTATTTAACATATAAATTGATATGCGTCATTTAAAAAAATAATTTAAGATTTATTTTTCACAAAATAATTCAAATGAATTCAAATGAATAGTTAAGTAAATTAATTATATATCAACTAGGTTAATCTAGCCCCAATCTATCATGATAAAATTTCTTAGTGTATAATTTTTGTTTCTCATTTACTTTTATTTCATGTATTAATTTCTCCCCGTTAAAAAATTTGATCCCACTTATTATTTAATAAATTTAGTTTTAAAACATATTTAAATTAGTTTTTTTTTTAATATGCATATGTATCTTTATAAGTAAGTATTTCGTTTTTTTAATTCAACTTTATATATTTCAAATAAAGGCTAAATTATATAAAAAAATTATTACAATGTTATGTTTGTTCTTTAATGTAACTTCGACTAAATTTCACCATACAACTCTCACAATAATAAAGGAAACATTAATAAAAATAAAAAAATAAAAAATAATTCGAAGTAAATATATACTTTATTTCATTTTTATAAATTTAATATTTAATGTAAATTATAAATAAAATTAATAAAAAAATTATATAAATTTCCATATTATCAAAAAAGAAAAATTACAAATTTATTTTACAATAATATATCACAAGACAAACAAATTACAAATTTATTTTACAATAGGATATCATCTCACCTAGAGTATATTAGCATTGGAAAGTATGTATATATGTGTATGTATGTAGAGGGTGTTGTTAATTTCAACTGGGTTTATCTTGAATATTGTCAATCATGTTTATTTTTGGATGGTTTGGAGTAATGTTTGGGAACTTGACCACTTAGTTTCAATTTGTGCAAGTGACATAATGAGCTTTGATATATTTGTTTAGAATGAATGTGAATATATATATGGGGTGAATTAATTTTATTTGTGATGAGCATTTTTGGTTTTGCGACCATTTATCTAGTCAAATATATACTCCACCAACAATAATTTTTCAGCAATATACTAGCAAGAACTCTGTGGAATAATATACTCCGCCACTCATAACCCATGTGAATAATTTCCTTATATTTAGTTGATTTCTTCTAACTTTTTATTTCTTCTAATAATGGGCGCTTCACCACATATGTCAAATCCTCAATATAGTAAGGGGAGGTCAAACAAATTTATTCTAAAATGTCTTTATGATCATATAGATTTATCGAAAAAAAATAAAATATATATATATATATATATATATACACTGCGATTAACAATAAATTCAAATTGACATTTAATCATAAATTTAAATTGATAAAAAAAAAATTTAGAGTTCGAAACTGCAAAAAAAATAAATATAAACTTAATAAAAAAACAAATAAATAAATAAAAAGTAAACAGCAGTCAGTTGGTAAAGAAAATTTCTCCTTCATAGGAACCAGGTTCAAAAGGTAGAGGAAGTTGTAATGAAAGAGACATTTTGTAATATCACTACCATAAATTCCGTAAAAAAACATTCAGAAAATATTATTCATTTAATAATAAATATGTGGACTTCCTCTATGTATAGGTTGGGTGGTGTCGTTGCTTTTTACTTGAATTTTCTTTACAGTAAATGAGAATTTATATTTTTCCCAGTGACATGGTTTGAAACATGTGTCAATGGTAAATAGAAAGGCTTCTGATGATTTTTTTGTACAGTAAATGAGAATTTATATTTTTCCTAGTGATATGGTTTGAAACATGTGTGAATGGTAAATAGAAAGGCTTCTGATGATTTTCACGCGTCTTTTATGGCAGGTGGAGTGTTGTGAATATAGAGGTCCAATGATTGATTTCCTCAAGGAATTTTGTTTGTTGTTTTACAGGCAAAGAAAATGGATTCATTAAGTGAGGGTTAAGTGAGGTTTTATGCCATAAGTGTCTTTGCTAGTGCATTTGATTTATTTTGTGAAGGAAAAATAGCTTTGATTTATTTTGGGAAGGAATAAGAGCTTGAGGATTTGTAGACTCGTATTGATATATATAATCTCATTATGCCAATTTGATAGTCGTTGTTTTAATCATTTTTCTTTTTTTCTGTAAGCTTAGTAGTTCCTTACCATTTTCTATTAATAAAAAAAGCAGGCATAATAAATACAAAAAGTAGACCTCAACCTGCTCGAAGGAAACCAGGTTTGTTGGCCATATAAGTGCATTGTACGCCATCCAAAACTTATACTTCCTTAATCTCCTAAATGGAGTCTTAAGATAACTGATATCGAATTTTGCTAATATTAACATTTACAGAATAGATAAGTAAGATTTACTGAAAACATAAGTAAAACTATCTGTTAAAAACCTAGAAATGTCGGCTCTAATCATCATCTAACTCCACCAGGGCTGGGTCTTTGACACTGGATCCTGGTATCTCAACCTGTTGCATGGATTTTATATCTTTCTCCATTCTGTCAAGATGAGCATACTGATGCAATTGATGCAGGTTGACTTCCTGGATGTTTGTTTTTATCTTTGCCAAGGTGGAGACCAGTTTTGGATCCTCTACTCCCTGAATTAGCATTATGGCTTTTACCAGTAGGCATTTTACTTACCAATATTTTCTGATTTAATGTTAAAACAATGATATTCTCCCGCGAGTATGCCCTAGATCATTAATCATATTGCAATTCTTCCACTGCCAATTGATCCTGTTCTTCCATTTTTTTGTGGGTTCTGTTTCCCATCCAAAAATATGAGATTTTAAATAACTGGGTGTGTCTTCTGCAAAGGTATGAATTAAGGGCTCCATGAGCTCTTTTCTAGATTTTCGGCCCCTCTTGGCTGGCGGGGCTGAGATAGATTCTTTACCTTTATCCAATTTAGGCTTTCTTTCGCTTGTTTTATTGACCATCTTGACTGGAAAGAAAACGAACTCTCCTGGAGCATCAATACAATGGAAAATTCCAAGACACTTAATTTTCGGGGGTGAATCAACAGGTGGAATGCGGACGCAGGCTCCTTTCCCCTTCATCATTGTAAAAATAATCTAGCCTTACCCCTTAGACTTCCTACCTACGACATGAACTACCCCCACCCAGAGCAGAAGCTTAGTATATAGGAAAAATAACCAAGGCCCATTGTAGAAAAAACAGATGCAAATCCTACAGAGAACCCAAATTCTGCAAGCCCACCATAATTCTAAGCCCGACAAGTCGAAATCGTTGACTGCCCTAGGAAAAAACAGATGCACAGAGCCCCCACCTGAGAGCGCAACTATACCCTCCCGAACGCTACCCTCCCAAACATTGACATCATTGACCTACATGCAGACAATTTCCCAGGAAAACCCACAGACATTTTTGTCTTGCCTTCTAATTTCATGAGAATGCAAAGTAATAGTTTTTAAATTCGCTAATCTTTGAAAACTGTGATAACTTCTACCACTGGCTTTATTAACACTACCGACCTTGCAGACTTCACAAATCTTGGCAAAACCATTATACAAAAAATCTAAAAACACTAAAATTTTCACCTGCATTCTGCGAAATTCCGATACCAACTTCATTTCCACAGTAAGGAGAAATTAAAATACCTACCAAGCCACCCACGCAGTCCAACATCTTGGTCGACGATGGCATTTATCATAAAAGGTATTGAATGTTCATTTTTATTTTATTGGGTAGCCGTGAGAAACCTATTCTGTTTGAAGAAGCATCCACAATCATCGTTGGAGGAGCTAATTAGATTTTTGTTTACAAATGCATTGTAAATACCCACCTTAGCTTCCAGGAATCATGATGGATAATCACTCCTCGTTTGGCCATGCAAATTCTACTCATGGGGTAGAAAAAGGGCAAACCATACAAATTAGTTTACTATGTTTATTTGCACCAATAAAATAGTTATTTTATTTGAAAAGAATGCATATTCAAGTGCATTTAAACCATATTTAATTGTATTAATTTTATTGGAAAGAGGAAGGTTTCCACATGTACAAAGAAATAGCTAGATCTTTTTAAAAAATAAATATGTGTTGCATACATACCAGAGTGGCTATTACGATTTTTTTTTTTGGGAAAGTTTACAGATTTTCATGAACAAGAATAATATTGTTTTAATTTTCTTTTCTAAAGTTTACGTAATTGAATGGAAGAATAATTATTGTGTTATAATTTATGAAAAATAATATCTTATTTACATATGCATAAAAAATTAGCTATTATACATTGGATTTCTTGAAAAAGAAACATGTGTTTCCATGTATGAAAGAATAGCTACCATGCTTTTGATTTCTTGGAAAAAAAATATGTGCTTTTGCATGCATGAAAAAGAATGACTATGGTTTTAGACTTATTGAAAATCATAGGTATTGAGGTGCACAAAACAATGGTTAACATGTTAATTTTTCTAGAAGAAGGTATTTGTTTATAAACATAAAAATATTATCGATTGTGTTAATCTATTTGAAAAGAACAAGTGTTTGTATTCACAAAAGAATGGAATGGCTAATGTAATAGATTTCTTGAGAAAGAATTTGTGCCCATATGAAAAGGGATAATATTTATGGTGTTGGCTTCCCTTGGAAAATAATATGTGTTTACAAGCATCAAAATATTAGAGGTTAGGATAATTTCATTTGAAAAAAGAATGTGGTCCTAGGTAAAGAAAATAATATTAGTTATAATGTATAACATTTGGGAAGTTATTCCCTCTTCTTGTGTGAAGCAATAGTGATAACCATGGAATTTCTTTTAAATACCATCTTAGTGAATCTTTTAATATTATTGTACTCTGGTGGGAAGAGATAAAATGTATTTAATCCTTCACTTACAATGATCATGAAGAGTAGATGAATGAGCATGTGAAGAGGGGGTGAAGGAGCATGCTTTGGTGATCTTTGTGAAATTTACCATATGTATGAATGGATAAATAGACATGTTTGGGGAATTATGTACTTTTGATTAACGTATGTGCAATGTTAATAAAGAGACAAGTCTCAATACTTTGTACACATTTTAATTATGCATATGAAAATATGTTTGAAATATAGCCATTAAATATTTTTTGTTGGATTTCAGATTTTGCCAACATTATTTATTGTGTAGGTTTAAATAATGGCGATAACATAAACATAAAACACACATACTCAAATAATTTCCCCTGAATCCCGAAACTGGGAGTACCAGATTTATTTTTCATTATGTTCATTTCAATGTTACAATACATAGATATATATACATTCCAAAGAATTCTTAAACCCCAATCCATTAACCTTAGATTAGAACATAACCATAGTTCCCTTGTTTGGATATAAAAAATACCATGGAAAGAAAACCATCAAGCCCCAAAACCATGTGCAAAAACCTTGCACAAAACCATAGGTATTTCTGTCAAGCTAATATAGGGGAAATAATATAGTAGATGCCCAAAATTATCCCACTTGTTGTTTCATTTTCCACAAAGGGGGTCACAAGAGAGCTTAGTCATTATTCCAGCCCTACAATGCCCATTGTTTCTCAACACTTAGAAAAAATATCAGTGATCACATACTTCGTTAATGCATCTGCAACATTCTTCAAACTGTCCACCTTTACTAGCAACACATTTTTGTCCTAAATGATATCCCTCACAAAGTGATACTAAACATCAATATGCTTTGTCTTTGAATGATAAGCAGGGTTCTTTGCCAAGAAAATTTCACTTTGGCCATCACAATACATCCTTATAACTCATTCTTTTAACCCCATAATTGAACACAATATATCTAACCAAACTTTTTCCTTGCTTGTATGAGTGGTTGTCATATATTCAACCTCTGTAGTTGAAAGAGCCACTACAGACTATTTTTTTCTCATCCAACTAACTTCTGTTCCAAATAGGTTAAATATATAGCCACTTGTAGATGTTCTCTAATCTAGATCTCTAGCCCTGTCTACATTCACAAAGCCACGAATGTCTAAAACTGTGTTCAATCCTGGTCTTACTTTTTATCAGAGACTATAATCATTGGTGCCACACAAATATATGAAAACTCAATTCAATGTTGTCCAATGCTCCTTTATTGGTTTTTACATAAACTTGCTAAATACTCGCACTGCATGTGCAATGTCTAGTCTAGTATAGACAATTGCATACATCAGCCTACCCACTGCACTTGCATATGGAACACAAGACATGTCCTCTTCCTCTTCTTGTGTCTTGGGACACTGTTCAACAGATAAATTTACCACTATAGGAATAATAACCTTCACCAGTTTACTATTCTTCATATTAAACCTCTGAAATATTGTCTTAAAATACTTCTTATGGTTTAACGAGAGCTTCCTCTTTATCCGATATAATTTAATCTCCATGCCCAAAATATAATTTTTAGCACCAATATCCTTAATGTTGAATTTGGAGGACAATCAGGTCTTCAAATCCTGGATAATTTATTTTTTATTTCCGATTAGCAACATATAATCCACATACAAGACCAAATAAATAACATGGTCACCAATTAATTTAAAATACACACAGTGATATGCTTTTCTTTTGGTGAAGCCTTGTCCCCGTATGTGTGTATCATATTTCTAATACCACATCCTTGGTCATTGTTTTAACCCATACATAGACTTTTTTAATCTACATACGAGTTCTTTCTTATCATTCACTGCAAATCCTTCTGGTTACTTCATGCATATCTCTTCTTCGACATTCCTATGAAGAAACATTGACTTCACATCCATATTTTCTAACTCAAAATCAAATGCAGTGACAAAAAATAAAAGTAATCTAATAGAAGCTATCTTTGCAACAAGAGAAAAAATATCAATTTCTGGCACTTGGGAATAACCTTTTTCTACCAGTTGAGCTTTGTATTTCTACACCTTGCCTTCTGCATTCATCTTCTTCTTAAACACCCCTTTTCTTCCAATGGGCTTCCTTCTAGCCAGCAACTCCACCAGATCCGAAGCCTCTTTTTTGTGCAAGGATTCCATTTCATGAACCATAGCACACACACCTAACAAATTGGAGGAAGGGATTATAATTCATGTGAAGGAAAAATTATATTTAACGTTATATCAAGAAAAAAACTAATGGTCCATGTAAATTGAAGGAATTTCAACTATGGGATAATCGACTGATGGGCAGAGCCAGATGAAATTTTTATAGCATTTGAGGATTTGTGGGTAAATGATATCATGATTAATGTATAAGGGATAGACTCCCTTACAGCCATTGAGTGAAGGGTGAACATCCTCATGAGATGTTTAATAAAATTAAACGCTTGCTATCTTTCCCTTATGGGGTTTCGAGGGTATATCAATGTTAAATTATGTGTTTTCCTATTGTGCCATTTTAATAATTTTTCTTCCTTGCATGATGCGAAATTTACATTATCAAATATGTGATTAACTAATCTAGTTAAAATAATCATGAGAATTATGCAAGGATACAACATGATGTTTATGTTAATATGCTACAACAATGGTTGATATGTTATGTAACTTACTATTCCATTTCTAAAGTCACTCTATGTATTGATAAATATTTTATCTAATGGTCAGTAACGGAATACATAATAAGTAATTTGGAATTACGGTATAGTAAATTTCGTGAAAATTTTCTAATCCTATGTATTTTTACACGAGGTTATCGAGGGATATTACAAGTGGTATCAAAGAAAAAAGTCACAGCACTAGTGCCTTTTGGGAATCAGTCAGAAGAAAAGAAGTAGAGGTATGATTCGAATGGGTATCAGAGTATCAGATCAGGTATGGTTATAAGAAAACTACATGATGATGTAAGTAGTAAATTTCATTTAACGTGAGATACATGATGCATGTTATTAATTTCATTGAAGAATAGTAAGTGATAAGGTCTAATTTAAAACCGTGCTCAATACATTTGAATATTTATGTAGATAAAAGACAAAAAAAATATATATTTCATTTATGAAAAATCGTGAGCACTCACTAGTGATAGTGAGGAGAAACCACCAACCCTTCCATGCATACTCTTGTAATAATGCGTAATGGTGCATTTAAAGGAAAATAATTAAATTACAATGCACTTTTTATAAAGAATGAATGCATGTATTGATATGTGTGATAATGAAAAAATGTAGAAGGTAATTGGTTTTTGCTGAAGAAGAAAATAAAAAATTTTAAAATGTATTGAAAGAACCCCTTTAGATGTTAAAGATAAACAATGAGTCAAGTGGCAAGTCTTGAATGTAATGGTTAATTTATGATTGAGTCCTATCATGGGTTTTGATTGAATTTAAGATGGTTGATAGCATTGATTATTTTTGCAAGACTAACTATTAAACTTCTATGCATGAATCGGTTTTCATTGAATATTATTACAAGTTGTAAACAAAGTGATGTTGTTGGTGTATTGGTGACAATACACTGTTCAATTTGGGGTTGTTTGGATTTTTACGATAATTTTTATCGACACTTACACATTAATGATAAATCAGTGTTTTATATGAATAAATATTTTCATATTCTTTTGTGCATGACATTATTGTATGAAATAAATTACAATGATTGTAAAAGTGAATACTTGTTTATAAATGCGTACATATGATTGCAAGTTATTGAAGGTTACAGAAGACTTGGATCATGATATAATAGTGTCATTGAGTAATTTTTTTAATAAGAAATGCATTGTTATGTTAGGACTTGTGCCTTTGCATATGAACATACACAAATGATTGTTGGAAGGATGAGAAAAACCAAGAATATTTGATAGTATTATACTATAATGAAATCTGTGAGATAGATTATGTATTTTTTACCGACTTAATGATAGAACTAGCAATAATATAATGTTGTTGATTACCTTGTTTGTTAATAAATTACAACTTTACAAGTTGATTATTCCATGATGATGTTAGCTAATATGAAAATATGATTGAGGGTGGAAAGCCTTGTAAATCAATGGACATATGGTTATGGAAAAAAATAGACATCTCTAGAGAATCATGGAGAAAGATAGGAAAAATTCAAAAGTGTTTTATAAATTATAAGTTCAAAATCAAAGATAGACTGTAAAACAAATTAAGATGTTATTTAACAGAGGTCCTCAATCCTAGTATAAAATATCAAAAGTATCTCTCTATTTTGAGTTAGTATAAAGAGGAAAATTAAAATTTCTAAAATAAAAACAAACTCTAACAAGCTCCATGGTGTAAGAGGGTGTTAGAAAATTCTTAAAGCATTATGAGTCAAAAGAATTTGTTATCTTTGTAACATTAAGAGGATTGAAAATAAATAATACTTATATTAAACTACAATTTCAAAATAATTTTTTTAATATTTATTTTCTAAATATTTTAGATCACACTTTTAATGGTCTTTTAAATGCATTTATTTTAAAATTTAATAAAGTGTTTTAAACACATTTATTTTAAAATTTTAAATAAAAAAATAAAATGAAGAAATTAATTTATTTTATTTTATTTTTACTATAGTTTGATAAACCAAATTTAATTTCAATCAAAATCTATAATCACTATTATCATAACTAAAAAATTAATTATTAGATAATATATATTTTAAGATATACACTCGATTAATTTTTTATTGATAACTTTGATTGAAACAAAAATGGAATTCATCAATTATAGGTTTGGAATTTGTAAAGTGGGTTTTGTTGCTATTTTTACTCTTAAATATAAATACATATAGATTTTGTGCAAAATAGTTGAGGATGAAACCACATGTGGAGGTTAAAATTGTCTGATAAGATGTTTAAGTTAAATCCAAATTTTCATAACCGTAATAACAATATCCGACATTTTGTAACCCAAATAAAAATATTCTACATCTGAAAAAATTATTTTTCCATTTTAAAACCAATCTAACTAAATAATATTTAACGATAAAATACCTAATATGAAAGTAATTAAATCTCGACCGCCGCCAGTTGAGGCAATGTGTCAGGCCCACGAGTCAGTGTTCCTTGACTCGGGAAAGTCGGGCACCCCACACGAGCGCACATAGGCAATTCAGTGGACGGGAGTGCCCATGGACACCTTCGGGTCATATCGGGAACCTTGCAACATTATGGTCGTTTCGTCGCTTCATAACCGTGGACGTACGACATTTTGGATGAGCGGTAGCGTATTTGCGAAGTGGCGAGCAACGACGTTTCTAGAGCATGCCTATCGTTGCATGATAGTTGACGGATGAGCTGACACTACAATGGGGATACGGCGGAAGTGTTGAATGTGGGTCAGGTTGGATCACTTCCACCGAAGCCACTCGACACCCTCACACATTGGTGGAGTCGTGTATTAATTTAACACAATGGAGAAGAGAGATTGAAATCAAATCTTCCATCCACAAACATAAGGAAACTACAGACTTGCAAAATTTATTAGAGGATGAGCCCGTAAATCGGGTAGGCAAAGGTCTGAATGCAACGGGGGCACTTGGGTCAGTTCGGTCGAGTAGGGCAAACGTGCAGGTCGCGAGTCATGGCAATGAAGCTGAAAGGTGTGACAGTAAGTCGGGAGGGTCATTTGTGGACGTGCAGGGTAGGAGTCATCGTAATACACAACGACAGAATTGATGTCTGTGGTCGAATCGTGTGACCGAACCGAGACCAGAGTTGTGGTCACGGCTGTGGTTGCATTTGTGCGACTGAAATCCATATGGTTTTAGCAGAGGCTGAACTCGTTCAAGAGCACAGGTTGAGTCATGTGACTCCCCGAAAATGTGTGGAACTCGGTGAGGGGTCAAGTCGTGTAAACAGATTTTATGTAAGAACAGGGTGCTCGGCCTATATAAAAACAGCGAGCCAATTTTATATATGATATTTATAAAATTCCATTTAACTTAGATTGGTTATGCGCACATTCATATTGCTGAAGATGTTTAAATTCCACATAAAACATGTTATAATAAAGTGAACATTAACACTTGAAATTTGGTAAGGCGTAGTTTGGAAAATGACGAAAAAGAAAACTAGTCATTTGGTCGGTGCCACATGGCATGCCAACGTTGAAATGAGTTATGCGGGCATGGAATATGGTATCAAAGCCAACATGAAATGTTGTAATAACTAGGTATGCATGCAGTCTGAGGTTTCTTATAAAATTTGGTTGCATAGCTTGGGGTTTCTTGATCTAGAGCTTCTTGGAAATAATATGCAATAATTTGTGGACACGGGGGCCACACATAACTTTATGGCGATAGATGTAGTGAGGGAAGTTAGGCTACAACATCTTCCCATTGATGCCGAAGTAAAGGCAATGAAATCTAGGACTAAAGTGTCAGGATTGGAAAATGAAGTTTTCGTTAGTATTGGCGATTGGCAGGGTTATTTGGAGTTCATTTCAATGGAGATGAGCGACTTTGACATGATATTGGGGAAGGAATATTTGAAGGGTAAAAAAGTAGCTGCTATGCCTTCTAATAGTGAGATAGCGTTGTGGAAGGACTCACGATGGTGGACTTTACCTACTCATGCGCAACATAGGGAAGTGACTATGCAGCAGGTTTCTGCACTAAGTATTAGTAAATCTATGAAGGAACCAGGGATTGATACATTTACGATAATCATTCGTGGAGTTGAGACTGATGATGGAGTGAGGATGCTTATTCCTATTGATATTTCTGATGTGTTGAAGCGTTATGTGGATCTTATGCTTGATGAGCTTCTGAAAGTACTACCACCAAGATGTGTAGTGGACAATTCCATTGAGCTAGGACCAGGGAAGGAACCTCTAGCCAAAGCTCCCTATCAACTGTCAGGGTTGGAATTGGAAGAGTATAAAAGGCAGTTGAAGGACTTATCCGAATAAGGTTTCATTCAACCTTCAAGCTCCGATTATGGTGCTCCAATATTGTTCCAACGGAAGAAGGATACAAATGAATTTCCGATGTGCTGCGATTATCGTCCATTGAATAAGAAAATGATAAAGAATAAATATCCTCTACTGCTAGCAGTGGATTGTTTCGACAAGCTTGTGAAGGCCCGAGTGTTTTCCAAGCTAAAATTGGGATAGGGGTATTATCAAGTGCAGATAGCTAAAGGAGACGAGAGGAATAACGCAATTGTGATGAGATATGGAAGCTTTGAATTCCTAGTCATGTCATTTGGGTTGTGCAACACTCTAGCCACATTCTTCACATTGATGACCAATGTAATTCATCCATACCTTGACACCGTTTTGGTGGTGTACTTGGATGACATCGTAATTTTCAGTGATAAGATGGAGGATCACAAGAATCATTTGGAATTAGTCTTCAAAGCACTGAAGGAACATCAATTGTATTTGAAGAAGTCCAAGTGTATGTTTTCCAAGATCAAGATTTTGTTCCCTGGCCAAATTGTTGGACAAGGCCACATATGGATGGAGTCAAGCAAATTCAAGGCGATAGAGGATTGGGTGGAACCGAAGAATTCCCATGATATGAAAGTTTTGTTGGGGATGAATAACTACCAACGAAATTTTGTATAAGGGTATTCCAAAATAATTGCACCACTGAAAAACCTCTTGAAGAAGGGGAAGCGATGGATTTGGACAGAGAAGTGTCGTGAGGCTTTTGAAGAGCTCAAGAGAAGGATGGTGACAACATCGATACTGGGCTACCTGATTTATAGAAACCATTTGAGGTTCACACTGATGCATTGGCTTTTGCAATTAGGGGGGTTCTACTACAAGATGGGCATCTAGTGGCTTATGAAAGTCAAAATTTACAAGATAGAGAGTGCAAATATCCCATCCAAGAGGAAGAGATGGTTTCCATCATTCTTTTTCTGCATGTCTGGAGACATTACTTGGCAGGGGAACCATTCGTTGTAATACTGACAATGTTGCTGCAAGTTATTTTGCATCACAACCATATTTTTCAGCGAAGCAAGCTCGTTGACAAGATTTCTTGGCAGAGTTTGGCATGACCCTTCAGTACAGGCTAGGGAAAATCAATGTTGTTTCAGATGCCCTCAGTAGAAAGGCACAATTTTCATCATTGGAAGAAGAAGATCGATATGATAGGACAAGGAGTAGGGTATGCTATCACCCCATAATTCTGAAGGCTAAAGGCAGAACCATGGAGTCAAACATCAAACCGCTTTGGAATCCAGGACCTAGCCTTCCTAGACTCATAGAGGGCTCTCTCTATTATATTTTAGCTTTGTTTCTAAGGGAATATTAGGCTAGCTATTATTGGATAGGGGTTTTTATGAAGATTTGGTTGAGGCAGCAGAAGAGGGCCATTGGGCTATGGAGTCAAATAGGTGCAAAAAAATCAATTGGATGAATAATTGAGGTTAGGTGCAACCAGGGGAGGTAGCCATTAAAATGGATCTTTCCAGCTTGTGAAATGGAAAGGAGGAGGATATTAAGGTTCAACGGGAATGCAGAGTAGGCCATCTCTAAATTCTACATTCCGGTTGTTCAACGTGGATGCAGAGTAGATTATCTCTGAATTATGCATCCAAATTGGGGACGAAAAAATAATGTACTGTTTCAAGACTAAGCAGGGTACCGATGGTAAATCCTACACAAAACTCTCTATCTGCAGTAAAGAAAAGAAAACAGTATGAGAAAACAAGAGAATTACAAATTACATGGGAGAAGCACTTCACCATAGATCTTAACACGAGAATCGAGAAAACAACATACTCATTCATTCATCCAAAAGAGAGTGCTTACAACCCGCAGAGTCTGTTTCCATGGCTTTTTTTCCCCTTCCAGGCGTCTCTCGTACTGATAATGGATGCAATATTTATACAAAATTAAGTCGGTTGTTTCTATCTACTGCAGTGATTTTATTTTATTACATTCAAGAAGAACTTGAGAAGTGGAACCATGCAAGCAGTCATAAGATAAGTCTGGTTGTGACAGTGGCCTTAACAGTCTGTTATTAGTTGCAGAGAGATCATAATCTGGTTGAATGATGTCGAAGAGGCAAGGAGGGCTCTGACACTTTGGGTCTTCCTCTTTAGAAAACAGTTTTGGGATTATTAACTTGATGGGGTGCTTGAATCAATAGTTGTGCTTGATGTGTTTGTTGCCCCTTCGGTTTCTATTGTTATATCCCAAAACGCCCGATTTGACCTTTTCTGTATGTTTCTTTGTGACGTTCAGCCTCGCTCTGCCTTTTTCCTCCTTAACGTGTTCTACCCGAGTCTTCCTATCGTGTGGAAAATTAGCAGACAAAACCCATAAGTTTAGATCTGAAGGGATGGCGGACGTGGACAGATGAGGGAGGACATGGCGATGTGGCACTAGCAACGGTCATAGGGTGGCAGCTGTTTGGAGGGCAGTGCAAACAACGTTTCGTATTGGGTCTCATGTGCTAGGTAGTAATGGAGAGGGGGGTGCGAAATGACGAGGTGAAGACACTTGGAGGAGATGTTTGTAAGGGATACTACCCATTTCGGACCCCCCCCCCATGGTTAAAGTTTGAAGGCTACTGGGAAAGAGGGGCGGTGAAAGAGGAAAGGTGAAGGGTGGCTAGAGACAGAATGACGTAGCACACAAGTGCGACCGCCCGGAGCCCATGGATCACAGATTTTATTATGTGGCATGGGATGTAAACTTTTAACTTTGCGATTTGCAACATGCGGGAATGGCGTGGCAAGAAGGTGAGCCTTCTCGCAGCCCACAGAGCGCAAACATTAAAACGAGGCGGTGGAGGTAAAATCTAAAAGATGAGAAGTGCGAAGTGTGGGGAGAAATGAGGTGACGTGGTTGGTAAGGTGGGACCGACCCGCATCGGAAATCGAAACTCTTAAGGTTTGTTATGAGTGCGGGGCTTAAATGCTAAAATATGCAAAGTGTGATATGTGATTGGAACCCACGCTCATTGCACATCGCAACATTTATTTTTACCGCATATAACAGAATTTAAATTTTCAGGAAATGCAGTAAGCGCTAAAATCCGTGAAGTGTGATTTGCCCAGTCGGAGAATAATGTGGTATAGTAGAGATGGAACCGACTGCATCAAATAATTTCATATGGTGGCAAATGGAATGTGAATGGTAGCGAAGGAAAGGCATGCAGCAGTGAGCAGAGTATTACAATGGGGCCAACCACATTGTAACTTAACAAAATACCTTGCCGGCGCTTTAAACGATAAGCTATAAAATGTGCGATCTTGCGATGTGATGGATATCGAGCATCGCAGGTTTTAATATTTTTCTGCTAAGTGTGACAAATTGTAATCGTTGATCTACAAAGTGGTATATTATGTGATGTGTGATGGATGGTGGGGGAGAGGGTGACGTGTCATGGAGATATGGCCCCACTTTAATTGCAATCGAGGAATCAGGAAGGCGGATGGTAAGTGAAAATAATGATATGGAGATGAAAAAGGTAAAGTAGAAAAATGAAGCGGAAAGGCGAAAAGGTAAGTTTTAATGATTTTTAAGGGGAATGAAATGAAAGGGAATGTGGTGGGTGAATGGGTCCCACTTCATCGCGTATCTCATTTCAGAAGGTTTGCAGGAGATGGAAATCAAAGGATTTTTGGATTTGGCCAATGTGAAAAACAATTTGAATGTGCAGAATTGTAATAAAAGCGGAATGACTTAGGGAAAAAAAATGAAAAGGGATAAATAGTATTTAGAGTGTTGGAGTTCAGAATTAGGAAAAATGGAGGGTAGGAAGAAGGTAGATGGCATGAATATGGGTTGGATGGAGTTTTCTCACCATCACAATTAATCAGTAACACTTTCCTATTTCAACTGAACTAAAAGGCGAATATATTCATTTTATTTTCTTAACATCGAGGATCTCCCTTTATTTTTCTGAAAATAAATGATAGCCATGGAATATTATTTTCAATATGAAAGACCTAATAAAATAATCAGTCACCTAGTGATACTATGAAATATATGAGTCTAACAGTGGCTCCAGCTGGGGATGGTAGCTCCCTCAGGAGGTGTCAAGAACACCGTAGAATAGTAGCTTGATCCATTGGGCTGATCCCAAATCTGCAACTTAATCTGCTACAAAACCTCTATGGCTGACAGTCTTCAAGCTGAAATTAACACTCTCTACAAACTAAAGTCTAGAATATATTTGTGCTGAAAACAAACAACATTCTGGAACTGAAACTAAAATGATTCTTAGAGTACTGAGCTCATTTTCACACCTACCTACCCTACTCTAATTAAATTTCTATTTTTCTAAATGATACAATAATTCCACTCCAGCCAGTCAAGCAGCAGCAGAAATAGATGGACAACTTGACTACTAGTCAGGAAAATCAGAAGTATAACTTGATTATGTGTTCTCATAACCAAAGTTATAATATGTAATGACAACTGTTGATGTATTTGATCCTTATAGAGAATATGTGTTTGAAAACTTAAGCTAAAAAGAACCTCCATATACTCTGCTATAGGATCATTAAAAACATGATGTAAAAGCGTTTTTTCTAGGCCTTCCATGACTAGTTGATCAGTTGTATCCTTAGTATTCAACCTTGAAATGACATCTTTAGGTTGGTAATTGAAAGAAAAATCATCCTCAATATGTAAGTCAAGAGTTAATACAATTTCTTCCTTCTTAGGGGAAGGGAGACTTCCCAAGAACTCTTTAGGATCTCGTAAATTATATGACTGAATTTGAGAATTCAAAAGTTCAATATGAGTTTCATATCCTTCAAAAAAATATCTCCAGAAATCATGTTCTAGCATCAAGCCTAAATTTTCTTGATTTCAAAATGAGAAAGAAAGCCTCTAAGAAATCTTCATCAAGAAAAAATTCTGATAACTAATTCCTAAATGCATTTAAAACTTCACTAAATAGAAGGTCTTCCACAAACCTTGTCATCTTGTTCAGTAGGAACTCTGGTCAGGATGTTCTGGAGTCACCATGAATGCTCAAAAGCTGGGTACTTTGAACCAAGGAGTCACGAGATGAATGATGCAGCCTTCTTGTGTCTGGTCACTATCCACCAACAATAATCAGATTTGAACTTTGATGTGTTTTCTGAGGAAGATAGATTTCGTCCCCAATATGGTCGCCATTATGTTATCAACCCAAAATTCCAAAGGCTGAAGGCAGAACCATGGAGTGAAACATCAAACTGCTTTGGAATCAAGGAGCTAACCTTCCTGGACTTAGAAAGGGCTTTCTCTGTTAGATTTAGCCTTGTTTAGAGGGGCATTTTAGGCTAGATATTAGTGCATAGGGGTTTCTTTGAAGATTTGGTTGAGGCAGTAGAAGAGGGCCATTGGGCTATGGATTCAAACAGGTTAAACAAATTCAAATGGATGAAAAACTAAGGTTAGGTGCACCAGGTGAGCTAGCCATGACAATGGATCTTCACAACTTGTTAAATGGAAAGGAGGAGGAGATTAAGGTTCAACATGAATGCAGAGCAGACCATCTCTGAATTCTGTATTTTGGTGGTTCAACGTGAATGTAGAGCGGACCGTCTCTGAATTCTAGATCCAAGTCGCAGAGAAAAACATAATGTTGTGTTTCAAGACTGAGGAGGCCACCCCATGGTAAATCCTACACAAAAATTTCTATCCACAATAAAGAAAAGAAAATAGTATGAGAAAACAGGAGAATGAAAAATTACGTGGGAGAAGCACCTCACCACAGATCATAACAAAAGAATCTAGAAAACATCATACTGATTCATTCATCCAAAATAGAGTGCTTACAACTAGCAAAGTCTATTACCATGGTTTTTTCCCCTTCCAGGCATCTCTCACACTGCTAATGGACGCAGTAGTTATACAAACTTAAGTCGGTTGTTTCTATCTACTACAGTGATTTTAATTTATTACATTCATGCAGAACTTGACAAGTGGAACCATGCAAGCGGTGATAAGAAAATTCTAGCCATGACAATGGGCTTAGTAGTCCATTATTAATCGCAGAGAGATCATAATATGGTTCGAATGTTGCCGAAGAGGCAAGGAGGGCTATTACACTTTGGCTCTTCCTCTTCAAAAAATAGTTGTGGGATTACTAAATTGATGGGGTGCTTGAATCAATAAGTGTGATTGATGTGTTTCTTTCCCCCTTGGTTTATGTTGTTATATCCCTAAACTCTCGACTCGACCTTTTCCATCTGTTTTTTTGTGACATTCAGCCTCGCTCTACCTTTTTACTCCTTATCGAGTTATACCCGAGCCTTCCTTCCGTGTGGAAAAATAGTGCACAAAACCCATAAGTTTGGACATGAAGGGATGGTGGTTGGCGGACGTGGATAGATGAGGGAGGTCGTGGAGCGGCGGCACTAGAAACAGTCACAGGGTGGCAACGGGTTGGAGGGCAGCGGAAACAAGTTTTTGGAGGGGGTCTCAAGGGGTAAGCTGTAATGGAGAGGAGGGTGAAAAATGACGAGGGGAAGAGATGTGGAGGAGATGGTGGTAATGGATACCACCCATTTCGGACCCCACCCCCCCACATGGTTAAAGTTTGAAGGCTGCGGGGAGTGTGAAATGAAACAAGGACCATCAGATGAGGAGGAGATGGGCGACAAAGGTGGAAAGGTGGAGGGTGGTTAGAGAGGGAATGACGTAGCACACATGTGGGATTGTCCACAGCCCATGGATCATAGATTTTTTTATGTGGCACTGGATGTAAAATTTTAACTCTGTAATTTGCGATATGTGAGGATGATGTGGCAATGAGGTGGGCCCGCCCGCAATCCGCAAATCACAAAATTTAACATGAGGAGGTGGATTAAAACTCTAAAAGAGGCGAAATGCGAAGTGCGGGGAGAAAGGAGGTGATGTGGCAAGTAAGGTGGGACTGACCCTCATCACAAATCACAACTCTTAAGGTTTGCAACGAGTGCGGGGGGTTAAATGATAAAAGATGCGAAGTACGATATGTGATTGGGACCCACCCTCATCGCAAATCGCAACATTTATATTGTACTGTACATCACACAATTTAAAGTTTTGGGAAAGGCGGTAAGCGCTAAAATCTGCGAAGTGCAATTTGCAGTGTCAGAGAATGATGTGGCATGATAGAGATGGGGGCCACCACATCGGTGGAGTTTATAAAGTGGCGAATGGAATGAGAATGGTAGCGAAGGAAAGGGATGTACTAGTGAGTGGAGTATTACGTTGGGGCCAACCACATCGCAACTTAAACAAATTACCTTACGGGTGCTTTAAATGGTAAGTTATAAAATCTGCAATCTTGCGATGTGATGGATATCACACATCGCATGTTTTAAGAGTTTGTTGTGAAGTGCAACAAGTTGTAATCGACGATCTCCAAAGTACTATATTATGTGAGCTGCGATGGATGGTGGGGGAGAGGCTGACGTGTCAGGGAGAGATGGCCCCACTTTAATCGCAATCGCAGAATCAGGAAGGTGGATGGTAAGTGAAAATAATGATATGGCGATGAAAAAGGTAAAGTAGAAAATGAAGCGGAAAGGCAGAAAGGTAAGGTTTAATGATTTTTAATGGAAATGAAATGAAAGGGAGTGTGGTGGGTCCCACTTCATCACATATCGCACTTTGAAAGGTTTGTAGGAGATGACAATCAAAGGATTTGGGATTTGGCCGATGTGAAAAACAATTTGAATGTGTGAGATTGTAGTAAAAAGGGAATGACATAGGGAAAAAAAAATGAAAAGGGTTAAATTGTATATAGAGCATTGGAGTTCATAATTAGGAAAAATGGAGGGTAGGAAAAGGGTAGATGGCATGAATAGGGGCAGTATGGAGTTTTCTCACCATCAAACTTAATCAGTAACACTTTCCTCTTTCAACTGAACTGAAAGGAAGATATATTCATTTGATGCTCTTCACAACCAGGATCTCCGTTTCTTTTTCTGAAAATAAATGATAGCCTTGGAATATTATTTTCAGTATGAAAGACCTGAGAAAATAATCCATCACCTAGTGATACTATGAAATATAGGAGTCTAACAGTGGCTCCAGCTGGTGATGGTAGCTCCTTGAGGAGGTGTCAAGAACACCACAGACTAGTAGCCTGATCCATTGGGCTGATCCCAAATCTACAACTTAATCTGCTACAAAACCTCTGTGCCTGATAGTCTTCAAGCTGAAATTAACACTCTCTGCAAATTGAAGTCTAGAATATACTTGTAATTAAAACAAAACAACATTCTACAACTGAAACTAAAAATATGCTTAGTGTACTGAGCTTATTTTCACACCTACCTACCCTACTCTACTAAAATTGTTGTTGTTCTATATGATAAAATAATGCCAATGCATCCAATCAAGCAGCAACAGAAACAAATGGACAACTTAACTGCTCGTGAGGAAAATTAGCAGTATAACTTGATTATGTGTCCTCATAACTGAAGTTATAATATGTAATGGAAACTTATGATGTATTTGATCCTTATAGAGAATATATGTTTGAAAAATTAATCTAGAAAGAACCTGCATATAATTTTCTATAGGATCAATAAAAGCATGATGTAAAACTTTTCCTTCTAGGCGTTCCATGACTATTTGATCAGTTCTATCCTTAGTATTAAACCTTGAATCCATATCTTCAGCTTGGTACTTGAAAGCACAATCATCCTCAATATGTAATTCAATAGGTAGTACAATTTCCTCTTGCTTAGGGGAAGGGAGACTTCCCAAGAAATCTTTAGGATCTCATAAATTATATGACTGAATTTTAGAATTCAAAAGTTCAATACCAGTTTCATATTGTTCAATAACTATCTCGAGAAAACATGTTCTAGCATCAAGCCTAAATTTTCTTGATTTCAAAATGAGAAAGACAGCCTCTAGGAAATATTCATCAAATTGAAGTTCTAATAACTGATTCTTGAATGCATTTAAAACTTCACTAGATAGAAGGTCTGCCACAAACCTTGTCATCTTGTTCAGCACGAATTCTGGTCAACATGTTGTGGAGTCGCCATGAATGCTCAAAAGCTGGGTTCTTTGAATCATGGAGTCACAAGGTGAATGATGCAACCTTCTTGTGTCTGGTCACTGTCCACCACCAGTAATCATATCTGAACTTTGATGTGCTTTCTGAGGAATATAGATTGCATCCCCAATATGGTCGCCATTATGTTATCACCCCGTAATTCCGAAGGCCAAAGGTAGAACCATGGATTGAAACATCAAACTGCTTTGGAATCAAGGACCTAGCCTTCCTGGAGTCAGAGAGGGCTCTCTCTGTTAGATTTAGCTTGTCTTGTAAGGGCATTTTAGGCTAGCTATTGGTGCATAGGAGTTTTTTTTAAGATTTGGTTGAGGTAGCAGAAGAGGGCCATTGGGATGTGGAGTCAAACAGGTGCAAACATATAATCAAATGGATGAAAAACTGAGGTCAGTTGCAACCACACCAGCTAGCCATGACAATGGACTTTACAACTTATGAAACGGAAAGGAGGAGGAGATTAAGGTTCAACGGGAATGCAGAGCAGACCATCTCTGAGTTCTGCATTCCAGTGGTTCAACGTGGATGCATTGCAAACTGTTTCTAAATTTTGCATCGAAGTCGCAGAGGAAAACATAATGTACTATTTCAAGACTGAGCAGGGTACCCCATGGTAAGTCCTACACAAAACTTTTTGTTTGTAGTAAATAAAAGAGAAAAGTATGAGAAAACAAGAGAATGATAAATTACATGGGAGAATCACTTCACCACAGATCATAACAAAAGAATTTGGAAAACAACATACTCATCCATTCATCCAAAAGAGAGTGCTCACAGCCAGCAGAGTCTGTTACCATGGTTTCTTTCCCCTTCCAGGCCTTTCTTTTACTGCTAATGGATGCAGTATCTATACAAACTTAAGTCGGTTATTTCTATCTACTACAGTGAATTTAATTTATTACATTCAAGAAGAACTTGACAAGTGGAACCATGCAAGCGGTGATAAGATAAGTTTGGTCGTGATAGTGGCTTTGGTAGTTCGTTATTAATTGCAGAGAGATCATAACCTGGTTTGAATGATGTTGAAGAGGTAAGGAGAGCTCTAACACTTTTAATCTTCCTCTTCAGAAAATAGTTGTGGGATTATTAAATTGATGGGATGTTTGAATCAATAGCTGTACTTGATGTGTTTGCTTCCCCTTTGGTTTTTGTTGTTATATCCCAAAAAGTATGATTCGGCCATTTACGTATGTTTCTTTGTGACACTCAGCCTCACTCTGCTCTTTTACTCCTTGTCGTTTTTTACTCGATTCTTCCTGCCATGTGGACAAATAGCACACAAAACCCATAATTCTGGACATGAAGGGATGGCAGTTGGCGGACGTGAAGGGATGGCGGTTGGCGGACGTGGACAATTGAGGGAGGACGTGGCACGATGGCACTGGAAATAGTCAGAGGGCTGCAATAGTTTGGAGGGCAGCGTAGAGATCTTTTCGGAGGGGGTCTCAAGTGGTAAGCTGTAAAAAAGAGGGGGGTGCGAAATGGTGAGGGAAAGACATGTGGAGGAGATGGTGGTAAGGGATACCACCCATTTTGGACCCGCCCCCTCCCCCCCATAGTTAAAGTTCGAAGGCTGCAGGGAGTGCGAAATGAAATAAGGACCGTTAGATGAGGAGGAGAGGGGTGGTGAAGGCAGAAAGGTGGAGGGTGGTTAGAGACGGAATGCCGTAATACCATATCACACAAGTGGGATTTACCACAACCCATGGATCACATATTTTATTATGTGGCATGTGATGTAAAATTTCAACTCCGCGATTTGCGATATGTGAGGATGACGTGGCAAGGAGATGGGCCCACCTGCAGCCCACAGATCACAAAATTTAACACGAGTCAACAGAGGTAAACTATAGAATATGAAAAGTGCGAAGTGCAGGGAGAAAGGAGGTGACGTGGTAGGTAAGGTGGGACGGACCCGCATCTGAAATCACAGCTCTTAAGATTTGTTATGAGTGCTGGGGTTAAATGCTAAAATATGCGAAGTGTGATATGTGATTGGGACCCACCCTCATCGCACATCGCAACATTTATATTTTACCGCACCTCAGAGAATTTAAAGTTTGGGGAAATGCGATAAGTGCTAAAATCCACGAAGTGCAATTTTCACTGTCAGAGAATGATGTGGCATGATAGAGATGGAGCCCACTGCATTGGTGAAGTTTGTAAAGTGGTGGATGGAATGCGAATGGTAGTGAAGGAAAGGCATGCATCGGTGAGCAGAGTATTACGGTGGGGCCAACCACATCGCAACTTAAAAGAAATACCCTGCGGGCGCTTAAACGTAAGTTATAAAATATGCGATCTTGCGATGCCATGGATATCACACATCACGGGTTTTAAGATTTTGTTGCGAAGTGCGACAACTTATAATCACTGATCTGCAAATTTGTATATTATGCGATCTTTGAGGGATGGTGGGGGAGAGGGTGACGTGTTAGGGAGAGATAGCCCTAATTTAATCGCAATTGGGGAATCAGGAAGGCGGATGGTAAGTGAAAATAATGATATGACGATGAAAAAGGTAAAGTAGAAAAATGAAGCGGAAAGGTGAGGTTTAATGATTTTAAGGGGAGTGAAATGAAAGGGAGTGTGGTAGGGGAATGGGTCCCACTTCATCGCATATCGCATTTCGAAAGGTTTGTAGGAGACGACAATGAGAGGATTTTGGGATGTGGCCGATGTGAAAAACAATTTGAATGTGCGAGATTGTAGTAAAAAGGGAATTACTTGGGGAAAACAAAAATAAAAAGGGATAAATGGTATATAGAGCATTGGAGTTCAAAATTAGGAGAAATGGAGGGTAGGAAAGGGGTAGATGGCATGAATGGGGGCAGTATCGAGTTTTCTCACCATCACACTTAATCAGTAACACTTTCCTCTTTCAACTAAACTAAAAGGCAGATGTATTCATTTGATGTTCTTGACAGCTAGGATCTCCCTTTCTTTATCTGAAAATAAATGATAGCCATGGAATATTATTTTGATTATGAAATACCTAAGAAAATAATCAATCACCTAGTGATATTGTGAAATACAGGAGTCTAACAGGGTCAACATGACCGTGGAGATACACGATAGACTTCGAGCTAGTGTGGAGGTAGATACACAAGAAAATATTATCCTAAAGCTAGTAAAGGAAGGGAATACATGTAAGTTCCACTTACGGGATGGATTTTTGTTCTATGGGAACCGACTCTACATTCCAAAGTCATCAAGACATAGGAGGCACCTTTTGAAGGAGTGTCATGACTCAGCTTGGGTTGGTGACCCAGGACAACGTCGAACAATGGAATTATTAGAGAGGGGATACTTCTAGGAAAATATGAGACACGAATTGAAGGAGTATGTACGCATGTGCATCATTTGTAAATAGGAAAAATCAGATACTCAGAGATAGGGAGGATTATCATAGCCTTTGCTGTTTCCAGAGAGACCATGGATGAGTGTCTCTATAGACTTCATTTGTCAGTTACCAGTGGTACCAGGGTATAATGGGATTATGGTCCTTGTCGACCTTTTTTCCAGTATTCTACCTTTGCTTCAACGAAGATACCATGTGGAGCAGAGAGGACAACTGAGCTTTTATTCAAGCAAATTGTGAAGTATTGGTGGATATCATTGAGTATCGTATCTGATAGAGATCTATGCTTTATAGGGAAGTTTTGGAATTCCCTTTTCAAGCTAGTTAGGACGGAATTGCTATAGATTTCGAGTTACCATCCGTAGATATATGGGAAAACCAAACACATTAACACATTGCTAGAAGACTACTTGAGACATTTTTTTCACGACTAATCAGAATAATTGGCCTAAACTTCTATATATTTCTTAGTTTAGCTACAATATGTAGAAGAGTTTCAGAACTCGGTATACTCCATTTGAGATGGTCAATGGACAGATGCCAATTGTACCACATACAGTGCTACCTAAAGGATTTGAGAAGAGCCCTCATGCTAAGAGGTTATTGATAGCATGGGAGGAGGCCTTGGAGTTAGCACAGATTCACCTGTATGGTGCAACAGGGAGGATGAAGAAATGAACAGACAAGGAAAGGAGGGATGCACATTTCGATGTTGGAGACATGGTTTATCTGAGGATCACCGAAGATCAATTTCAGCCACCTAAGGGGATTGCTAGGTCTTTGACGAGATGATATAATGGGCCATTCCGCATAGTGAAGAGAGTTGGTGAAATTGCACATGAACTGGAACTTCCAGGCCACATGCATTCCAAACATCTTGTCTTCCATATGAGCCAACTGAAGAAAAGAAAACATGATGCTGATCACCCTGAGCGAGCATCACCACCAAGAGGTCCCGCCATGATCATTGATAGACAAAACTTTATTTCGAGAAGATCCTTGATCTTCGTATGACAGGTCTAGGGATAAATTCCCGAAGGGATTTTATCATTCAGTGGAGAGAAAAATAGGAGGAGGCGAGTTGGGAATTGGAGGATTCACAGTGGAATTGGTAAAAAGAGATAACAGAGTTTGATTAGTAGTTGATGAGGTCTAGAGGACTGTCGAGGACACCAATGACTCAAGGTGGGGTAGTATGTTAGGCCCACGAGTCGGCGTTCCTTGACTCGGGCTAGTCGTGTGCCCCACACGGGCGCATGTAGAAAATTCGGTAGATGGGCGTGCACCATAGCGATCGGCATGCCCATGGGTGCCTTCGGGTCGTATCGGGAACCTTGCGACATTATGGGTATTTCATCCCTTCATGACCATGGACATGCGACTTTGTGGATGAGCGGTAACGTATTGGAGAAGTGGTGGGCAGCCACGTTTATAGAGTGCAACTATCGTTGCATCATATTCGACGAACGAGCTGATGCTACAATGCGGATACGACAAAAGTTTTGATCGTGGGGCGGCTCGGGTCCACCGAGAGCCACCCAATGCCCTCATTCATTGGTGGAGTCGTGTATTAATAGAACGTGATGGATAATAGATAAGGACATCAAATCATCCATCTACAAACACAAGGCAGCTTCATACTTGTGAAGTGTAGCAGAGGATGAGCCTGCAAGTCGGGCAAGCAAAGGTCTGATCACAACGGGGTCACTCAGGTTAGTTCGGTCAAGTAGGGCGGACGTGCAGGGCACAGATCACGACAGTGCTGCGTGAGGGTGCGATGGAAAGTTAAGCGGATCATTTGCAGATGTGCAGGGTGCAAGTCACAGTAATACGCAGCGGCATAGTTGACGGGTCTATGGTTGAGTTGTGTGACCTACCCACGACAGGAGTTGCGGTCACGGCTGTAGGTGCAGCCGAACTCCATATGGCTGCAGCAGAGGCTGAACGCGTTCAATAACACGGGTCGAGTCATGTGACACCCCGGCAACATGTGGAACTTGGTGAAGGGTCAAGTCGTGTAAACTGATCTTATGTAAGAATAGGGTGCTCGGCCTGTATAAAAACAACGAGCCAATTTTAAAGAAGATATTTATAAAATTGTGTTTAACTTAAATTGGTTATGTGCATATTCATATTGCTGAAGATATTTCAAATTCCGCATAAATGATATTATAATAAAGTGAACATTAACACTTGAAATTTGGAAATCCATAGTTCAAAAAATGACGAAAAAGAAAAGTAATCATTTAGCTGGTGCCGCACAACCCGCCAATGTGGAAACGAGGTATGGAGGCCTGATACGGAGGGTCGCAACTTCATGTGAAGTAAGAATTTTTTTTGGCATTAAAAACAAAGGCACCCACCGACGAAGAAGGCAAACCACAACCTTTTTAGTGAAAAAATCAAACAAATCAGAATCTTTTAATGTTAATATTCCATCTTATTATATTAATTTATGGAAAGAGTATGAATTTTTATTTCCTTATTTTTTTATTAATTTAAGAGGCTTACTTTTTAAATAAAAATTTAATTATATACCACAATTAAGGGGTTAACTAACGATGACTTTTATATATATATATATATATATATATATATATATATATATATATATATATATATATATGTATATATATATTTCCACTAAAATACATTTAAAGTGATGATAAAATAATTTTTTATAAATAAAACATTTGAATATCTTTATATAAATTTTAAATTTAATTATATTTAGGTAGGTTGAATTCAATTTAAAGTTTGTTTTGAACAAAAATGTTTTAATTGGTATGTTTTAATTCTTTTATATTAAAAAAAAATATATTAACAAATTTTATCTAAGTGATTTGAGACTTCCACGGTTATTCATATTGGTAGTGAATTCAGGGAAAGAAACTGTGTAGAGATGTGATCTGTCCAATGTTTCAGATAGTTTCTCCATCCATAGTTATTCATATTGGTAGATAATTCAGGAACAAAACTGTGTAGAGATGTGATCCATCCAATGTTTCGGATGGTTTCTCCATCCATAGTTATTCATATTGGTAAAGAATTTGGGAATAAAAATGTGTAGAGTTGTGATCTGTCCAATGTTTTGGATGGTTTCTCCATCCATATTCGGGGACCAAATATGGAAAAACCATCAGAAACGTTGGACGGATCAAACATCTACACAGTTCTATTCCAGAATTCTCTACCAAAATTTGATCTAGTTTTATTTCGATTTCTTTTTCCTTTTTTTTCATATTGTTAAAGCATATAGTTTTTTTGTTTTTTGCATATTGCTACATGCATATGTATGTTTTGTAAGTAGTTATTTCATTTTTATTTAAGTCAATTACGTTAATTTTATTTTTTTTAATTCGACCCACGGTTTATTTGAACTTCGAATCCCATAGCTTACATCATACTTCATAATACTGATGTTTCCAATTGAGCTTAGTTAATTCAACTTTGTGTTATTTAATATAAGGCTATTTTATTTTTTATTTTTTAATGTAATGTTATGATTGTTCCTGAGTGACAAATCCTATATTAGACTTGATACCCTTAGTGCAATACAGAAGGAAACGTTAATAATATAAAAATAAATAAATGTCAAAGTAAAACTATAATTTATTTCATTCTGATAAATTTGATACGTACATTTAAAAAAAATATAAATAGTAAATAAGACTAGTGAAGGAATATCTATACATTAATGCATGAACTAGAGTCAGATTTATAATATTGTTGGGAACTTATGGGAACCTATGTAGTATTCGAGAAGTTCTCAACAACAATATTTATACATTTCTATGTTATCCAATAAAAAGAAACAAAGAAAAGTTATATTATGATACTACAATCAAAATCATATATATATATATATATATATATATATATCAACTAATTTTATCATGGACACCTCACCATTTAGGTTCAATTCGGGCAAGTGACATGATAAACTTTGATGTAATGGATTAAGGCTTTGTTGTTGATAATGAATAGTAGAATAACAAAACATGTATATTTCTCATGTGGAAAATAAAGATATTTTGCAAGTGAGAAAAAATATTATGTTGAAAGGTGTATATATATATATAGAGAGAGAGAGATATAGATATCAACTAAGTCTATCTTGGACACCTCACCATTTCAGTTCAATTCCATCAAGTGACATGATAAACTTTGATGTGATGGATTTAGGCTTTGTTGTTGATAATGAATATTAGAATAACAAAACATGTATATTCCTCATGTGGAATATAAAGATATTTTGAAACTGAGAAAAAATATTATGTTGCAAGGTGTTTTTTACGACATAATATTACATATACATGTATTTCCAATAACCATCATCAATAAATAATTTCAATATTTACACTAAATAAATAAATAAATAAAGTCTAGTGATGTTACCATAAGTTAATAAGCATAAATTCCTATTTAAATCCTTTAAGAAGAGATCCATTTTACTTTTGTCAAAAGATAGATGGTTATTGTGCATTACATGATTTGTATTAATTTTTATATTTGTTGAATAATTTACTTGTGAAGGTATTTTTGGCATACATACTAGAAATAATATATTTCTTTGTGGTGAATTCAAAATATTTGAATTGAATATTTGTGGAGACTTATTTGCAATGAATTATTTTTTATGGTAAATATTTTTGGTGTCGTGAATATTTATTTAATGAGGTATATACTCAGTGGTCTATAACATTACACCAATAATAACTATACTTCATTTTTTTTTTTTCCCTCTTATTAATTATGAGTGGTTCAGATGTCAAGGCCTCAACCTATGAAGGGTAGGCCAAGCAAAGTATCCCTAACCCAGGTGCATAAGTTCTTTTTATTTAATTTCATTTTTCTTGCGTTTTTTTATTATTAATTATGAGCACTTTACCACATATGTCAAAAAACTCAACCTAGCAAGGCGATTCCAAGAAAAGTGACCCATGAATTCCTTTATCATCATATGCATTCATTAGAAAAATAAGAGAATAAAGAGAAGCTTAACATATAATAGAATTAGTTATAATGTTTAACAGCAAATTAAATTTGTTAAAAAATAAAATATTTGGGTTCAAATATCAAATGCAAGAAATATAAGATAGGCTACAAGACATGGAAAAAAAAATCAATTTATGAGGAAAATTGAGCTTTGAAAGATGAGGTTAGAGCGTTAAAATAAAAGCTAAATAATAACTTGGTCCTAAGTACTATGGAAAATAAATTATAAATAAAACTCCTCAAAGAGTAAATGCACAATCTAATTGAATTGGACCATGAGCACAATAAAAGAGAATTGGGTCTTATACTTGCTGGTATAAAACAGAAAAAATATGGGGACATGTTGGCAATAGTAAAAGAAGAAGTAAAAATTAAATCACAATTTGTAACAACTTATCTCATAGAAACAAGAAGGTTGGGAAATATACTTGTTAATAATTAGCAATTGCACCACATGTTGCAAAAGAAACGTCGTAAAGAAATAGAATAGGAAAGAGTAGCCTAGAAGAAATAAGGTAATAGCATAAGAAAGAGTAGCCTAGAAGAAATCAAGCAATAGCATAGGAAAGAGTAGCCTAGAAGAAATAAGATGTTGTAGAGAAGGAGCCACCATGAAGGAATGAAAGGAAAATTTTTCTTCCATGGAAGCAAGTCATGGAGTTTTCAAATATATTGATGATAAGAGTTATCAACCATAAAATTTTGTTATAGATTTTGAAATAGGCAATTGGGGGTGAAAACATATATGTAAACCAACATAATATGTTCACATATATAAAAATTTTGTTATAGATATTGAAATAGGAAATTGGGGGTGAGAATCCTTTGGTGATTAATAATCCTCTGAAACAAGCATGAAATGAACATGTAACTCGAATAAGATATTTCAAATACATTCAAGTACAATATATCTAACATAGATGTAAATAAAGAGAATTTTTATTAATAAAAATAGAGTTTACTCGAAGTTCATCTACATATCCCAGAGCCAATTGCATGCTTATCAGAAATTGTATATGAAGAACAATAGTCTTGGTATACAAGAACGTGAATGCCATTTTAATATGCAGACATATTGGGAAGGAGATATTGTTCTTTATGTTATGGTTTATTTTCTGAAATACAAACTTGGTTAAGCCTTTCTCTATATACATAAGAAAAAAAAATACAAAGTAAATTCACAAATTTAAGTTATAATTAGAAATCTACTTTCTGATTAAAATATTTTACACATCTTAGGTTATTCTAAATTGATCAAGAGTCTAGATTATTTACGGTGGTGTTCTATGTCCACTAAAATTCCAATGTGGTCCATCACTATGTATGGGGTTCACTGCAACCTTGGATATATTCTGGGAGTTCTTCTTATTTTTTTCTTGTGGCTACAACTTAGTTTTGGTTTTTAACTAGTTATCATGATTCAAAACTTTGTTATCATCTTAGATCCTTATAGCATTAGATATATTCAGTGAGCTAATGTGATTTTTTGTTTGTCATAATTATTAAAAAATCACTTATTATACCACAATATTTATTTTCTTGTTGTCTGTTTTGTTTATGAACCCTTTAAAAAAAACAGAGGAACATTTGATTTTTATAGTGTGATCTCCCCAGCATGGGTGGGGGTTTCAAAAATTGGAGAGTAAATTGAGTGGTTATTCTTGGAAATTATTTTATAATATGGGAAATTTGGATGGTTTTTAGACAATATGGATGTCATAAGAGATATATTTTTTGAATTTTTTAGTGTCTTTGGCCACCATGCATCTAATAGGATCCATTTCACCTGAGAACGTCAATACACCATTCTCGGAATGATAACTTGTGACATCCCTAGCCATTTTATTTGATTTTGGATCAAGTTATAAACTAATAACTTGTGAAATCCCTAGCCATTTTCTTTGAGTGTGGGTCAAGTTATAAACTAGAATACATTATATATTGGATGGAGGGAAATTTTATGATAAAAATTGTACAAAAAACCCCTTAGGGTTGTCTCAACTTACTCTATTGTTAATCAAATAGGGTCAATTTTGTAAAACTATAATCTACGGTAAGGACTCAATGGGTTTTTTCTTTTGTAATTTTTGTTTGGAATTGAAAAATAAAAAAAATATAAAAGCTAAAATTATGTAGTGAAAAACTTTGTTTAAAATCTCAGAATAAAAAGTTGAGTAAGTTTGACATCATATAATATGAAAATTGTTTATGATTATAAAGTAAAAAACATGTACGATTTTTTTTGTAACGGAAGAAATTTGATCTTGATTAACAACAAAAAAATCCAAAGAGTATGTATGTAGTTACAAACTGTTATGTAGCTACAAACTATTAAATTAAGTAATTAAAGGTAATTAGTGTTATTTAAGAAATGATAATTATGAACATTCATCATTATTGCTCAAGATTAAAAAAAATAAAAATAAAAAAAAAATAAAAAAAAAATAAAAAGATCACATATTTTTAAAAAAGTCATTATTAATTTAATTTTTTACATATTAAGAAATACTACTCATGAATAATAAAACAGTTGTAGCATAAATAATATATAACAAAAAAAGCCATGTATTTTTGGAATAATAAAATAGTTGTAACAAAAATAATATAGAACAAGAAAAACTATGTATATTTCGATGTATGAAAATTTAGATACATTTTATTAAGGAAATTTTTAAAACAACAACAGTTATAAACATTTAAAAATAATTTTAATAAATAATTAGTTTAGATCAATGTTAATTTCCCCCTTTGGATAAACTACATTCCACATGAATACCATGGGTCAATACCATGAGTTTTTTTATAGTTTAATATTATTTTGTTTTCTTATTTTTATATTTAATTGTAAATTGACCTAGTTAAAATGTTGATTACATTATATCAATCTTTTTATTTAATTCACTTTTATTTTTATTTTTATGTAATTTGACAAAGTCACCAAAACCTAAATTCAATCTGACTTATTAAAAAGAAAAAAAAACTAACATTATAAAAAACATATATAAAACTATTTTCTTGTGGATCTAATGGCCTAAGACATTTCAATAGTCTAACATTTGATCCAATGGCATTCCACATGAATACCATGGGTGAATACCATGGGTTATTTTCATAGTTTAGTATTATTTTATTTTATTATTTTTATTTTTTATTGTATCATGACCTAGTTAAAATGTTCATCACATTATATCAATATTTTTATTTAATTTACTTTTATTTTTATTTTTGTGTAATTTGACAAAGTCACCAAAATATAAATTCATTCTAACTTATCAAAAAGAAAAAAACTAACATTATAAAAAACATATATAAAACTATTCTCTTGTGCATCTAATGGCCTAAACCATTTTAATCGTCTAACATTTGATCCAATGGCTGAGACATGGACACAGTGGCAGCTAGGGAAGTTGTTTTCAAATTTGTTTTCAAAGAGGGACCCCTTACAATATAAATATAGATTGATCTATGTTAGTGTAATATGTAGTTACCATAATTGAGCATAATCATTGAATATCAGAGCTTAAGAGGGACAAGAATATTTATAAATGATTACCTTATTCCAACAAACCACATTGAATTAAGATAGGAGGTTCAAAAGCTAAAGGAAGCTAGAAAGGAAGATAAATGCACAATAATTAGAAATGAGAAATTTAGTATAAGTGATAGAGACCAAAGTGTGAGTAATAAATAGGATTTGGAACACTCTAAATACATTTTTTGAATTTTCCTCGCTTTTGATGTTGTAAAGGTGCTACGTTAATTTGGATTTCAAGTGAAACTTATATTATTTTTTCAATTGAAACTTGGGAGCATGGTGAGTCTAAGGTCCCTCACATAGATGGATTCATTTTTTGGTTAGCATAAACCAATAAATCCTTTCCTAGAGGAATTGGAGGATTAGCATGTTATCTAAAAAACTTCATAAGATAGAACTCTTAATTGGTACATTTGGATCAAAATAGTTGACATTAATGTGGAGAAAATTGATATCACAATCTGTTATTTTTCACCTTTGAAATATACCTTTATAATTAAATGAATCTAGATCAAATTTTCAATTATAATACCATAAAACAAGATATTCATAGTCTAAGGAATGAAGGCAATACCCTCTTGTTATCAAAATTTAATATTATAACTATAACTAACCAAAATTTTCTTCTAAGAAATTATTCCAACCATATTCCTCTTTGATTAGATGAGGACATTGATTTAGCTTGTATATACAAAAGAAAATCTCAATTCCCGACTAAGAATTTATTTACTACCAATTTAGTCAAGCTCTTGAGTTATCAAGGCCTTGTACTATGCAGGGATGTAATCAGGTGGTGAAACTCCAACGAGACAACTTCTATTCACAGGTTTGGCAGTAGTGTCATGGAATATGTGATATTTAATATCTTTTTACCTAACCAAATTGAAAATTTTGACCTTTTAAATGAGAATGAGCCTAACTACAATCATAATTTATAAAGATAACATTGAAAATCTATATCATAGTTTTACTACAACCTTCCCCACTTCTATTGGTAATTTCTCTATTGAAATTTCATAAAAATAATAATAGAACTATGAACTCTTGGTATGATAATGACTGTAATATTGATAAAAAAGTGATTAGGGATGCTCCTAATGAACCTTTAAAAACTTATATGATAAATAAGTACAAAGTTCTTACGAAAAGAAATAAAAGGTACTATATAAATAGAATGGTAGAGTAGCTATTGAACCTTTCTAAATATGATCCTAGAAATTTTTGAAGGGAAGTTCTAACTCGTGAAACTAAAGAAAATAATTTGGTTATCTTGAAGGACTAGAATTCTTACACAAAAATATTTATGAATCCCCTAATTCGATGGACACAATTTTGAATGATTTTATAGAGAATATTATATTTTCTTTAAAATACATTGAGTTTGGGGTAAAGTAGCTCGCCAATGGAAAAGCTAAGGATATTAAATTCTATCAAGTTGAAAATATAGGAGGGCCTATTCTCATCCCTCACATACACAAGGTATTTAATTTGGAATTGAAGTAATTCTTCTCAAAGTATTGGATGCAAAGCCTCATTGTTTGTATATTTAAAAGTAGGGATAAGAGAATTACCTCGAATTATAGGGCCATTATGATTAGCCACGTCTTAGCCAAGTTGCAATGAATTATTTTGGAAAAAAAATATTGGCCTATGGTTTCAAATTCATGGTAAAAGAGATAAATAGAAAGCTGACTTTACAATATATCATTCAATTATGAATCATTTTATTAATTTCAAGGTGATTACAAACTAATTACACCATAATAAAACTGATATATTCTATCAGTTCGTTGACTTTATAAAAGGTTTTGAAACCATTCCTAGGATAAATGTCGGGAAGTGACTAGAATAGATAAGTGTTTCTCTCGAGTTGAGGGTTTTTATGAAAAGGATCTACAAGAATGTTATTATCAAACATAGGACCACTGTGGGTTAGTATGAAGAAATTAAATACTATATTGGATTCAAGAATATCCCTTGTCCCCTACTCTTCTTGGCATATGTTTGGTAATCTATAAGAGTGTTAGGAAGATGTTGGTTGTATTGGCCCCTTGCTCACTGGTATACTCATAACTCTTCTCCTTTATGTTGATGGTATTGCTATTTTTCATAAGAGTTATGCTATAAGATGGTTATTAATGTTAGTACTAACAGAACTAAAGCCATAATAATAAAAATTCAAAATGATCACATAAGATATTTCTATATATTAAAACAACTTCTTAGAGCATGTTTCATCATAAGAATATCTTGGAATTGACATTGATCACAAGCTCAATTGAATCATAACATTGGGAAATTAATAAATGGATGATGGAAAAATTATTAAATGATTGAAAATAGTTATAAGTCAATACAGAAATTGATATGGATGTTAGTTTTAGGGTTGTATTATATCCAAAGAGTCATGGAGGAATATTGAACTAATCCAAAGTAATTTTATAACCCATAGTCTCAAGATTAAAGGAAATAATTCCTCCCCTATCCTTCCAATTGAAGGAATCATTTCCCCCATTGAAACCAGTGTTATGGATATGTATCTTAATTATATGAAGAATTCATACAACATGGAAGCTAAGTGGGTTCCTAAAATTTCTTCTAACTCTACCAAAAACCCCCACCTTCAGCTAAAGCGAGGATGGCATAAGGGTGTCCTGCCTTGGATAGACCACTAGGAGATAAAGGAGGAGATCATTTTGTAGAATAAAGATAATATAAAAAAATTTATTACTTCAAAATTAAAGAAGAAATCGTAGGTGATAAAGAGTTGGAGAGAAAAATTAAACTAAGATATTATAAGGAAGTGATCAAAGCTAATCTTGAAAAATTAAAAATCTATCCATCTTGACTAGTGTTAAGAATAAAATGAACATTGCTAAGATAAGTCTTGTGAGCTTCATAGTTAAGTTGAGAATTTCTAAATTCTCAAAACACCATGGGATGAAAGTGTTTTTCACCTTTGCAATACTAAGATACTAGAAGATAAAAATCACTATCTCTTAGATTTTCCATCTTATACTTACATTTGATTTAATTTTTAAAATATTTTTCAACCTTCTTTGACATTTTAAGTAAACAAAAATATGGTGATCTTGGAATGTTACCAACCTTACTTGAACTTCTTTGACATTTTAAGTCAACAAAACTATAGTGATATTTTAAAATAAAAAGTTAAAGAATTCAAATTAGTTTCTTACCTTATAAATATTCAATAAACCATATAGATCCTTAGTTGATGTAACAATTACCCTCATAGTCATTATCATAAATTTATATGTAATAACATGTTTCCTAATAATTAAAAATATATACTTTTATGTAAAGAGTGACACATTCAAAACAAAAATTTAAAGAATGATTTATAGGAAGAGGAATTTGATCTTTAATATTTGTAGAAAAGGTTTTGCAGCCAAAAAAAAATAATATGATATATCACAATAATAGATAGTGTTCATAAGTTATAATCATATTTTTATCCTATAATATACTTTTAAATTAACTTAAATTAACTTATATTAAGAATTAGTTCATATTCAATAAAATTCTACTTCTTTAGAGATCATCAATTTATTAGTCCTTTCTAAGGACTCTAGAAATTCATTTTCCTATTGATTATTATTAGTTTAGTATTAGCAAATACAACTTATAATGTTTAAATTTGAAAAATAGAAATTTATTTTTCAATATTATTGTAAAAAAAAAAATTCAAACATTTGATTAGACCATAGACTTCAAGGTCTAACCTTTCGGCCATGTGGATTTTTCTGCTATAATTTTTGGATGAAGTTGCAATATTTATGCCATTACTTTTATATATTTGTGGATTCCTTTTTCATTGTTAATATCATAGGAAAATGAACCAAAATTAAAATATTTGAAAATTTAAGAAAATATTTGCATAAAAAATGGATAGGAACAAGATGTAAATAAATGTACATACCAAGAGTTACTACACCATTATTAATGTGTTGTTTAGCACTTTAATAAGTAGGATTAAAAATGTAAACGTTATTACCCATAAAAAATTATGCAAATCAGATGCCCCTTAATTGGAAATTATTTTTTCCATTTCATATGCAATTTTTATGAAAACATGATTTCCACTTATTTGGTAGTGACTAAGCCCCCTGTGAAAAAAAAAAAAAACCCAAGAGTCTCACATTTCATCATAAAATCAAAAAATACAGAGAAATATTTTGTAAATCATTATTCATTTAAGAATTTTTATAAAAAAGAAATTATTTGGCAGAAATTACATTGAATGCAACCCTTTTTATTTAAAATGGTCACATTTTATATACACATAATACTTATTTCATTTTATAATATAAATTTACGATATAATATAATTTTATTAGGCATTTTAATGTATTGGATATTATTTTTTGGGATTCAATTGAGTTGTTGAATCCAAAAAAAACGATATAATATAATCTATTAGATATTATTTTTTGGAATTCAATTGAATTTTTAAATCTAAAAAAACTATATTTAATATAATACACTAAAAAAACCCTTCAATAAATTTTAATATATATTAATCAAATTTTTATACATAAAAATTCTCGAAAAAAAGTTATAACAAGCTCTACATAAGAAGGCATTACCAAGATATCCTAAGACATTTAATATGTCACATCCAAAATATTAAGTTTTTCGTTTTTAATTTGTTTCCCCATGTTTTAGTTTATATTTTGTTGAGATTTTCTCTCGTAAGTTTATAGGTGTTGATTTAGTGCTGGGTTGAATTTCAATGTTTTTAAAGTTGTAGAGGGTTTAATACTATATTATTTGTGGTTGGTTTTTATTTTTTTATAAAGTAAAATAAATAAATATTATTATTACATTTAAAAGTGAGTAGATTAGGAGAGTGTTTTGTATGAATTTCTAATCAAATTTGTTTCAATAATTTTTTTTGCTTTATATTTAATACTATTTATAACTAACCATTATATAATGTAGAATTACATATATGAACTTGTAATTTTCATAAATATATGGAACATATATATCACAAAATTTCAAAAAAATCTTCAATAAAGATTAGAGTTATGAAATTTTATTAAGATGATTTAAGTCCTTATCATTTTTTTAGTGATTATAGTCAAATTGTTTTTGAAGACTATGTTTTTATTTTGTGACCAACTAATCTCTGGAGGCCAATTCCAAACTCTTATTTCATAGGGAGTCCATAACTTGGTTCCAATTCATGTGGATATGATCAAAATTTATGTGAGAAAATAAAGAAGACAAATTCTAGATATCTTTGAAAGGTGTAAAAAGAGAAAAATTATAAATCCTATAAATTCCTTTTAGCCAATTTATGACCAAAGAAAAGTCCCCATAAACATGTAGATGAATGACATTATGCTCAAGAGGAACCTAGATATTATACTTATGATCATTTTGAAGACTATGCTCTAATTTTGTGACCAACCAATGTCTAAAGGCCAATTCCGAACTCTTCTTTTATATGGATCTCACAAGTTGGTTAAAATTCATGTAGATATGATCAAAAGTTATGTGAGAAAATAAAGAATCCATGTTCTGAATATTTTTGAAAGATGGAAAAAGAGAAAAATGAGAAAGCCTATAAAGTCCTTTTAGCCAATTTATGACGAAAGTGAAGTCCCCATAAACATTTAGTTCATTGAGATTATGCATTTTAATGTATGTTAATCAAGTTTTGATGCATAAAAATTCCTGAAAAGAGATCCTTAGAATGGGTCATAACAAGTTGTTCTTAAAAAAAAAATATTAAGATATCCTAAGATATGTCAGATGTCACATGCAAAATATTAAGTTTTTTTCCCCGAGATTTAGTCTATATTTTGTTAATATTTTCTCATGTAAATTTGGAGGTGTTGATTTGGAGTTTGGTTGAATTTTAATGTTTTTAAAGTTATAGAGTGTTTGAATCTATATTATTTGTTTTTAGATTTTTATTTTTATTTTTTTTATATATAGTAAAAAAGTGAGATATTATTATTATATTTAGAAGTGAGTAGATTAGTGGAATGTGTTGTATGGATTTACAAAAAAAACAAGTCCCAACAATATTTTTTTATATCTAATACTATATGTTATCATCAATAACACTCTGTCTGGTTAGGAAAGTCATTTTGTCTAGGTTTTATTGTGTTGATGAATTAATTCATGAAAATTGATGAAATTTCATGATTTGGTTATAGTCCTAAGTCTTTAAATTCCCCAAATGTCATCTCATGAAACTCATGTAAATAAAAATCTACAAAAAATACACATGCATTGGTTCAAATCAAGTTTTAAGCCACTTATCCACCTTTTCATGAGTCTGCAGCGAATTATGTGGAAAATAGGTTGTTTTCGCCACAGACCCACGCGACAGTTCGATAGCGAATCTCCCAAACTCATAACAGAGAACACTATGAACTCGTTTTTTTTCTGTGCCGACAAGGTCATGGATGAGGTGTCGATTTAAAAATGGATAGAGGTTAGTTTGAGGTCATGTGATGAGTTTTTTGGAGTCATGGTTCATGTTTTATCATCATTACCATCCCATCATTACATTTTGCTTTCCTTATTTGGCCTCCTTTCTCTCTCATTCAAACTTACCATTTAAAATCATCCTAGTTAGCTTCTTGTTTCCACCTTTTTGCGTTTTTCTGAGTATAGATATTATTGTTGTCTTAAGGAAGGTCCAACCTCTTTCTACAAGCTTGTTGTTGTGCGTAATTGTCTTTTGCAGGTGCCATATTTCCAAGGAGGCCAGCATTGTTTTGAAAAGAATGTCCATCCATAAGACCAAAAGAGGAGACTTAGTGGTTAGGTATGCGCCAATGGACTTAAAATTGGTCAATGAAGATCCAGGTTTTGCAACAGCCTTCACCAGTGTTGGCTGCATGAGGTTTTGTCAGAAGTTGTAGGCGTATCATGCCCAAGTTTCTAAGGATTTTGCAGTACATTTTGTTGGCATTGCAGCAAAGGTGGGTGTACTAAATTTCATAGTTTCTCCAGAAAATATTTCAGATTGCAAACATAATGGATTAAAGCCACCAAATGCAAATATCAGAATTGTGATGAGTTCATGAACACTTAACACATAGGATTGGACATGACCTCAGGGATACCAACAAGCTGTCTCAAAGAAAATTACTCGAAACTCTTACTGGTGATTCAGAAGTATTTCACATGTGAAGGGAGGTTTAACATGATATATCAGTGTCACTTCAGAATTTTTCTCCATTTCACTGGTAAGCAACTTTTAGACCTTACATTTTTCCTATTCAAAAGCTTAGGAAAAATGTCACATAAAGTACAAGCTAGACTTGAGAGTAGTGAAACATCTATCTTCCATTATGGATTAATTAAGTTGTTGGTCATGGAAGAGTTGAAAAAATTAAATAGGGACTGGGCCACATTTCTATTTTTAAGTGGTTATGAAGTGGATTTGTTAACTCCTAAGAAAACACCCAAATCAAAGATCAACCCTTATAGTAAAAATGATGCGCCTATAGCTGAAGCAAAAGGTGGAAAGGAAGGAGAAATTCAACCAATTACAGAGGCCATGGAAATTGAAATGGAACATTTGCAAAAGACAGAGATACCTCAGCCCACACTTTTATATAGAAAGCCTAAGCTTAGCGAAAAGAGTCATAGAAGAATCACTAGGAGCCAGATACTGGGAAAATCTAATCTTGGTGATATTTTACAAGATATAGATATAGAAGAAACCCCTGTGGTTAAATTCAGGGAATTCGGAGGTAAGAAGAAGAAGAAAGGCCCCACTACCAAGAAACTCAACTTTTCTAGTGAAGATGCATGTTTTGTCTTTAAACCATGAAATACTCTCACTAGATTGCAACTTGCCAAAGGTATCAAGGCAGATACAAAACTTGAAGAGACAAAAAAGGGAAAATAGCCTATGGTAGAAGAAATCATTGACCTATCCCCCAAAAAAGAAGAATTTATCTAGTAAAGGAAAGGAAAGGATAAGGTCACTAAAAAATCTGAACTGGAGCTTCTAAGGGAGAAATTGAGGCAAGCTAGGGAAGATTTCATTGAAACAAAGGTGGAGTTAGAAGATTCTAAGAAATAAAGGAAAATAGTAGAGGAGTTCAAGGAAAAAGTGAATGAGAAGATTACCTATTATGATGAATCCCTAACAAGTGCTAAGAAACTACTAAAGAGAACCCTCCCTTTACATACAGTGATGAAAAACACAAGGAAAAGGAACATCTGGCTACAGAGAGAGAGGAAGAAGCTCAAAGGCCTAGTGAAGGAGCTGGAGGTGCAGATGGAAATTTTACAAACATAACTCAAGAAAAAGGGCTTAAATATTATAGTGGTAAATGAACCTGTTGAAGATAAAATCGCTAATGCTAAGGGTGTAGCCACTGCTACCTGAAGTGGGGTAAAATACATTTTAAATATTTTTTTTTTTGCCTCATTATAGCTCACCATTTACATAGCCATGGGAAATTTTGAAGAAGAAATTGAAAAATTTGCAAGCCTGTTGTCTATTAGGCAAGTTCATAGCATATTCCAAGCTTAAAGCCGACAAAATGCTACAAACTCGTGAAAGATGTTTTTTGGGAATATATTTCTGGTTTTGTCACAAAGAAGGAAGGTGAAGGCATGTGTTTAAGTGTTTAGAACCACCGGAAATCCTCCAATAAACAAAGAGGGCAAACAATTTGCAGATATGTCTTAAGTAGAAAACATTATGAACTCCCGCTACGAACTTGCCTAGAAGTCCTCTATTTTGCAGCGAGGAGGAATTTTGAAAATTTTCAAGCCTTAATTATCTTTTTGGAACAGGGAAGCCACCTGGATGGGTCAGAAATCATTAGTTGAGTTTTGGTTGAAGACACGATCATAAAAAAATTCGATCAAGCTGCTAGCTCGTCATGGAAATCACATCAACAAATATGACATCAACTCCTCAAAGCTTGGAAGACGGACCTCCTTTCTTGGTGGGGGTATTTATTGTTCAGTCATGGTCATTTCCACCTCAGGCACATGATCTTTTCGATGTATATCAAAAATCATGGGGATTTTAAATTTTTTTAAATGTAATAAAGTGTATTAGAGTCCCATTAGGTTTCAAATTCCTAAAAATAGCAGATCTCTATTTTCCCTCCTAATCTACTTTTTGATCAGTCAAGGTGTCATTAGAGGTATTCGAAGGTCTGGCCTTGCTAGAAGACTCATTGTAAAGGTACCTAAATCTATAAATAGGCAAAATATAGATGGATAAAATGTTAATGGATGTTATATTGGAGACTACTATTGTAAATATTTTTTATTGAACTAATATACAATGGTAGCATACTTCTTTTGTCATCTAAGGTTCATTGGTATTCTGATATGTATTTGTCTTATATGTTCTGTTACTCTATCTTTAGTATTCTAGTTGTGTAATTACTTAGCTTCCATGAGAGAAGTTTCATATGTCACTAAGTTTTCATACTTACTCCATCTGCCCAATGGTAATTATTTGTTTGCATCTTTCGCTTGTACAAAAAATACATTTAAAACCAATTTCAGAGTTAGCCATTTTTTGATCATCATTTACCTAATATCATCTTTATCCTTGAGAGAGCCCTATCAGGCTGGAAAGGCTAAGTTCCAGCTAATAGTAGGTTTTAAATATTTACTCCAAGTTGACTATTGAAGCAACCCATCAACCTCAAATTAGTGATAACACTTTCCATGACCAACCACTGTAGTGGGTAGAATTACATATATAAACTTATAATTTTCATAAATATATGGACCATATACATCACAAAATTTCAAAAAAATAAAATAAATATTACAGTTATGAAATGTTATTAAGTTGATTAAAGGCCCCATCATTTTCCTAGTGATGATGGTGAGATTCAATTTGAAGATTGTGTTCTAATTTTGTGACCAACCAGTCTCTGGAGGCCAATTCCACACTCTTCTTTGATAGGGATTCCACAACTTGCTTCCATTTCATGTAGACATGATCAAAATCTATGTGAGAAAATGAAGAAGCCATGTTTTAACTATCTTTTAAAGATGGAAAAAGAGAAAAAATAGAAATCTTATAAATTCCTTTCAACCAATTTCTGAAAAAAGAAAACTCCCCATAAATATGTAGTTGACCGAGATTATGCTCAAGAGGAAGTTGAAGAAGGATTTTAAGCACCATCATTTCAGCCCAATTTTCTGTAGCACGAGCCAAACCAACCCTAAAGGAGATTGAGTGTGTATCTTAGAAATACAGTATACCCCCTTCGCCAACTTTTGGTGGGATCTTTTGGGTTCTACCATATATATATATATATATATATATATATATATATATAATTTTTTATAATTAAATTTGTTAAAATATGTTTTTATTATAATAATAAGTCATTTTAAATTGGAAATATGGAGAAAAAAACTATAATTCATGAAAATAGAAATAATAAAAAAGAGGGAAAAAATATAAATATATAAATTTAAATAATAATAAAAAATAACAAAAATTGGATTCACAATATTAAACTCTAAATAAGAAGCATAAATCTTTAGTCAAAAGCTAATTAAGTTGAAAACCATGTAAAAATATGTGTTTATCTTTACCTATAATGAATAAATTCAGTTTTTTTTTTTTTATTTTACAATTTTTTTTAAAATATCTTTTACAAAGATTTTTATGTTTTTATAAATCCTTATATACTTATTTTTATATTTTTATGGATAAATATTTTAAAATAAAAATAAATATTAGAGTAATTCATGTTAACATTCACATTTTTACTAATTGCATTAAAATGTTGGTATAGAGTGGTTTGGTCTTCTAATAGAATAAAAAGGCATATTATTAATTAAATTTTATTTATTTATTAAATAAAAAATAATATAATTCGAAGAAAAAAATAATGGCTTTGGTATTAATATTTTTATTATTAATTTTAACTTAATAATAAATAAACTAGCTAAAATACTATCATTTTTTATTAATATTGCTATTAATATTGCTATTTTGACGATTAAGAGATTCAGAACTAAACTAGTAAATAGGCAAGTTTCACTCTCTTTTTATCTACTTTCAAACTAAGATATTAACCCTTTATTATAAGATTAAAACGATAATCATCTTTTAAAATAAAAATCAACCATTATGAAATTACAAATATCGAATATTTTTAACTTATCAAACATTACAAATATCCAATATCTTTAACTTATCAAACATTGCCATAATGTAATTCTTGAGAAGCAAATTAGCAACCAATAAAACGTTCAAATAAATGTAATTCTCGAGGGTGGATGAACCACCAACGAAACGCTCATTTCTGTAGCAGCCTTTGATCATCTCATGAAAATTTGTTTTCACATTCATACGGGATCAACTTTTACGTATGGAATAAAGAATAATTCTTCATATTTTAAACAATGTGTATCGCTAAATATTCAAAAATTCAAATATCATTTTTTTCTAAGTAAGTTTAATCTATTATAATGGTACATAATGTACATAGTTGGCTTCTCCTCCAGATTGCAAAACTAGCAAACGCTGGAGGGAAGCAAATTCAGAAAATCCAAAATATAAGTCACCCGTGACCGGGAAACCGACTCAAAATTGCTACCCATAAGCGGGAAACCAGCATACATTGTTCTAAACAAGAAATTGAAAGTACAGAAAGAGCTAGCGCAACTGAGGTAAAAAACATACAGCTTTTCCATAGCTACTTTGATGTTGAAGCTAAAAAAACCAAAAAGAGTTAAGGAGACCTGTGAACCTACTAGATGTCAAGTTGTTTGCCATCAGGTGGTGGATTTTCATCCATGATAGGGCAGTGGTAGTGTTCATCCAGGGCATCCGCAACCTTGTTGTCATCATCCGGGGCTGAGTGTTCTGAAGAGGAGGGAGAACTCGAATGTTTCCATTCTGAGTCCTCACTTGCAGAGTTGTCGCTGCTCGTCCCTACTCTAATAGATGTTCTGGGGCTCGGCTTCACCAGAAGGGCGGTGGACTTTCTGGTAGCAGGGGGAGGCTGTACTGAGATAGTTGATTTCTGCATATGCTTCCAGGAGCCAGAGCTAGCAGTGTCAGAGGGCTCTTCCTGAAAGACCACTGTAATCTTTGTTGTGATGTGTGGCTTGTCCAAGGTGCTACTGAATTGAAAACTAACCTCATTTCTTGTTGATGGCGAATAAGCCCAACCGACTCTGCTACTACTACTGCCCCTTTCTGCACTGCCTCTACCATCGCGATAACCGCTACTACTCCTTCCTTCACCACCTCTACCACCGTCCCCACGCCTATAATGCATTTGTTGCCTACGCATTATGGTCTACCTGTGGAATGCCGAGTGATAACCTGAATTGTCCGAGGACTGAGATGGCGAAGAGGAGAAGGTTGGGTGGGTAGGCAACAAGGTTTGGGAAAAGAGCGGAGAGGGCTGAAAATGGTCACGCGGAGCGGTGATCTATGTGTCTCTATAGGGTGAGGAATGGACAGCTCGAATGTGGGTCTGGAGAACAATGTGGGAGCAAAGATGAAGCTAAGGAGCAGAGTGGGGGTGCCGAGAAGAATTAAAGGTAGTAGCAGCATAATAGAAGTTGGAAAGCATGAAAGCCATGGAAGTTGGCAAGCACACAGAGTAAATGTAGCTTGGGGGAGGAGAAGACATTGTATCATCGCCTGCTATAAAATTTATGGGAGGAGTATAGTGATCGGGTGCTTGCAAGTGGCAATACCACCTGTCGCTCTCCAACGCCTCCACCGATGGCCCACTATTCAACACCCGCATCTGGGAAATGGAGATCCTTGTGCACCAGAAGAGTGCACTCATGAATAAGGGAAGCATCATCTGTATTGTGAAGAGAGCCGGTGAAGAGGAGAAGCTTATGTTCAACTCCTTTATTGGCAAGTCGATCCATGACTTTGTTTGCAATGCGGCCAATATGCTTGAAGGAAATGGCATGTGGAGTTTTGCGCCATAGTTCAACTTGCTCCAATCTGTGTAGAAGTCAGCAACTGGAGGCCACTTTAGATGCAGGGGAACCATGTTGAATGCGGGAGACAGCCTCAATAAGGATCTCAGAATCACCTTCAACAACCAGGGGAAAAAAATTATCCTCTTACACGATAAGGAGACCCTGCCATAATCCTTCAAGTTCGACTGAGTTGTTGGAGTCTCTCCCAAGGGAACCATAGTAGATTTTTAGGGTATTGCCTTCTGCATTCCTGAAGATACCTCCATAGCCTACCTTTCCTAGATTTCCTTTTGAAGCTCCATCAAAGTTCGTCTTGATGCTGTTGTTAGAAGGTGGAGACCAGGTACTTGGAGAATCTTGATGAGGAGAAAAATTAGGGGGAGGAGGGCTATGAGGTTTGATGGTGAGGTTCCAGTTGTCCCAAATGATGCGTTCAGGGAGGGAGGATGGAAGATCTGAATCCTGATAGTGTTGGAAGGCTATGGTTTCTTAAATGTTACTGCATAGGCTGGACCAGAGAATGTCAGGAGGAGAGCTAGCATCTTTGAAGATTCGATTGTTTCTCTCTTTCCAAACAGTCCAAAAGATGAAACCTGGAATCAAGGCCCAAAGAGAGTTAAGCATATTGCTCTTGAAAGGATCAATGGGCCAATGGCGAATGGTATTGATGATGTCCCCTTTGTGTCTTCTGGTTCTTCTGCAGCAAATATTTATATTCCCCCATAGTTGATTGGCCAGTACACAGGTATCCAAAAGGAGGGAAGTGTCCTCCTCATGGTTGGCACAATTGGGATAGCGAGAAGGCCCGATGAAACCTCTTTTCAGGAGGTTGTCCCAGGTGAGAACCCTTTTTTTGGCTTAGGAGCCACAAGAATGTTGAGACTTTTGGCCAAATGCCTAGTTTCCATATTTGAGTCCAGAGGTTGTTCTTTTGTGCTGGCGTCGTGTGGTAAAGTAGATGATATGCTTCTTTAGTGCTAAATCACCCCTGAGGAGTGTACCCCCACCGTAACTTGTCCTATTGAATGGAGAATTTGATGAGCTGCTGACTTATTTCTCGATCGATGTCCTCATGGGTTTCATTATGCCAATGCGTTTACCACTGTACTGCCGGAATCCAATGACGAAAACCATGTTTGGGCTGCTGATGCCAGAAGAATTTGACAAGGTTGTTGGCTGATTGTTGAAGAACTACTTGCCAATGTGGTTTTTGAAACAGATTGGCCAGTTTGGGTAGTTGCTGCCATGAGTCTTCCCACAATCTGGCAGAGGTGCCTGAGTGAATCTCCCAAAAAATATGAGCTTGAATGAAGGCACTGTGTTGTTTTGCAACGTTCCATATGAGAGAGCCAGTTATATTAGGAGAGAATCTGATAAGATCATCTGGAGGTCTGCCTAAGGCATATTTTTCCATCCATAGCTGAGCCCAAGGAGTATGTGGCATGGAGAGAAATTTCCACCAAATTTGAGCTCCCATTGTGGCATTGTTGTGCTGGGGATCTCTGAGACCGAGACCCCCTTCAGATTTGGGAAGGCACACCTCCGTCCATTTAACAAGTGCCCATTTTTTTGTTTAAGCCGGTGGATCCCTAGAGGAAGTTCCGTTGGAGATTGCAAATGTGTTTTAGAACCCATTTGGGAGCTGCTAAGAGGGACAAAAGATACAGAGGCATTGCTTGGAGTACAGATTTTATGAGAATGAGGCGGCTAGCTATGTTGATCAATCAAAAGGGCGAAGAGGAAATTCAAGCTTCAAGCTTGTCAAGGAGTTCCCTCTCGGAGGTATGTTTGATTGTTGATTCGATGAGAGGTGGTCCTAAGTATTTTGAAGGAAGAACCACAATCAAGAATCCCAGGAGCTGAGCTATGTTGTGTTGAGTGATGACAGGCGTGTTGAAGAAGAAAATTTGAGATTTACTAGCATTAATGCTGGTGCTAGAGGCTTGAGAGAAGGTGTCTAGAAAGGATTTGAGAGTTCTAGCTTCTTGAACAGATGGATGCCCGAAGAGCATATTTTTGTCAACAAATTTTTGATGAGTAATGGGTTGGCTGTCATGAAGGGAGAGGCCTCTCAGAGAGTTGGATGAAGTGGTATGATGGATGAGGCGACCTAGCCCTTCAGCCATAAGAACAAAGAGAAAGGGGGAAAGAGGGTCCCCTTGATGGATACCTCGAAAGGGGGAGAACGGAGCAGAGGGATTTCCATTCAGCATGATGGAGAAATGGGGGGTGGAGATGAGGTGCATAATACATTGAGTCCAGGTTGGATTAAATCCAAATTCCAGAAGCATTTGTTTGATATAATCCCAACTTAATTTGTCAAATGCTTTGGAAAGATCTAGTTTTAAGAGCATACCTACCTTCTTGAGATGCTTCAAAGAGTGGACCACTTCATGAGTAAGGATGATGCCATCTAGTATTTAACACCCTTCCACATAACCAGTCTGTTCCAAAGAGATAAGAAGAGGTAGCAACGGTTTGAGCCTCTTTGCAATGACTTTGGCTATGACTTTGTAAATGACATTGCAAAGAGAAATTGGCTTGTACTTATCCAGTGTGTTGGACGTCTTCTCTTTTGGAATGAGGGCTATGAAGGTAGTGTTGAGGGAAGGAAGGATCCAGTGCAAAGAACGAGATTGTTCAACAAGGGCCCAAACTTCCCCCTTGATCTGCTCCCAGAAGAAGTGAAAAAATTTTGTTGTGAAACCATTTGGCCCAGGGGCTTTGTCATCTTTAAGTTGAGCCATCTCCTGCTCTACCTCTTGTAGTGAAACTAGATTAAGAAGCATGTTTTTTTGTTCCTTAGTAATTATCCTTGGTATGTGTTGAGTGATCTCTTGAATGGCATGTCATTTGTCTCCTGCTAGTTCTTGAAGAATGTTTTTAAAATAACCCAGTAGTTCCTTTTCTATGTCTGCGTGATCCTCCAGACGTTCTCCTTGACCATTATTCAGGAAGACAATATTGTTCTGCATTCTTATTTGAATGCTAGATCTTTGGAAAAACTTGGTGTTTTTCTCTCCGTCTTTTAGCCATCATATCCTTGATTTTTTACGCCAAAGGGTCTCTTCCTATTGTCGTCGCTCATTGAGTTTGGTTTGAAGTTCTTTTTCTTGGGCTGCAATTTCTTCCGAATATCCCTCTGAGATAATGTGCTTCTTAAGATCGCTCATTTTCTGTTCTAAATCTTTTTGATGGGAGAAGATATTGCCAAAACTGTTGTGGTTCCATCTTTTGAGGGTAAGATTGAGGTATTTTAGTTTTTTTGGGAATTGGAACATTTTGGATCCTTCAGGAGGACGAAATTCATTCCATGATTTGATAACCATCTCTCTGAAGTCAGGATGGGTGAGCCAGAAAGATTCAAAACAGAAAGGTCTGTTGTTGGAAACTCCTGGTCCTATCCATTGCAGTAGAAGTGGCCAATGATCTAGTCCTGCTAAGGGCAGGATTGAAGTGTGCACATCCCCCCCAGGTGAGTCGCATTGTCCGAGACTAATAATCGATCCAATCTGGAAGCAATATGTTGTGAGCCCCTTCTTTTGTTAGTCCAAGTGTGCATACCATTGGAGGTATGGAGATCCATTAACCAATTTCCCTGAATGAATTATTTAAAGCCAATGCTATCCACTTCCAGTCTAATTCTACCGCCTTCTTTTTCTTCTAAGGAAGTAATCATGTTGAAGTCTCCACCACAGATCCAAAGCAGGTGGCATCTAGAAGAATAGAGGTCAGCAAGAGAGGTTAGAAGAGCAAGTTTTTGTTGTACTTCTTGGGGAAATTAAACATTGGTGAGGTGTCCATGGGAGTTCGTACCTACCACGTGAAACATGGTTTGAATAAAATTATGTGAGGCATGAAAATCGGACAAAGAGATAATATATGGATTCCAGATTATTGCAAGCCCTCCAGAGGCTCCAGAAGCATCCACTGTTATAGATCTACTACCCACCCAGGATTTGGTGAGTATGGATTCAAGAGCACTGCTGTTGCATTTAGTTTCTTGTAGGAAGACAATCATTGGTCTGAATTTCTGAACCATATTTTTAATCATACGGTGCTTAGATGGGTTGTTGAGCCCTCTCACATTCCATGAGATTAACTTCAAGAGGAACTATGTGACGTCAGCCTGTAGAACTTGGTCAACTTGGGATACCTTCCGGATTCCACAAGTATTTCTCTAATATTGATGGCTCTTTGCAGGTCATATTTGTGCCCCCTTTTTTTGGTTTCTTTCATGATTTTTTTTCCATCCCAGTGGCTACCTGGTTGAATACCGAGAGAGTTAATTTTCTGAGCTTGGGATATGGAAACTTCAAGACTATCATCTACCTGGGGGGGATATTATCATATTCTTTCTAGTGGCACACTGTCTCCAGGCCCAGAATGTTGAGATCTCCCAGATCTATACTTTATGGTTCCTCCTCCATGTGCATTGGCGAGTTCTTTTCTTCGCTGGTGCCATCTTGCTGAGTGACCACAATGAGCTGTCTCTCAATATTCATCTGGGAATTTCTAAGGACTATAGTTGTTTCTGGGTTGGATAGAGAGGTGGAGGTATAGTAAATAGTTTTAGTAGAATCAGAATTTAACAGAGTAGATTTGGTTTCAGGGGTGCTAGAATTTGAAGGGGTGGTAGAGGGAGGAATGGGATTGGCTTCTTGTGAGTCGTGGGTTGATAGAGCTTCATACTATTGCAGGTTGAGGGTTGGGTAGGAGCTGCAGGTGATGCAAAGGATTTTTTGGAAATTTTCTTCTTGCCGGAAAATTTGGTGAATCCTTCTGCGTCTTTCCCTTTTGCGGATGTTGAATTTCCAGGAGGATGATTTAGAGGGAAATCACGATATAAATGGCCATGCTCATGGCATTTTCTGCAGCATAAGGGAACATGTTCATAGTCTATGGTTTGAATCCATTCAAAGTCATCATGAAAAAGACTTACTGAGTCCGTGAGAGCCTTGGCCAGGTGCATGTAAATGCATATCCGAGCATATGAAGTATAACTTTTGAGTTTACTTTCTTCAACTATCTTTATAAACTCTCCCAGTCTGCTGCCTATGTCTTTGAGGGTTTCTTCATCCCAGTATTTGAGCAGAAGAGAGTACATGCGTATCCAAACTGGTGCCCAATTGAAGTCTTCCTTGTTCGGGTTGAATCTTTCTATCCAGTCCCGGAGATAGAGGCCTATTGAGTTGAAAAAATAAGGACTGCCTTCAAAAATATGGTTTTTGTCCTCCAGACAGTTGAAGATCGCTGTGAAGAAACCCGTAGGTCCAAGTTGCAGGGTCACATGGCCTTTGGGATTCCATTTCATAGCTATCCAGCCTTGTAGCGCTTTCTCGGTCGGCCATAGGCCTATAAATTTTCCTATAAGAGCGTGATCCTTCATGAACTAAATGTGACCATTGATTCGGTGACTTGGTAGAACTATCTTTATGCGTTCTGTCATTTTCGGAATGCAGGTAGCTGATGAAGCTTTTGGCAGTGCTTCAGTCGTTCCTTGGGGGGTCTCCGTATGCAATGGTACATCATTGAGATTGGCTGCCGAGCTTACATTTTCAATAGCAGCTGTGGACAGAGTTTGCTCAGTAGTGAACGTATTACTCTGTGAGTTTGGGTCAGAAGATGATGTTATTGGAGGGGGGGAGGATCCTGCCTCTCTCATTGGAGGATCCATGAAGGGAAAACAGTGTCATAGTGTTAAGAAAAGCATTAGCGCAAGAACAGAACCTTGGGACGAATGGAAATCTGCCTTGTCGGCGCCGTTGCAGAGTTCCAGAACCCTAATCAGTTGGCACTCCCGCTCGTCACCTATCTTACTCCCCTAATGAATCTCAAAAGTTCAAATATCAAGATTAAATAAGGCATTTCATTAAGCAGAATGGGGGTGGAATAGGGTGATGTAATAAGTATAATGAGTGATTGAAGTTGTGAATTAATAGTAGAGTATTATATATATATGACTGAGATAATATAACATTAATTATATATAAAAGTTAATTTTTTGGGGAAGTAAATGAGGGTTAAAAAAATCAAAGGTTTAGAATTTGGCTTTTGTGATCCATAAAATGTGTATAAAATATTTTGGTGAAAATCACATCTAAGCTTATGAGTTATATTGATAAGTTTTTTAGTTAGGCATTCAAAGAGAACTTCTGCAAATCCTGGACTCAAATTTTTATAGGGATTAAAAATAATCTTTTTAATGAGAGATTTGTCATGATTAGTGTCCATTTACTTATATGAAATTATTTTGGAAAAAAAATCAACCTTTGACTAGAAAGCCACATAAAAAGAGTTGAAGGCTAGGTTTGATTCAAAAGCTATCATTTAAATTTGAACCACCATATTACAGTTACGATGATTATGGAGTATTGGTGCAATAATAAATCCAATTTGCTATGTTATTTCAATAATTGTAGAATATTTTTTGAGATATAGTGTTTGGGATTAACATTTCCAATTGTGTAGAATTGTTTTAATAGTTCCTTTCAAGTTAAGAGCTATTGTGATATGGTAGTACAAGAATGTTATTACCCATTTTTGGAGCACTAAGGACTAATTGGATGAAATTAATTGTAATATAGGATTTAGGCAAGGTTTTCCCCTATTCTCTAGACTTTTTGGCATATATGTTGACAACTTAGAGAGTTTTTAGAAAAAACAAGTTGTGATAGTCAAACTTTTGCTAATATAGTCATTATCCTTCTTGTTTGAATTTTTATATTGTTTTTATTTTAAGGAATCCCTATGATCTCAAAAAAAAACTTAAAATTTTTAAGGAATTTTTCTCTAGTATTGGTATTACTATTAACATTTACAGAATGAAGGTTATGGTAATTAAATCCAAAAATCTAGTTATACCTATTTCATGTATGACAATAACAATGTGAAAAAATTGACTTTATGAAAACATATTTTATTTGACTTTCATCCAAACTTTAGCTAGAACTATACTATTTAGAAAAGGATAAATGGACGGTGGAAATCCTTGTAAATCAATGAACATATGGTTATGGAAAAAAATAGACATCTCTAGAGAATCATGGAGAAATATAAGGAAAATTCAATAATGTTTTATAAATTATAAGTTCAAAATCAAAGATAGACTGTAAAACAAATTAAGATGTTATTTAACGGAAATGCTCAATCCTTGCGTAAAATATCAAAAGTGTCTCTCTACTTTGAGTTAGTAGAAAGAAGAAAATTAAAATTGCTAAAATAAAAACAAACTCTCACAAGCTCCATGGTGTAAGAGGGTGTTAGAAAATTCTTAAAGCATTATGAGTCAAAAGAATTTGTTATATTTATAACATTAAGAGGATTGAAAATAAATAATACTTATATTAAATTACAATTTCAAAATACTTTTATTAATATTGATTTTCTAAATATTTTAGATCACACTTTTAATGGCCTTTTAAACACATTTATTTTAAAATTTAATAAAAGTGTTTTAAACACATTTATTTTATAATTTTAAATAAAAAATAAAATGAGGTAAATTAAATATTTTTATTCTTTATTTTTACTATAGTTTAATAAACCAAATTTAATTTCAATCAAAATCAATAATCACTATTATCATAACTAAAAAATTAATTATCAAATAATATATATTTTAAGATATACACTCGATTAATTTTTTATTGATAACTTTGATTTAAACAAAAATGGAATTCATCAATTATAGGTTTAGAACTTGTAGAGTGGGTTTTGTTGCTATTTTTACTCTTAAATATAATTATATATCAATTGTGTGCAAAATAGTTGAGGATGAAACCATATGTGGAGGTTAAAATTGTTTGATAAGATGTTTAAGCTCAATCCAAATTTTCATAACCCTAATAATAATAATCAAATTTTGAACAAATTATTTTTCCATTAAAACAATCTCACTAAATAATATTTAACGATCAAATACCTGATACGAAAGCAATTAAATCTCGACCCCCGCCAGCGGAGGTGAAGTGTCAGACCCACGAGTCGGCATTCCTTGACTCGGGCAAGTCAGGCACCCCACATGGGTGCACGTAGGAAATTCGGTGGACGGGCACGCCCACGGGCGCCTTCGGGTCGTATGGGCATTTCGTTGCTTCATAATCGTGGACATGTGACATTGTGGACGAGCGGTAGCGTATTGGTGAAGTGGTGAGAAATGATGTTTATAGAGCATGTCTATTGTTGCATCATAGTCGACGGATAAGCCGAAACTACAATGGGGATACACCGGAAGTGTTGAACGTGGGTTGAGTTGGATCGGGTCCACCGAGAGCTACCCGACTCCCTCACACATTGGTGGAGTCATGTATTAATATAACATGATGGAGAACAGAAATTGACAGCGGAGGATGAGCCTGCAAGTCACGCAGGCAAAGGTCTGAACACAACGGGGTCACTTGGGTCAGTTTGGTCGAGTAGGGCAGATGTGTAGGGCACGGGTCATGACAGTGAAGCAGAAAGGTGTGATGGTAAGTCGGGCAAGTCATTTGTGGACATGCAGGGCGAGGGTCACCACAGTACACAACAGCAAAATTGATGGGTCTGCGGTCGAGTCATGTGACTGACCCACGACCGGAGTTGCAGTCACGGCTGCGGGTGCGACTATGCAACCGAACTCCATATGGTTGCGGCAGAGGCTAAGCTCATTCAACAGCACAGATCGAGTCATGTGACTCCCTGGCAACATGTGGAACTTTGTGAAGGGTCAAGTCGCGTAAACTGATTTTATGTAGGAACAGGGTGTTCGACCTGTATAAAAATAGTGAGACAATTTTATATATGAGATTTATGAAATTCCTTTTAACTTTCATTAGTTATGTGCACATTCATATTGCTGAAGATTTTTTACATTCTGCATAAAACATTTTATAATAAAGTGAACATTAACACTTGAAATTTGGAAAGGCGTAGTTCGAAAAATTACGAAAAAGAAAAGTAGTTGTTCAGTTGGTGCCACATGGCCCACCAGCATCGAAACGAGGTATACAGGTGTGGCAAATGGTATCAGAGCAAACATGAAATGTTATAATAACCGGGTATGTGTGAAGTTTGAATTTTCTTATAAAACTTGGTTGCATAGCTTGGGGTTTATTGATATAGAGCTTCTGGGCAAGAATATGCAAGCACTGGTGGACACGGAGGCAACACATAATTTTATGGTGATAGATGTAGCGAAGGAAGATAGGCTACAACTTCTTCCCATTGATGTGGATGTGAAGGCCATAAACTCCAGGAATAAAGTGTTGGGATAGGAAAATGAAGTGTCAGTTCCTATTGGCGATTCACAAGGTTGTCTAGACTTCACTGTGATGGAGATGAGCGACGTTGACATGATATTGGGGCAGGAATTTTTGAAGGGTAACAAAGCAGTTGTTAAGCTTTCTAATAGTGAGATAGAATTGTGGAAGGACTCACGATGGTGGACTTTACCTACTCATGCGCAACGTAGGGAAGTGGCTGTGCAGTAGGTTTTTGCACTAACTATGAGTAAATATATGAAGGACCCAGGGATCGATACATTTGCGATAGTAATTTGTGGAGTTTGGATGGATGATGGAGTGAGGACGCCTATTCCTACCGAGATTTTTGATGTGTTGAAGCATTATGCAGATCTTATGCCTGATGAGCTTCCGAAATTACTACCATTGAGATGTGTAGTGGACCATTCCATTGAGCTAGAACCTGGGAAGGAACCTCTAGCCAAAGCTCATTATCGACTGTCAGGGTCGGAATTGGAAGAGTATAAAAGACAGCTGAAAGACTTATTCGAAGTAGGTTTCATTCGACCTTTAAGCTCCCCTTATGGTGCTCTAGTATTGTTCCAACAGAAGAAGGATACAAATGAATTATGGATGTGCTATGATTATCTTGCATTGAATAGGAAAACAATAAAGGAAAGATATCCTCTACTGCTAGCAACGGAATTTTTTGACAAGCTTGCAAAAGACCAAGTGTTTTCCAAGCTGAACTTGAGACAGGGGTATTATCAGGTGTGGATTGTTGAAGGAGAAAAGAGGAAGACTGAAATTGTGATGAGATATGGAAGCTTTGAATTCCTAGTCATGTCATTTGGGTTGTGCAATACTCCAGCCACATTCTACACATTGATGATGATGTACTTCGTCCATACCTTGAAACCTTTTTGGCGGTGTACTTGGATGACATTGTAATTTTCAGTGATAACATGGAGGATCATAAGAATAATTTGGCATTAGTCTTCGAAGTGCTGAAGGAACATCATTTTTATTTGAAGAAGTCCAAGTGTAAGTATTCCCAGACCGAGATTCTATTCCTTGGCCAAATTGTTGGACAAGGCCACATATGGATGGAGCCGAGAAGAGTAAAGGCGATAGAGGATTTGGTGGAACCGAAGAATGTACATGATATTAATTTTTTCTTGGGGATGAACAAATACCAATGAAATTTTGTAGAAGGGTATTCCAAGATAACTTCACCACTGAAAAACCTTTTGAAGAAGGGGAAGTGATGGATTTGGACAGAGAAGTATCGTAAGGCTTTTAAAGAGCTCAAGAGAAGGATGGTGACAACATCGATACCGAGGCTACCTGATTTAGAGAAACCATTTGAGGTTCCCACTAATGCATTGGATTTTGCAATTGGAGGGGTTCTATTGCAGGATGGGAATCCAGTGGCTTATGAAAGTCTAAATTTATAGGATAGATACCGCAAATATCCTGTCCATGAGAAGGAGATGATTTCCATCATTCGTTTTCTTCATGTTTGGAGACATTACTTAGTGGGGAAACCATTCGTTGTCAAGACTGACAACGTTGTTGGAAGTTACTTTGCATCACAACTATAGCTGTCAACAAAGCAAGCTCGTTGGCAAGACTTCTTGGTAGAGTTTGATATGACCCTTAAGTACAGGCTGGGCAAACTCAATGTTGTTGCAGATGCCCTCGATAGAAAGGCACAATTATCATCATTGGAAGAATAATATCGATCTGAAGTAGGGTCAGTTATCACCCCGTAATTTCGAAGGTTGAAGGAAAAACCACGGAGTGAAACATCAAACCTCTTTAGAATCCAGGACCTAGCCTTCCTGGACTCATAGAGGGCTCTCTCTATTATATTTAGCTTGGTTTATAGGGGAAATTTAGGCTAGCTATTAGTGCATAGGGGTTTGTTTGAAGATTTGGTTGAGGCAACAAAAGAGGGCCATTGGGCTATGGAGTCAAAAATGTGCAAACACATTCAAATGGAAGAACAACTGTGGTTAGGTGCAACCAGGCAAGCAAGCCATTACAATGGATCTTTACATCTTGTGAAATGGAAAGTAGGAGGAGTTTAAGGTTAAATGAGAATGAAAAGCAGACCATCTCTGAATTCTGCATTCCGGTGGTTCAACATGGATGCATAGCAGACCATCTCTGAATTTTGAATCCAAGTCATGGAGGAAAACATAATGTATTGTTTCAACACTGAGTAGGGTACCCCATGGTAAACCCTACACAAAACTTTCTATCCATGGTAAAGAAAAGAAAACAGTGTGAGAAGACAAGAGAATGAAAAATTACATGGGAGAAGCACTTCACCACAGATCATAACACAAGAATCTGGAAAACAACATACTCATTCATTCATCCAAAAGAAAGTGCTTACAACCAACAGAGTCTGTTACCCTAGTTTTTTCCCCTTCCGGGCATCTCTCTTACTACTAATGGATGCAACATTTAACCAAAATTAAGTCGGTTGTTTCTATCTACTGTAGTGATTTTAATTTATTACATTCAAGCATAACTTGACAAGTGGAACCATGCAAGCGGTGATAAGATAAGTCTGGTCGTGACAATGCCCTTAGCAGTCCGTTATTAATTGCAGAGAGATCATAATCTAGTTGAATGATGTCGAACAGGCAAGGATGGCTCTGACACTTTGGCTCTTCCTCTTCAGAAAATAATTGTAGAATTACTAACTTGATGGGGTGCTTGAATCAATAGCTGTGCTTGATGTGTTTTCTACCCCTTCAGTTTCTGTTGTTATATCCCAAAACGGTCGACTCAGCCTTTTCTATATGTTTCTTTGTGATGTTAAGCCTCACTATGCCTTTTAACTTCCTGACGAGTTCTACCCGAATCTTCCTGCCATGTGTAAAAATAGCGCAAAAAACCCATAAGTCCAGATGTGAAGGGATGGAAGATGTGGAAAAAAGAGGGAGGACATGGCACGATGGCACTAGCAACGGTCGGAGGGTAGAAGTGGTTTGGAGGGGAGCGGAAACATATTTTCGAAGGGGGTCTCAAGTGGTAAGTGGCAACGAGGTCTGAGGCAGCGAGGAAGACATGGAGGAGATGGTGGTAAGATTCCTGCTACCAATTCCAGACCCCCGCGCTTAAAATTTGAAGGCTGCGTGGAGTGCGAAATGAAACAAGGACCATTACATGAGGAGGAGAGGGGTGGCGAAGGAGGAAAGGTGGAGGGTGGTTAGAGACAGAATGGAATAGCACACAGGTGGAACCCCACGAAGCCCTGGGATTGTGGATTTTATTATCTGTTGTGGGATGTAAACTTTTAACTCTGTGAATTGCGATAGGCAGGGATGATGTGGCAAGAAGGTGAGCCCGCAGATCGCAAATTTTAACACGAGGCGACGAAGGTAAACTCTAAAATATGTGAAGTGCGAAGTGCGGGGAGAAAGGAGGTGACGTGGCAGGTAAGGTGAGACCGACCCGCATCACAAATTACAACTCTTAAGATTTGTTATGACTGCGAGGCTTAAATTATAAAACATGCGAAGTGCGATATGTGATTGGGACCCACGCTCATCGCATATCGTAACAATTATATTTTACCACACATCACAGAATTTAAAGTTTGGGAAAATGCGATAAGTGCTAAAATCTCGAAGTGTGATTTGCGTTAATAGGGAATGATATGGCATGGTAGAGATGGAGCCCATTGTATCAGCGAAGTTTATAAAGTGGCAAATACAATAGGAATGGTAGCGAAGGAAAGTCTTGTAGTGGTGAGCACAGTATTATGGTGGGATCAACCACATCGCAACTTAAACAAAATACCTTGCTGGTGCTTTAAACAGTAATTTATAAAATGTGTGATCTTGTGATGCAATGAATATCACAAACCATAGGTTTTAATATTTCGTTGCAAAGTGAAACAATTTGTAATCTTCGATCTGCAAAGTGGTATATTATGCGATGTGATATGGATGGTGGGGGAGAGGGTGACGTGTCATACAGAGATGGCCCCACTTTAATCACAATCGGGGAATCAGGAAGGCGAATGGTAAGTGAAAATAATGATATGGTAATGAAAAAGGTAAAGTAGAAAAATGAAGTGAAAAGGTGGAAAGGTAAGCTTTAATTAGTTTTAAGGGGAATTAAATGAAAAGGAGTGGGGTGGGTGAATGGGTCCCACTTCATCGCATATCGCATTTCAAAAGGTTTGTAGGAGATGGAAATGAAAGGATTTTTGGATTTGGTAGATGTGAAAAATAATTTGAATGTGCGGGATTGTAATAAAAACGAAATGACTTAGGGAAAACAAAAATGAAAAGGGATAAATGGTATTTAGAGTGTTGGAGTTCAGAATTAGGAAAAATGGAGGGTAGGAAGAGGGTAGCTGGCATGAATGGGGGTAGTATGGAGTTTGATCACCATCACACTTAATCAGTAACACTTTCCTATTTCAAATGAACTGAAAGGCGGATATATTCATTTGATTCTCTTGACATCCAAGATCTCCCTTTATTTTTCTGAAATTAAATGATAGCCATGGAATATTATTTTCAGTATGAAAGACTTGAGAAAATAATTAGTCACCTAGTGATACTATGAGATACAGGAGTCTAACAGTGGCTCTAGATGGGGATGGAAACTCCTTAAAGAGGTGTCAAGAACACTGCAGACTAGTAGCCTAATCCATTGGGATGATCCCAAATATGCAACTTAATCTGCTACAAAACCTCTGTGGCAGACAGTCTTCAAGCGGAAATTAACACTCTCTACAAAATGAAGTCTAGAATATACTTGTACTTAAAACAAAAAAAATTTTGGAACTGAAACTAAAAATATGCTCAAATATTGATCTTATTTGCACACCTAAATACCATACTATACTGAAATTTTTGATGCTCTAAATGATATAATAATGCCAGTCTAGCCAGTCAAGCAATAGCAGAAACAGATGGACAACTTGACTACTAGTGAGGAAAATCAAAATTATACCTTGATTATGTGTCCTCATGACCAAAGTTATAATATGTAATGGAAACTGCTGATGTATTTGATCCATATAGAGAATATATGTTTGAAAAATTAAGCAAAAAAGAACCTCCATATAATCTGCTATAGGATCATTAAAAACATGATGTAAAAGTTTTTCTTCTAGGCCTTCCATGACTAGTTGATCAGTTGTATCCTTAGTATTCAACCTTGAAACCACATCTTCATATTGTTACTTGAAAGCACAATCATCCTCACTATGTAAGTCAAGAGTTAATACAATTTCCTCTTGCTTAGGGGAACGGAGACTTCCGAAGAACTCTCTTGGATATCAGAATTATATGCCTGAATTTGAGAATTCAAAAGTTCAATACTAGTTTCATATCGTTCAACAACTATCTCTAGAAAGCATATTCTAGCATCATCTGTAAATTTCCTTGATTTCAAAATGAGAAAGACAACCTCTAGGAAATATTCATCAAGATAAAATTTTGATAACTAATTCCCGAATGCATTTAAAACTTCACTAAATAGAAGGTCTGCCAAAAACCTTGTCATCTTGTTCAGCAGGAACTCTAGTCAGCATGTTGTGGAGTTGCCATGAATGCTCAAAAGTTGGGTTCTTTGAATCATGGAGTTGCCAGGTGAATGATGTAACCTTCTTGTGTCTAGTCACTGTCCACCACCAGTAATCAGATCTTAACTTCTATGTGCTTTCTGAGGAAGATATATTTTGTCCCCAGTATGGTCGCCATTATGTTATCACCCTGTAATTTTGAAGGCTGAAGGTAGAACCACAGATTGAAACATCAAACCGCTTTGGAATCTAGGACCTAGCCTTTTTGGACTCAGAGAGGGCTCTCTATGTTAGATTTAGATTTGTTTAGAGGGGAATTTTAGGCTAGCTATTAGTGCATAGGGGTTTCTTTGAAGATTTGGTTGAGGCAACAGAAGAGGGCCATTGGGCTATGGAGTTAAATAGGTGAAAACAAATTCAAATGGATGAACAACTAAGGTCAAGTGAAACTAGGCAAACTAGCCATTACAATGGATCTTTACATCTTTTGAAAATTTGGAAAGGAGGAGGATATTAAGGTTAAAAAAGAAAGCAAAGCAGACCATCTCTGAATTCTGCATTCCGTTGGTTCAACGTGGATGCAGAGCAGACCGTCTCTGAATTCTACATCCAAGTCACAGAGGAAAACATAATGTCTTGTTTCAAGACTGAGCAGGGCACTCCATGGTAAATCCTACGCAAAAATTTATATCCATAGTAAATAAAAGAAAATAGTATGAGAAAATAAGATAATGACAAATTACATGGGAGAAGTACTTCACCACAGATCATAACAAAAGAATCTGGAAAATAGCATACCCATTCATTCATCCAAAAGAGAGTGCTTACAACCAGCAGAGTCTGTTACCATGGTTTTTTTCCCCTTCCAGACATCTCTTGTACTGCTAATGGATGCAGTATTTATAAAAACTTAAGTCGGTTGTTTCTATCTACTGCATCGATTTTAATTTATTACATTCAAGCAAAACTTGACAAGTGGAACCATGCAAGCAGTGATAAGATCAATATGACCGTGACAGTGGCCTTAGAAGTCCATTATAATTATAGAGAAATCATAATCTGGTTCGAATGTTGCCGAAGAGGCAAGGAGGGCTCTTACACTTTCGCTCTTCCTCTTTAGAAATCAGTTGTAGGATTATTAAATTGATGGGTTGCTTGAATCAATAATTGTGCTTGTGTTTGTTGCCCCTTTGGTTTCTGTTGTTATATCCCAAAACTCATGACTCGATATTTTCTTTCTATTTCTTTGCGACGTTCAACCTCACTCTACCTTTTTACTCCTTCTCGGGTTCTACCCGAGTCTTCCTGCCATATGGACAAATAGCTCACAAAACCCATAACTCCATATGTGACTAGATGGCGGTTGGCGGACGTGGACAGATGAGGGAGGACATGGCATAGCGGCACTGGCAACAGCCACAGGGTGGAAGGAGTTTGGTGGGCAACAGGAACAACTTTTCAAAGGGGGTCTCAAGTGGTAAGCGATAACGGAGAGGGGGGTGCGAAATGACGACCGAAAGACATGTGAGGGAGATGGTGGTAAGGGATACCACCCATTTAGGACCCCTCGCCCACATGGTTAAAGTTTGAAGGCTGCAGGGAGTATGAAATGAAACAAGGACCATCAGATGAGGAGGAGAGGGTTGGAAAAGGTGGAAAGGTGGAGTGTGGTTAGAGAGGGAATGACGTAGCACACAGGTGGGACTGCCCACAGCCCATGGATCGCTGATTTTCTTATGTGGCACGGGATGTCAAATTTTAACTCTGCAATTTGTGATATGTGAGAATAATGTGGCAGGGAGTTGGGCCCACCCGCAGCCCGCAGATCACAAACTTTAACATGAGGCGGCGCAAGTAAACTCTAAAAGAAGCTAAGTGCGAAGTGCGGGAAGAAAGGAGGTGACGTGGCAGGTAAGGTGGGACCAACCCGCATTGCAAATCGCAACTCTTAAGGTTTGTTATGAGTGCGGTGGTTAAATGCTAAAAGATGTGAATTGAGATATGTGATTGGGACCCACCCTCATCGCACATCACAACATTTATATTTTACGGCACATCGTAGAATTTAAAGTTTGGGGCAATGCGGTAAGCGCTAAAATCTGCGAAGTGTAATTTTCACTGTCGGAGAATGATGTGGCATGGTAGAGATGGAGCCCACTACATCAGCAGAGTTTATAAAGTGGCAAATCGAGTGGGAATGGTAGCAAAGGAAAGGCATGCAACAGTGAGTGGAGTATTACGGTGGGGCCAACCACATCGCAACTTAAACAAAATACCTTGCGGGTGCTTTAAATAGTAACTTATAAAATGTGCGATCTTGTGATGTGATGGATATCACACATCACTGGTTTTAATATTTTTCTATGAAGTGCGATAATGTGTAATCACCGATCTAGAAAGTGGTATATTATGCGATGTGCGATGGAAGATGGGGGAGAGGGTGATGTGTAAGGGAGAGATGGCCCCACTTTAATCGTAATCGGGGAATCGGGAAGGTAGATTGTAAGTGAAAATAATGATATGGTGATGAAAAATGTAAAGTAGAAAAATGAAGTGGAAATGTGGAAAGTTAAGGTTTAATGATTTTTAAGGGGAATGAAATGAAAGGGAGTGTGGCTGGTGAATGGGTCCCACTTCATCGCATATCGCATTTCGGAAGGTTTGTAGGAGATGACAATCAAAGGATTTTTGGATTTGGCTATTGTGAAAAACAATTTGAATGTGCAGGATTGCAATAAAAATGGAATGACTTAGGGAAAACAAAAATGAAAAGGGATAAATGGTATATAGAGTGTTGGAGTTCAAAATTAGGAAAAATGGAGAGTAGGAAAAGGGTAGATGGCATGAATGGGGGCAGTATGGATTTTTATCACCATCACACTTAATCAGTAACACTTTCCTCTTTCAACTGGACTGAAAGGAAGAAATATTCATTTGATGCTCTTGACAATGAGGATATCCATTTCTTTTTCTGAAAATAAATGATAGCCATGGAATATTATTTTCAGTATGAAAGACCTGAGAAAATAATTAGTCACCTAATGATATTGTGAAATACAAGAGTCTGATAGTGGCTCCAGCTGGGGATGGCAGTGCCTTCAGGAGGTGTCAATAACACCGTAGACTAGTAGCCTCATCCATTGGGCTGATCCCAAATCTACAACTTAATCTGCTACAAAACCTCTATGGATGACAATCTTCAAGCTGAAATTAACACTCTCTGCAAACTGAAGTCTAGAATATACTTGTAATGAAAACAATACAACATTCTAGAACTGAAACTAAAAATATACTGTGTACTGAGCTTATTTTCACACCTACCTACCCTACTCTATTGAAATTTTTGTTGTTCTAAATGATATGATAATGCTAGTGCAGCCAATCAAGTAGCAGTAGAAACAGATGGAAAACTTCACTGCTAGTCAAGAAAATCAGCAGTATAACTTGATTATGTGTCCTCATAGCCAAAATTATAATATGTAATGGAAACTTCTGATGTATTTGATCCTTATAGAGAATATATCTTTGAAAACTTAAGCTAAAAAGAACCTCCATATAATATGCTATATGATCAATAAAAGCATGATGTAAAACTTTTTCTTCTAGGCCTTCCATGACTAGTTGATCAGTTGTATCCTTAGTATTAAACCTTGAAATGACATCTTCAGCTTGGTACTTGAAAGCACAATAATCCTCAATATGTAATTCAAGAGGTAGTACAATTTCCTCTTACTTAGGGGAAGGGAGACTCCCCAAGAACTCTTTAGGATCTTAGAAATTATAAGACTAAATTTTAGAATTCAAAAATTCAATACCAGTTTCATATCATTCAACAACTATCTCCAGAAAACATATTCTAGAATCAGGCCTAAATTTTCTTGATTTCAAAATGAGAAAGACAACCTCTAGGAAATCTTCATCAAGCTGAAATTCTGATAACTAATTCTTGAATGCATTTAAAACTTCACTAGATAGAAGTTCTGCCACACACCTTGTCATTTTGTTCAGCAAGAACTCTGGTCAACATGTTGTGGAGTTTCCATGAATGCTCAAAAGCTAGGCTCTTTGAATCATGGAGTTTCTAGGTGAATGATGTAGCCTTCTTATTTCTGGTCACTTTCCACCACCAGTAATCATATCTTAACTTTGATGTGCTTTCTAAGGAAGATAGATTTCATCCCTAGTATGGTCACCATTATGTTATCACCTTGTAATTTTGAAGGATGAAGGCAAAACCACAGAGTGAAACATCAAACCTCTTTGGAATCCAGGACCTGCCTTCCTGGACGCAGAGAGGGCTCTCTATGCCAGATTTAGCTTTGTTTATAAGGGCATTTTAGGCTAGCTATTAGTGCATCGGATTTTTTTTGAAGATGTGGTTGAGGCAGCAGAAGAGGGCCATTGGGCTATGGAGTCAAACAGGTGCAAACAGATTCAAATGGATGAACAAATGAGGTCAGGTGAAACCAGGTGAGCTATCCATGACAATGGATCTTTACAGCTTGTGAAATTGAAAGGAGGAGGAGATTAATGTTCAACGGGAATGCAGAGCAGACCATATCTAAATGATGAATTCTGGTGGTTCAACTTGGATGCAGAGCTGACCGTCTCTGAATTCTGCATCCAAGTAGTAGAGGAAAACATAATGTACTGTTTCAAGACTAAGCAAGGTACCCCATGCTAAATCCTACACAAAAATTTCTATCCATAGTAAAGAAAAGAAAATAGTATGATAAGACACGAGAATGACAAATTACATGGGAGAATCACATCACCATAGATCATAACACAAGAATTTGGAAAACATCATACTTATCCATTCATCCAAAACAGAGTTCTTACAACCAACAGAGTCTATTACCATGGTTTTTTCCCCCTTCTAGGCCTCTCTCATACTGCTAATGGATGTAGTATTTATACAAAATTAAGTCGTTTGTTTCCATCTACTGCAGTGATTTTAATTTATTACATTCAAGTACAACTTGACAAGTGGAACCATACAAGCGGTGATAAGATAATTTTGGCTGTGACAGTGGCCTTAGTAGTTCGTTATTAATTGCAGAGAAATCATAATCCGGTTCGAATGATGTCGAAGAGGCAAGGAGGGCTCTGACACTTTGGTGCTTCCTCTTCAGAAAAAAATTGTGGGATTATTAAATTGATGGGGTGCTTGAATTAGTAGTTGTCCTTGATGTGTTTTCTTCCCCTTCAGTTTCTGTTGTTATATCCCAAAAATCTCGACTCGACCTTTTCTATCTATTTCTTTGTGACGTTCAACCTCGCTGTGTCATTTTACTCCTTGTTAGGTTTTACTCGAGTCTTCTTGTCATGTGGACAAATAGCGCACAAAACCCATAAGTATGGACATGAAGGGATGCTAGTTGGCGGACGTGGACAAATGAGGGAGGATGTGGCGTGGTAGCACTAGCAATGGTCAAAGGGCAGAAATGGTTTTGAGGGAAGCGGAAACATATTTTCAGAGGGGGTCTCAAGTGGTAAGCGATAACGAAGAGGGGAGTGTGAAATGATGAGGGAAAGAAAGCTGTAGGAGATGGTGGTAAGGGATACCACCCATTTCATACCCCCCCATGGTTAAAATTCGAAGTCTGTGGTGAGTGCAAAATGAAACAAGGACCGTTAGATGAGGAGGAGAGGGGCGACGAAGGTGGAAAGGTGGAGGGTGGTTAGAACACAGGTGGGATTGTCCATAGCCCGCGGATTGCAGATTTTATTATGTTGCGTGGGATGTAAACATTTAACTCTGCGATTTTCGATATGTGCTGATGACGTGGCAAGGAGGTGGGCCCACCCGCAGATCACAAACTTTAACACGAGGCAGCAGAGGTAAACTCTAAAATATGCTAAGTGCGAAGTGGAGGGAGAAAGGAGGTGATGTGGCAGGTAAGGTGGGACTAACCCGCATCGTAAATCTCAACTCTTAAGGTTTGTTATGAGTGCAGGGGTTAAATGCTAAAATATGTGAAGTGAAATATGCGACTGGGACCTACCCTCATTACAAATCACAACATTTATATTTTACCACACATCGCAGAATTTAAAGTTTGGGGAAATGCGATAAGAAATAAAATCTGTGAAGTGCGATTTGCGTTGTCGGAGAATGATGTGGCATGGTAGAGATGGAGCCCACTGCATTGGCGGAGTTTATAAAGTGGTGAATGGTAGTGAAGGAAAGGCATGCATCGGTGAGCAGAGTATTATAGTGGGGCCAACCTCATCATGACTTAAACAAAATACCTTGCAGGTGCTTTAAAAGGTAAGTTATAAAATGTGTGATCTTGCAATGCGATGGATATCACACATCGTAGGTTTTACTATTTTTATGTGAAGTGTGACAAGTTGTAATCATCGATTTGCGAAGTGGTATATCATGCGATGTTCGATGGATGGTGGGGGAGAGGGTGACGTGTTAGGGAGAGATAGCCCTACTTTAATCGTAATCAGGGAAGCACGAAGGCGGATGGTAAGTGAAAATAATGATATGGCGACGAAAAAGGTAAAGTAGAAAAATGAAGTGGAAAGGTAAGGTTTAATGATTTTAAGGGGAATGAAATAAAAGGGAGTGTGATGGGGGAATGAGTGCCACTTCATGGCATATCACATTTTATAAGGTTTGTAGATGACAATCAAAAGATTTTGGGATTTGGCCGATGTGAAAAATAATTTGAATGTGCGGGATTGTAATAAAAAGGGAATGACTTAGGGAAAACAAAAATCAAAAGGGATAAATGGTATATAGAGTGTTGGAGTTTAGAATTAGGAGAAATGGAGGGTAGGAAGAGGGTAGATGGCATGAATGGGGGCAATATGGAGTTTTCTCACCATCACACTTAATCAGTAACACTTTCCTCTTTCAACTGAACTGAAAGGCGGATATATTCATTTGGTGCTCTTGACAGCCAAGATCTCCCTTTCTTTTTCTGAAAAAAATTGATAGCCATTTAATATTATCTTCACTATGAAATACATGAGAAAATAATTAGTCACCTAGTCATACTGTGAAATACATGAGTCTAACAGGGTCAACATGACTGTGGAGATACAACATAGACTTCGAGCTAGTGTGGAGGTAGATACACAAGAAAATATGATCTTCAAGCTCATAAAGGAAAATAAGACACGTAAGTTTCAAATACACGATGGCTTCTTGTTCTATGGGAACTGACTCTACATTCCAATGTCATCAGGACTTAGGAGGCACCTTTTGAAGGAGTGCCATGACTCAATTTGGGTTGGTGACCTAGGACAACGTTGAACAATGGAATTATTCAAGAGGGGATACTTTTGGGAAAAGATAAGACAGGAAGTGGAGGAGTATGTACGGACGTGCATCATTTGTCAATAGGAAAAATTAGATACTTAGAGATAGGGAGGATTTTTGCAGCCTTTTCCAATTCCATAGAGACCATGGATGAGTGTCTCTATGGACTTCATTTTTCAATTACTAGTGGTACAAGGGTATAATGGGATTATGGTTGTTGCCGACCTTTTTTCCAAGTATGCCACCTTTGTTCCAACGAAGATACCATGTGGAGCAAAGAGGACAATTGTGCTTTTCTTCAAGCATAATGTGAAGTATTGGTGGATATCGTTGAGTAACGTATTTGATAGAGATCCATGCTTTATAGGGAAGTTTTGGAATACCCTATTCAAGATAGTTGGGACATAATTGCTATAGAATTCGAGTTACCATCCCTAGATAGATGGGAAAACCGAATGCATTAATGCATTTCTAGAAGACTACTTGAGACATTTTTTCACGACTAATTAGAAGAATTGGCCTAAACTCCTCGATATTTCTCAGTTTAGCTACAATATGCAGAAGCGTTTTGCAACTCGGTATACTCCATTTGAGTTGGTCAATGGAAAAATACCAGTTGCACCACATACAATGCTACCTATAGGATTTGAGAAGAGCCCTCATTCCAAGAGGTTTTTGACAGCATAGGAGGAGGCCTCAGAGGTTGCACGGATTCACCTGTATGATGTAGCAGGAAGGATGAAGAAATGGGCAGACAAGGAAAGGAGGGATTTACACTTCGATTTTGGAAACATGGTTTATCTACGGATCACTGGAGATTAGTTTCAGCCACCTAAGGGGACTGCTAGCTCTTTGACGAGACTATATGATGGGCCATTCCGCATAGTGAAGAGATTTGGTGAAGATTCAAATGAACTAGAACTTCCAGACCACATGCGTTCTAGACATCCTATCTTCCATATAAGCCAACTGAAGAAAAGTAGAGTTGATGTTGATCACCCTGAGTGAGCAGCACCATCGAGAGGTCCTACCATGATCATTGACAGACCAAACTTGATTTTGGGGAAGATCCTTGATCATCATATGACAGGCCTAGGGAGCAATGACCGAAGGAAGTTTCTCATTCAGTGGAGAGACAAACCGGAGGAGGCGAGTTAGGGAATGGAGGATTCGCTGTGGAGTTGGCGAAAAGAGATAGCAGACTTTGATTAGCAGATGATGAGGTATAGTGGATTACCAAGGACAAAAATGACTCAAGGTGGGGGACTATGTCAGGCCCACGAGTCAGCGTTCCTTGAATCAGGCGATTAGGGCACCCCACATGGGCGCATGTAGGAAATTTGGTGAACGAGTACGTGCCACAGCGATGGGTGTGCCCATGAGTGCCTTCGGGTCATATCGGGAACCTTGCGACATTATGGGTGTTTCGTCGCTTCATATCCATGGACGTGCGACATTGTGGAAGAGCGGTAGCGTATTGGCGAAGTGGCAGGAAGTGAATTTTATAGACCGCGACTATCGTCCCATCATATTCGACGGACAAGCTGGCGCTACAATGTGGATATGGCAGAAGTGTTGAACGTGGGTCGGCTCGGGTCCACCGAGAGCTACCCGATGCCTTCACACATTGGTAGAGTCATGTATTAATAGACCGTGATGGAGAACGTAGAAGGACCTCAAATAATCCATCCACAAACACAGGGAAGCTTCATACTTGCGATGTGTAGCGGATGATGAGCTCGCAAGTTGGGCAAGTAAAGGTCTAAATGCAGCGGGGTCACTCGGGACAATTCGGTCGAGTAGGGCAGACGTGCAGGGCACAGGTCATGACAGTGCAGCGTCAAGGTGTGATGGTAAGTCGGGTAGGTCATTTGCAGACATGCAGGGTGCAGATCACCATAATACATAGCTGTACAATTAACAGGTCTCCGGTTGAGTCATGCAACCGACCCATGACTAGAGTTGCGGTCATGGCTACAGGTACGGTTGTGTGACCGAATTCCATACGGTTGTAGCAGAGGCTGAACGTGTTCAACAACACAGGTCGAGTCATGTGACTCCCCGACAACGTGTGGAACTCGGTGAAGGGTCAAGTCATGTAAACTGATTTTATGTAAGAATAGGGTGCTCAGCCTGTATAAAAACAATGAGCCAATTTTATATATGACATTTATAAATTGTGTTTAACTTAAATTAGTTATGTGCACTTTCATATTGCTGAAGATGTTTTAAATTCTGCATAAAGAATGTTATAATAAAGTGAACATTAACACTTGAAATTTGGAAAGGCATAGTTCACAAAACGATGAAAAAGAAAATTAGTCATTTAGCCAGTGCCACATGGCCCGCCAATGTGGAAATGAGGTATGGAAGTGTGACACGGAGGGTCGCAACATCATGTGAAGTAAGAATTTTTTTTGGCGTTAAAAAAAAAAGGCACTCGCTGACAAAGAAGGCAGACCACAACCTTTTAAGTGAAAAAAGCAAACAAATCAGAATCTTTTAATGTTAATATTCCATCTTATTATATTAATTTATGGAAAGAGTATGAATTTTTGTTGCCTTATTTTTTAATTAATTTAAGAGGCTTACTTTTTAAATAAAAATTAAATTATATAGCAATATTAATGGGTTAACTAACAATTACTTATATATATATATATATATATATATATATATATATATAGATATATATATATATATATATATATATATATATATTTCCACTAAAATACATTTAAAGTGATGATAAAATATTTTTTTATAAATAAAATATTTGAATATCTATATATAAATTGTAAACTTAATTATATTTAGATAGGTTGAATTCAATTGAAAGTTTGTTTCGAAGAAAAATACTTTAAATCAGTGGATTACATAAACTAATTTTATGTCAACTAAATTTATCTCGATCCAAATCTATCATATATCTAGTAAGATAAAAAAAATTAATATGTATTAATTTTTTTATCATTTAATTGGTATGTATTAATTCTTTTATATTAGAAATATTCGTATTAACAAATTTGATCTAAGTGATTTGAATTTAGTTATAAAACTATGCAGAGATGTGATCCGTCCAAGGTTTCATATAGTTTTTCCATCCATAGTTATTCATATTGGTAGATAATTCGGGAATAAAACTGTGTAGAGATGTGATCCGTCCAATGTTTCAGATGGTTTCTCCATCCATAGTTATTCATATTGGTAAAGAATTCAGGAATAAAACTGTGTAGAGATGTGATCTGCCCAATGCTTTGGATGGTTTCTCCATCCATCTTCAGCGACCAAATATGGAGAAACCATCGGAAATGTTGGACAGATCACACATCTACACAGTTCTATTCCGGAATTCTCTACCAAAATTTGATCTAGTTTTATTTCGGTTTTTTTTTCATTCTTTTTTTTCATATTGTTAAAGCATATAGTTTTTTTTTTTTTTTTTTTTTTGCATATTGCTATATGTTTTCTAAGTAGTTATTTCATTTTTATTTAATTCAATTGCTTTATTTTATTTTTTTTGTTTGACCCACAATTTATTTGAACTTTCAATCTCATAGTCTACATCATAGTTCATAATACAGATGTTTCCAATTGAGCTTAGTTAATTAAATTTTCTGTTATCTAATATAAGGCTATTTTATTTTTATTTTTTAATGTAATGTTATGATTGTTTCTGAGTGACAAATCCTTTATTAGAATTTATACCCTCAGTGAAATACAGAAGGAAACATTAATAATATAAAAGTAAATTAATGTCAATGTAAAACTGTAATTTATTTTATTCTTATAAATTTAATACGTAAATTTAAAAAAAAAACATAAATAGTAAATAAGACTAGTGAAGAAGTATCTATACGTTAATTCATGAACCACATTTAGATTCATAATGTTGTTGAGAACTTATGGGAACATATGTAGTATTCCAGAAGTTCTCAACAACAATAGTTATACATTTCATTGTTATCTAATAAAAAGAATCAAAGAAAAGTTATATTATGATACTACAATCAAGATCATATATATATATATATATATAAACTAATTTTACCATGGACACATCACCATTTAGGTTCAATTCTCACAAGTGACATGATAAACTTTGATGTACCGGATTAAGGCTTTGTTGATGATAATGAATAGTAGAATAACAAAACATGTATACTCCTCATGTGGAATATAAAGATATTTTGCAAGTGAGAAAAAATATTATGTTGAAAGGTGTGTGTATGTATATATATATATATATATATATATATATATATATATATATATATATATATATATATATATATATATATATATATATATATATATATATCAACTAAGTTTATCTTGGACACTTCACCATTTCGGTTCAATTCGGGCAAGTGACATGATAAACTTTGATGTAATGGATTTAGGCTTTGTTGTTGATAATGAATATTAGAATAAAAAAACATGTATATTCCTCATGTGGAATATAAAGATATTTTGCAACTTATAACAAATATTATGTTGCAAGGACGACATAATATTAGTTATACATGTAATTCCAATAACCATCATCAATAAATAATTTCAATATTTACACTAACTAGATAAATAAATAAATAAAGGCTAGTGATGTTACCATAAGTTAATAAGTGTAAATTCCTATTTAAATCCTTTAAGAAGAGATCCATTTTACTTTTGTCAAAATATAGATGGTTATTGTGCATTACAATGATTTGTGTTAATTTTTATCTTTGGTGAATAATTGATTTGTGAAGCTATTTTGGGCATACATACTAGAAATAATATATTTCTTTGTGGCGAATTCAAAATATTTGAATTGAATATTTCTGGAGACCTATTTGCAATGAATTATTTTTTATGGTAAATATTTGTGGTGTTGTGAATATTTATTTAATGAGGTATATACTCAGTGGTCTATAGCATTACACCAATAATAACTATACTTAATTTTTTTTATTTTTTTCTTCTTCTTAATTATGAGTGGTTCAAATGTCAAGGCCTCGACCTAGGAAGGGTAGGCCAAGAAAAGTCTCCTTGACCCAGGTGCATAAGTTCCTTTTATTTAATTTCATTTTTCTTGCCTTTTCTTATTATTAATTATGAGCACTTTACCACATATGTCAAAAACCTCAAGCTAGCAAGGGGATGCCAAGAAAAGTCGTGCATGAATTCCTTTATCATCATATGGATTCATTAGAAAAATAAGAGAATAAGGAGAAGCTTAACATAAAATAGAATTAGGTATAATGTTTAACAACAAATTCAAATTGTTAAAAAATAAAATATTTGGGTTCAAATATCAAATGCAAGCTACAAGACATGGAAAATAAAAAAATTCAATTGCTGAAGAAAATTGAGCTTTGAGAGATGAGGTTAGAGAGTTAAAACAAAAGCTAAATAATAACTTGGTCCTAAGTAGTATGGAAAATAAATTATATAAATCAAATCCCTGAAATAGTAAATGCACAATCTAATTGAATTGGACCATGAGCACAATAAAAGAGAATTTGGTCTTATACTTGCACGTATAAAAGAGAGAAAGGATGGGGACATGTTGGAAATAGTAAAAGAAGAAGTAAAAATTAAATCACAATTTGGAATAACTTATCTCATCCAAAAAAGAAGGTTGGGATGGGGACATGTTGGAAATAGTAAAAGAAGAAGTAAAAATTAAATCACAATTTGGAACAACTTATCTCATAGAAACAAGAAGGCTGGGAAAGATACTTGATAATAATTAGCAATTGCATAGCGTGTTGCAAAAGAGAAACGTTGTAAAGCAATAGCATAGGAAAGAGTAGCCTACAAGAAATAAGGTAACAGCATAGGAAAGAGTAGCCTAGAATAAATCAGGCAATAGCATAGGAAAGAGTATCCTAGAAGAAATAAGATGTTACAGAGAAGGAGCCATCGTGATGGAATGAAAGGAAAATTTTGCTTGTATGGAAGCAGGTCGTGTAGGTTTCAAATATATTGATGATAAGAGTTATCAACCAAAAAATTTTGTTATGGATTTTGAAATAGGAAATTGGGGGTGAAAAAATATATGTAAACCAACATAATATGTTCAAATATATAAAAATTTTGTTATAGATACTGAAATAGGAAATTGGGGGTGAAAATCCTTTGGTGATTAATAATCCTTTGAAACAAGCATGAAATGAGCATGTAACTCAAATAACATATTTTAAATACATTCAAGTACAATATACCTAACATAGATGTAAATAAAGAGAATTTTTATTAACAAAAATAGAGTTTACTCCAAGTTCATCTACATATCTGAGCACCAATTGCATGCTTATCAGAAATTGTATACGAAGAACAATAGTAATGGTATACAAGAAAGTAAATGTCATTTTAATATGGAGAGATTTTTTGAAGGACGTATTTTTCTTTATGTTATGGTTTATTTTCTGAAATCCAAACTTGGTTAAGCATTTCTCTATATACATAAGAAAAAAAAAATACAAAGTAAATTCACACATTTAAGTTATAGTTTTGTATTTTATAATTACAAACCTAGTTTCTTATTAAAATATTTTACACATCTTAGGTTATTCTAAATTGATCAAGAGTATATAATTTTTACGGTGGTGTTCTATGTGAACTAAAATTCCCATGAGGTCCATCACTATGTATGGGGTTCATTGCAACCTTGGATATATTCTAGGAGTTGTTGTGATTTTTTGCTTGTGGCTACAACTTAGTTTTGGTTTTCACCTAGTTACAATGATTCAAAACCTTGTTATCATCTTAGATCCTTATAGAATTAGATATATTCTATGAGCTAATGTGATGTTTTGTTTGTCACAATTATTCAAAAATCACTTATTATACCACAATATTGATTTTCTTGTTGTCTGTTTTTTTTATGAACCCTTTAAAAAAATAGAGGAACATTTGATTTTATAGTGTGATCTCCCCAGCATGGGTGGGGGTTTCAAAAATTGGAGAGTCAATAGAGTGGGTATTGTTAGAAATTATTTTATAATATGGAAATTTGGATGGTTTTTAGACAATATGGATGTTATAACAAATATATTTTTTGAATTTTTTAGTCTCTGGCCACCATGCATCTAATAGGATCCATTTCACCTGAGAACGTTAATACATCACTCTGAATGATAACCTGTGACATCCCTAGCAATTTTCTTTGAATGTGGATCAAGTTATAAACTAATAAATTGTGAAATCCTTAGCCATTTTCTTTGATTGTGGGTAAGTTATAAACTAGAATACATTATATATTGGATGGAGGGAAAGTTATGATAAAACTTGTACAAAAAACCCCTTAGGGTTGTCTCAAATTACTCTATTGTTAATCACATAATGTAAATTTTGTAAAACTATAATCTACAGTAAGGACTGAGTGGGTTTTTTCTTTTGTAAGTTTTGTTTGGAATTGAAAAATAAAAAATTTATAAAAGCTAAAATTATGTACTGAAAAACTTTGTTTAAAATTTCATAATAAAAAGTTCAGTAAGTTTGACATCATATAATATGAAAATTGTTTATGATTATAAAGTAAAAAGAATGTAAGATTTTTTTAGCTACAATTAGGTAATTAAAGATATGTATATAGTTTTTTTTTAATGGAAGAAATTTGATCTTCATTAACAACAAAAAAATCCGAAGAGTATGTATGTAGTTACAAACTGTTATGTAGTTACAAACTATTAAAACTAGCAATTACACCACATGTTGCAAAGGAAGCTCCGTAAGGTTGTAGTAGGAACTTTTTGGGCTCCAACTGGTCCTCCAGAATAAGGGCGTGGAGAATTATATTTACTCGACCTCAAATCAAAATAACTTGTGACATCCCTAGCCATTTTCTTTGATTTTGGATCAAGTTATAAACTAATAACTTGTGAAATCCCTAGCCATTTTCTTTGATTGTGGGTAAGTTATAAACTATAATACATTATATATTGGATGGAGGGAAATTTTATGATAAAAATTGTACAAAAAACCCCTTAGGGTTGTCTCAAATCACTCTATTGTTAATCACATAGTGTCAGTCTTGTAAAACTATAATCTACAGTAAGGACTGAGTGGTTTTTTTCTTTTGTAAGTTTTGTTTCGAATTGAAAAATAAAAAATTTATAAAAGCTAAAATTATGTAGTGAAAAAATTTGTTTAAAATTTCAGAATAAAAAGTTGAGTAAGTTTGACATCATATAATATGAAAATTGTTTATGATTATAAAGTAGAAAACATGTAAGATCTTTTTAGCTACAATTAGGTAATTAAAGATATGTATATAGTTTTTTTTAATGGAAGAAATTTGATCTTCATTAACAACAAAAAAATCCAAAGAGTATGTATGTAGTTACAAACTGTTATGTAGTTACAAACTATTAAAACTAGCAATTGCACCACATGTTGCAAAGGAAATGTTGTGAGGTTGTAGTAGGAACTTTTTGAGCTCCAACTGGTCCTCCAGAATAAGGGTGTGGAGAACTATATTTACTCGGCCTCAAATCAAAATATCCATCTTGGTTAATTGATGTGGAACAACTTCTTTGTTATTAATTGCATATAAGATGTGTTTTTTTATAATGGACGGGACATTTTGGCGAAAGTACTCAAGACCTCTATATGACAAAATTTGCATGTTTATATTTTTTCTCCATAAAATATGCAATTGGAAATCACCTAAACAATGTTTACCTATGCTAAATGTGTTACAAAATTAAGTGTCAATTCTATCTTTTAATGGGTGATTGAGTGTCATATGAATATCGATCAATCACGTGAATCGATAATTTATTCCTTATCCTCTGCAAAATCTTCCATTGAATTTCCCACACAATATTTCTCCTTGATATTTGACATGGGCTTGTCAGCCATTTCCTCGACATTACATGTTTAAGTCAAATTATTGATTAATTTATTTATGTTGTCGGTTAATTAGGATTTTTATGATCATTTAACTCACATTTATACTTAAATTTGGTTGCTTCCACACATGTGTCACTCCATTTTTGATTCTCAATATGGACAATTCTATGAGATTTGTTTGAATAAAGCTAATAAATTTCATAGAATAAGTTTAACTATATTGCCTTTTATTATTATTAATTATGAGCACTTTACCACATATGTCAAAAACCTCAAGCTAGCAAGGGGATGCCAAGAAAATTCATGCATGAATTCCTTTATCATCATATGGATTCATTAGAAAAATAAGAGAATAAAGAGAAGCTTAACATAAAATAGAATTAGGTACAATATTTAACAACAAATTAAAATTGTTAAAAAATAAAATATTTGGGTTCAAATATCAAATGCAAGAAATATAAGATAGGCTACAAGACATGGAAAATAAAAAAATTCAATTGCTGAAGAAAATTGAGCTTTGAGAGATGAGGTTAGAGAGTTAAAACAAAAGCTAAATAATAACTTGGTCCTAAGCAGTATGGAAAATAAAGTATAAATCAAACCCCTGAAAGAGTAAATGCACAATCTAATTGAATTGGACCATGAGCACAATAAAGGAGAATTGGGTCTTATACTTGCAGGTATAAAAGAGAAAAAATATGGTGACATGCTGGAAATAGTAAAAGAAGAAGTAAAAATTAAATCACAATTTGGAACAACTTATCTCATAGAAACAAGAAGGTTGGGAAAGATACTTGATAATAATTAGCAATTGCATCACATGTTGCAAAAGAAACGTTGTGAAGCAATAACATAGGAAAGAGTAGCCTAGAAGAAATAAGGTAACAACATAGGAAAGAGTAGCCATGAATAAATCAGGCAATAGCATAGGAAAGAGTTTCCTAGAAGAAATAAGATGTTGTAGAGAAGGAGCCATCGTGATGGAATGAAAGGAAAATTTTGCTTCTATGGAAGCAGGTCGTGCAGGTTTTAAATATATTGATGATAAGAGTTATCAACCAGAAAATTTTGTTATGGATTTTGAAATAGGAAATTGGGGGTGAAAACATATATGTAAACCAACATAATATGTTCATATATATATATAAATTGTTATAGATACTGAAATAGGAAATTAGGGGTGAAAATCCTTTGGTGATTAATAATCCTCTGAAACAAGCATGAAATGAGCATGTAACTCAAATAACATATTTTAAATACATCAAGTACAATCTATCTAACATAGATGTAAATAAAGAGATTTTTTATTAACAAAAATATAGTTTACTCCAAGTTCATCTACATATCTGAGCGCCAATTGCATGCTTATCAAGAATTGTATACGAAGAACAATAGTATTAGTATACATGAAAGTAAATGTCATTTTAATATGGAGACATTTTTGGAAGGAGGTATTGTTCTTTATGTTATGGTTTATTTTTTGAAATCCAAACCTGGCTAAGCATTTCTCTATATACATAAGAAAAAAAAATACAAAGTAAATTCACACATTTAAGTTATAGTTTTATATTTTATAATTACAAACCTAGTTTCTTATTAAGATATTTTACACATCTTAGGTTATTCTAAATTGATCAAGAGTATATAATTTTTACGGTGGTGTTCTATGTGCACTAAAATTCCCATGAGGTCCATCACTATGTATGGGGTTCATTGCAACCTTGGATATATTCTAGGAGTTGTTGTGATTTTTTGCTTGTAGCTACAACTTAGTTTTGGTTTTCACCTATTTATCATGATTCAAAAATTTGGTATCATCTTAGATCCTTATAGAATTAGATATATTCTATGAGCTAATGTGATGTTTTTTTTGTCACAATTATTCAAAAATCACTTATTATACCACAATATTGATTTTCTTGTTGTCTGTTTTGTTTATGAACCCTTTAAAAAAATAGAGGAACATTTGATTTTATAGTGTGATCTCCCCAGCATGGGTGGGGATTTCAAAAATTGAAGAGTAAATTGAGTGGTTATTGTTAGAAATTATTTTATAAGATGGAAATTTGGATGGTTTTTAGACTATATGGATGTCATAACAGATATCTTTTTTGAATTTTTTAGTGTCTCTGGCCACCATCCATCCTGTTTTGTTTATGAACCCTTTAGAAAAATAGAGGTACATTTGATTTTATAGTGTGATCTCCCCAGCATGGGTGGGGGTTTCAAAAGTTGGAGACTAAATTGAGTGGTTATTGTTAGAAATTATTTTATAAGATGGAAGTTTGGATGGTTTTTAGAAAATATGGATGTCATATAAGATGCGAAATGTGCGAAAATAGTGAATGATTTCGGGGCAATTTATATTGCCGCGAAATGTGTTTTAGTAGGGGCTCCGCAAAACTTTTCGGTCGACGGCAAGTTATACAATAGTTCAGCCGAACTTTTGATTAAAATTTTGGTCAAAATATTAAGTCGTTAGACTTAACGAGCCGTCGGCGCAAAACATAGTTCGGCCAAACTTGTAATCAAAGTTCGACCGAACTAATGCGTCACTAGTTACGCAAAAACCAGGCTCTGAATATGTTTCTGCAACTTTGGACTGATTAAACTCCATGAAAGGTTGTTAATTAACTGTCGGAACCAAGACAAGCATTTTCAGAATTTAATCTACTTTCAAGAAATATAACTTTTATGGAATTTCATAAAATTTTTACTAATTTTAATTATTTTTCTAATAAAATGGGTGCAAACAATTTCTGAGGGTCATTGTGATTCAGTGAAATCAAAATTTTGTATCTCCCAAAATACATTGTAAAAGAAATTGAAAAAATTATGGGGCATTACATTGGTCCATCGTCTCTAATGGGCAGCTTTTAGATTTTTAGTTTATAACTTATATGTTAATAAATTTATTGCGTCGCGAAACATATCCAAAATACGCAGTTTTGCGTATTGGACCAGTTCAAAAAATTCTAGTAATTATGATATGCATCCATTGGCTTTGTAAATATGATGAAACCAAAGTAGACTCTGTCTAGATTGTTGTAAAAAAAATTTTTTTCTCAAAAACACAAATTTTCAATGAATACAACATTGCGTCATAACATGACTTCTTATGAATCCTTTGATTGTTAACAAACACACACTCAAAGAAACGCTAAGTTGACATATCAAATCTGCATAAAAAAAATTTCAAAAAATAAGTAATAGAAAGCTAACAAAATTTCTCACAACTTTTATTTTCATCGCAAAATGAAATTCTACACAAAATTTTTTTTATAGTTTGCAGAAAGTTGAAGAACCGAAAAAACTGAAATTTTTTTCTCAAAAAAGGGCAAAAAGTGTAACCCAGCTTCACATTTTCATATATCTTTTTTGAATTTTTTAGTGTCTCTAGCCACCATGCATCTAATAGGATCCATTTCACCTGAGAACATCAATACATCACTCTGAATGATAACTTGTGACATCCCTAGCCATTTTCTTTGATTGTGGATAAAGTTATAAACTAATAACTTGTGAAATCCCTAGCCATTTTCTTTGATTGTGGGTAAGTTATAAACTAGAATACATTATATATTGGATGGAGGGAAAGTTTATGATAAAACTTGTACAAAAAACCCCTTAGGGTTGTCTCAAATTACTTTATTCTTAATCACATAGTGTCAATTTTGTAAAACTATAATCTACAGTAAGGACTGAGTGGGTTTTTTCTTTTGTAAGTTTTGTTTGGAATTGAAAAATAAAAAAAATTATAAAAGATAAAATTATGTACTGAAAGACTTTGTTTAAAATTTCAGAATAAAAAATTGAGTAAGTTTGACATCATATAATATGAAAATTGTTTATGATTATAAATTAAAAAACATGTAAGATTTTTTTAGCTACAATTAGGTAATTAAAGATATGTATATAGTTTTTTTTAATCGAAGAAATTTGATCTTCATCAACAAAAAAAAAATCCAAAGAGTATGTATGTAGTTACAAACTATTAAAACTAGCAATTGCACCACATGTTGCAAAGGAATCGTCGTAAGGTTCTAGTAGGAACTTTTTGGGCTCCAACTGGTCCTCCAGAATAATGGCATGGAGAATTATATTTACTCGACCTCAAATCAAAATAACTTGTGATATCCCTAGCCATTTTCTTTGATTGTGGATCAAGTTATAAACTAATAACTGGTGAAATCCCTAGCCATTTTCTTTGATTGTGGGTAAGTTATAAACTAGAATACATTATATATTAGATGGATGGAAAGCTTATGATAAAACTTGTGCAAAAAACCCCTTAGGGTTGTCTCAAATTACTCTATTGTTAATCACATAGTGTCAATTTTGTAAAACTATAATCTATAGTAAGGACTGAGTGGGTTTTTTCTTTTGTAAGTTTTGTTTGGAATTGAAAAATAAATTTTTTATAAAAGCTAAAATTATGTAGTGAAAAAATTTGTTTAAAATTTCATAATAAAAGGTTGAGTAAGTTTGACATCATATAATATGAAAATTGTTTATGATTATAAAGTAAAAAACATGTAAGATTTTTTTAGCTACAATTAGGTAATTAAAGATATGTATATAGTTTTTTTTAATGGAAGAAATTTGATCTTCATTAACAACAAAAAAAATCCAAAGAGTATGTATGTAGTTACAAACTATTAAAACTAGCAATTGCACCACATGTTGCAAAGGAAACGACGTAAGGGTGTAGCAGGAACTTTTTGGTCTCCAACTGGTCCTCCAGAATAAGGGCGTGGAGAATTATATTTACTCGACCTCAAATCAAAATATCCATCTTGGGTAATTGATGTGGAACAACTTCTTTGTTATTAATTGCATATAAGATGTGTTTTTTTCTCCATAAAATATACACTAAGACCTCTAAATGACAAAATTTACATGTTTATATTTTTTCTCCATAAAAGATGCACTTGGAAATCTCCTAAAAAATGTTTACCTATGCTACATGTGTTACAAAATTAAGGGTCAATTCTATCTTTTAATGGGCGATTGAGTGTCATATGAATCTCCATCAACCACGTGAATCGATAATTTATTCCTTATCCTCTGCAAAATCTTCCATTGAATTTCCTACACAATATTTCTCCTTGATATTTGACATGGGATTGAGTGTCATATGAATCTCCATCAATCACATGAATCGATAATTTATTCCTTATGCTCTGCAAAATCTTCCATTGAATTTCCCACACAATATTTCTCCTTGATATTTGACATGGGCTTGCCAGCCATTTCCTCGACATTACATGTTTAAGTCAAATTATTGATTAATTTATTGATGTTGTCGGTTAATTAGGCTTTTTATGATCATTGAAGTCATATTTATACTTAAATTTGGTTGCTTCCACACATATGTCACTCCATTTTAGATTCTCAATATGGAAAATTCTATGAGGCGTGATTGAATAAAGATAATAAATTTCATAGAATAAGTTTAACTATATTCATAAAGATCATTTTCAAAAATATAGACATGTTCTAGTTTTATTTATTATGAATTACATTCATGTTAAATTTGTGGGCCATAATGTTGTTCATCTAAAATGATTTTTTTTGTTTATAGTTTGTTATGAATTTCGTTCATATAAAATTTGTGCGCCATAATGGTGTTCATCAAAATAAATGGTTTTCTATAGCTTTTTGAACATTTAAAAACCTTTCTTCCAAACTTTTTCCTATCAATAAGGAAATTAATGAATTTTCACAATCAATTAAGCTTCCTCGAATGATTTGATTTCTTCCTCTAATGCTATACAGAAATCCAAATTCTTACCCAATAATAACAAAGTGGTATTTGTCAATGTGTATGAGATATGGGATATGGCTTAATAAATCCATCAATAGTTTTTCATATTCTAGTGTTTTCTCTCTTCGCATCTAATTTACTTTTGCTTTAATCATTTTTTTATAACATAATTAACATCTTCAACTTTGAAGAATTCGAGGAAGCGAATTTGTATCATAAGTTTTTCTCTAACATAATTTTTCATAAATTTCATAAACCATGTAAGTGCTCTTTGTCATAGAGCTCTTACGATGTGAACCGTATGCTAATCTTCGTTAGTTATATCATTAGCTGGAAAAACATTTCCAAAAAGAACAAATGACCTTTCAAGTCTTCATCCCCCTCTTATATGGATCAATCCAATTGTTTTCTTTGGTGGTAGATTTACCTTGGTCTTGTTGGTCGGTTATGATCGTCTAACATCTTTTTCAAGATGGACGGTTGATTATTGTTCTAGCTCAACTCAAACACCTGGAAAATTGAGCAACGCATAAAATTCTAATCATTTTTACTTCTCTTATTTTATTGGCTTATAATTTATTGATCCACATTTTTTTTAAGGAAAAAGCCATTTATATAATTTGAATTTTTTTTTTAGGAAAAAGCCATTTATATAATTGGAAAAATCATTAAATCTCGACATTCATCCCATTGAGTCCGGTGATTTTTTGCAGGTCCAGTGGTGTATTTTCTTAAATACAATGGAGAACAGAAATTAGGTAAGTTTTTCTCGACTAAAATCTTTCGTACGCAAGTGTGTTAATCAAATTTTTCAGTAACACGAAGAAACAATGATATAAAATTTTGCTTTAATTGAATGAATTTAGATTAGCTGAGTTCATTTGAAATGGACTGAAATTTCTGAGACTCGCATGCTCACCTCTGCATTGCTTTTTCATCCATGTGTCGTCCCTGCATGAATGGATCATTGTAATCATTTTCAACAATCTCTCTCACCATAAACAATGCATTTTCAAAATTCTTTTTACAGTCTACATATTTTTTTGACAAAATTTGTCACAAGATCGAATAAAGTTAGAGGTTAAAAAAAGTCACAGAAGCAATCAACCAGTGAACTTTAGCTAGATCACCTTATAAAAATCAATATCAAGAACAAGAACCTAGAGAGTGGGAATCTTTTTTTTCCAAAATGAAGTCATAAGCTGCGAGATTGAATTTGCTATGAAGAAACCAGGGACCAGGTTCCAAGGTTGTGGCTCCAGCCATTGCAAAGCTACGGGGAGGTAAAGAAGTTCAAACTGCAAATGAAACTGGAAAGATATCTACATTATGTATATTAGTTATAATTATTTTAAAGATGAATAAGTTAAACAGTTTTAAAAATAAAGATTTGGTTCACATTTAAAACTGAATAATGAAATCTAAAGGTGGAAAAACTTTCAATCGTCTAACAATGAATCTGATGGTCAACAATAGTACACAGAGTTGTTTTCAAATAAGGACGCCTTACGGTGTAATTAAATAATTAAAGGTAAATTTAGTGTTATTTAAGAAATGAAAATTATGAACATTAATCATTATTGCTCAAGATAAATAAATAAATAAATCACATATTTTTAAAGAAATCATTATTAATTTAATTTTTTATATATTAAGAAATACTACTCATGAATAATAAAACAGTTGTAACATAAATAATATATAAAAAAAAATGATGTATTTTTGGAATAATAAAATAGTTGTAAAAAAAATAATATAGAACAAGAAAAACTATGTATATTTGGATGTATGAAAATTTAGATACATTTTATTAAGTAAAATTTTAAAAGAATAATGGTTATAAACATTTAAAAATAATTTTAATAAATAATTAGTTTAGGTCTATATTATTGATAAGAGGGATCAATAAAGTTTGCATATCAAGGCATGATCCCTCTTGGCTCTTGGTAGATCCAGAGTTAGGCCATCTTAATTTCTCCCTTTAAATAAACTACATTCCACATGAATACCATAGGTCAATACCATGAGATGTTTTTATAGTTTAGTATTATTTTATTTTCATATTTTTATATTTTATTGTATCTTGACCTAGTTAAAATGTTCATTACATTATATCAATATTTTTATTTAATTTACTTTTATGTAATTTGACAAAGTCGCCAAAACCTAAATTCAATCTAACTTATTAAAAAGAAAAAAAACTAACAATATAAAAAACATATATAAAACTATTTACTTGTGGATCTAATGGCCTAAAATATTTCAATAGTCTGACATTTTATCCAATGGCATTCCACATGAATATCATGGGTGAATACCATGGGTTATTTTCATAGTTTAGTATTATTTTATTTTATTATTTTTATTTTTTATTGTATCATGACCCAGCTAAAATGTTCATCACATTATATCAATCTTTTTATTTAATTTACTTTTATTTTTATTTTTGTGTAATTTGACAAAGTCACCAAAACCTAAATTCAATATAACTTATTAAAAAGAAAAAAAACTAACATTATAAAAAACATATATAAAACTATTTACTTGTGGATCTAATGGCCTAAAACATTTTAGCTGTCTAACATTTGATCCAATGGCTCATACATGGACATAGTGGTTGCTAGGGAAGTCGTTTTCAATGAGGAACACCTTACGGCATAAATATAGATTGATCTATGTTAGTGTAATATGTAGTTACCATAATTGAGCATAATAATTGAATCTAGGAGCTTGAAAGGGACAATAATATTTATAAATCATGACTTCATTCCAACAAACCAAGTTGAATTGAGATAGGAGGTTCAAAAGGTAAAGGAAACTAAAAAGGAAGATAAATGCATAATAGCTAGAAATGAGAAAGTTATTATAAGTGATAGAGACCAAAGTGTGAGTATTAAATAAGATTTGGAACACTCTGAATACATTTTTTGAATTTTCCTCGCTTTTCATGTTGTAAAGGTGTTATGTTAAGTTGGATTTGAAGTGAAACTTATATTATTTTTTCAATTGAAACTTGGGGGCATGGTGAGTCTAAGGTCCCTCACATAGATGGATTCATTTTTTGGTTAGCATAGACCAATAAATATGTTCCTATAGGGATTGGAGGATTAGCATGTTATCTAAAAAACTTCATAAGATAGAACTCTTAATTGGTACATTTGGATCAAAATAGTTGACATTAGTGTTGAGAAAATTGATATCACAATCCATTATTTTTCACCTTTGAAATCTACCTTTTATAATAAAAGAAATCTAGATCAAATTTGCAATTATAATACCATAAAACAAGATATTTATAGTCTAAGGAATGAATGTAATACCCTCTTGTTATGAAACTTTAATACTAGAACTATAACTAACCAAAATATTCTTCTAAGCAATTATTCCAACCACATTCCACTTTGGTTAGATGAGGTACATTGATTTAGCTTCTATATACAAAATAAAATCTCAATTCCTTACTAAGAATTTATTTGGTACCAAGTTAGTCAAGCTCTGTAGTTCTCAAGGCCTTATACTATGCAGGGATGTAATCAAGTGGCCAAACTCCAACGAGACAACTTCTATTCATGGGTTTGGAATTAGTGTCATGGATTATGTGATATTTTATATCTTTTTTCCTAACCAAATTGCAAATTTTGACCTCTTAAATGAGAATGAGCCTAACACTAATCATAATTTATAAAGATAACATTGAAAATATATATCATAGTTTTACTACAACCTTCCCCAATTCTATTAGTAATTTCTCTATTGAAATTTCATAAAAATATAATAATAGAACTATGAACTCTTGGTATAATAATGATTGTAATATTGATATAAAAGTGATTAGGGGTGCTCCTAATGAACCTTTAATAACTTATAAGATAAATAAATACAAAGTTCTTACGAAAAGAAATAAAAGGTACTATATAAATAGAATGGAAGAATAGCTACTGAACCTTTGTTAATATGATCTTAGAAATTTTTGAAGAGAAATTATAACTCATGAAACTAAAGAAAATAATTTGGTTACCTTGAAGGACTAGAATTCTTACGCGAAAATATTTATGAATCCCCTAATTCGATGGACACAATTTTGAATGTTTTTATAGAGAATGTTATACTTTCTTTGGAAGAAATTGAGTTTGGGGTTAAGTAGCTCGCCAATGGAAAATATAAGGATATTAAATGCTATCAAGTTGAAATTATGGGAGGGCCTATTCTCATCCCTGACATACACAAGGTATTTAAATTGGCATTGAAGTAATGCTTCTGTAAGTATTGGATGTAGAGCCTCATTGTTTGTATATTTAAAAATAGGGATAAAATCATTACCTCAAATTATAGGGCCATTATGATTAGCCACATCTTAGCCAAGCTTTACAGAATTATTTTGGAAAAAAATATTAGCCTATGGTTTGAAATTCATGGTAAAAGAGATAAATAGAAAGCTGAGTTTACAATATATCATTCAATTATGGACCATTTTATTACTTTCAAGGTCATTACTGAGGAATTACACAATAATAAAAATGATATATTCTATCGGTTCATTGACTTTAGAAAAGGTTTTCAAACTATTCCTAGGATAAATATATGGAAATGACTAGAATAGATAAGTGTTTCTCTCGATTTGAGGGTTTTTATAACAAGGATGTACAAGAATGTTATTATCAAACATAGGACCACTGTGGGTTAGTATGAAGAAATTAAATGCTATATTGGAGTCAATAATATCCCCTTGTCCCCTACCCTTCTTGGCATGTGTTTGGTAAGCTATAAGAGTGTTAGGAAGATGTTGGTTGTATTGACCCCTTGCTCACTAGTATAGTCATAACTCTTCTCCTTTATGTTTATGGTATTGTTATTTTTCATAAGATTTGTGCTCTAAGACAGTTATTAATGTTAGTAATAAAAAAACTAAAGCCATAATAATTAAATACAGAAGTATCACATAAGATATTTTCATATCTGAAAACAACTTCTTAGAGCAAGCTTCATCATAAGAATATCTTGGAATTGATATCGACCACAAGCTCAGTTGAATCATAACATTGGGAAATTAATAAATGGATGATGGAAAAATTATTACATGATTGAAAATAGTTATAATTCAATACATACATTGATATGGATGTTAGTTTTAGGGTTATATTATATCCAAAGAGTCATGGAGGAATATTGAACTAATCCAAAATAATTTTAAAACCCACAACCTCAATATTAAAGGAAATATTCCCTCCCCTATCCTTCCAATTGAAGGAAGCATTTCCCCCATTGAAACCGGTGTTATGGATATGTATCTTACTTATATCAAGAATTCGTACAACATGGAAGCTAAGTGGGTTCATAAAATTTCTTCTAACTCTACTGAAAACCCCCACCTTCAGCTAAAGTGAGGATTACATAAGGATGTCTTGCCTTGGATAGACCACTAGGCGATAAAGGAGGATATCATTTTGTAGAATAAAGATAATATAAAAAAATTATTACTTCAAAATTAAAGGAGAAATCGTAGGTGATAAGGAGCTGGAGAGAAAAAGGAAACTAAGATATTATAAGGAAGTGATCAAACCTAATCTTGAAAAATTAAAAATCTATCCATCTTTACTAGTGTTAAGAATAAAATGAAAACTGCTAAGATAAGTCTCTAGAGCTTCATAATTAAATTGAGCATTGGTAAATCCTCAAAACACCATGGGATGAAATAGTTTTCCACCTTTGCAATACTAAGATACTCGAAGATAAAAATCACTATCTCTTAGATTTTCCATCTTATACTAACATTTGATTTAAATTTTAAAATATTTGTCACACTACCAATTTTCTTTGATATTTTAAGTCAACAAAACTACGGCAATCTTGGAACGTTACCAACCTTACTTGACCTTCTTTGACATTTTAAGTCAACAAAACTATGGTGATTTTTTTAAAATAAAAATTAAAAAATTCCAATTAGTTTCTTACCTTGTAAATATTCGATAAACAATATAAATCCTTAGTTGATGTAACAATCATCCTCATAGTCATCATCTTAAATTTATATGTAATAACAAGTTTCCTAATAATTAAAAATATATACTTTTATGTAAAGAGTGACATATTCAAAACCAAAATTTAAAGAACGGTTTATAGGAAGAGGAATTTGATCTTTAATCTTTGTAGAAAAGATTTGCAGCCAAAAAAAAAATATGATATCTCACACATTATAATAATATTTTTATCCTATAGTATAATTTTAAATTAATTTATATTAAGAACTCGTTTATATTCAATAAAATTTTACCTCTTTAGAGATCATAATTTTATTAGTTTTTTTTAAGGACTCTATAAATTGATTTTTCTATTGATTATTATTAGTTTAGTATTAGCTAATACAACTTATAATGTTTAAATTTAAAAAATAGAAATTTATTTCTCAATATTATTGTAAAAAATGCTTTAGAAGAAGGCGCTTGGTTCATGGGAACTGCAGGGCTCTTCTTCACTCCTTGGTTCCCAGATTTTGATCCAGCAACTGCAGTCATTACCAAGACACCTGTATGGATCAGGCTTCCAAACTTACCTGCCCACTTATGGCATTTTGCAGTCTATAAAGCTATAGGCAACACCTTGGGCAGTTTCATTATGGGAGATTACTGGCGGGAAAATAAAGGTCTCTACACATATGCCAGATTATGTGCAGAGTTAGACTTAAGAAAAGGACTTCCAGACCAAATCAATCTCAAGATAAATGACTTTGTCTGGACCCAGACACTGGATTATGAGAATACTACATTCCGTTGTCGTCATTGCCACCAATCAGGGCATCTGCAAAATTCCTGCCCATCCCTCCCGGCAAAAAAGAAAAAGGATAACCTCTCCAAACCCAAGCCCAAGCGATGGGCTCCATGCTCTCCACCTCTAGTCATGGATTCTGAATCCTCTAGCTCTTAAGATGAAGGTAGCGATGCAGAAGTGGCTCAAGCCCCTAATTCTGGGTTCCCTTCCAACGACGGTCCGGCGCATTCCTCCGATACAGTCATCGCCCAGAAACGCGTCCATATGTCCTCCTCCTCTGATTCAGAAAAGGAGGGCCCCCTTGTGGTGACCCCCAATCTTCAAGTTGTTATTGCTCATTCACCCCAGGATGGTTGGGTCGAAGTCAAAAAAAGGCAAGGGAAAAAGCTTTGTGTTGAGGCTTCTGCCCATTCCGGGTAGAAGTCAATCTTTTTGTTTCTAGCCATATGTTGTAGTTTCTTGTTTGTTTCACTCCCTCTCCGGAACCGAGGTTGATAGTCCTATCATTTCCGGTAGCCGGTTTTCTGTCTCTCTCGATCATCTTGTACCATATTTTTGATTAATAGAATTAGTCCAATTCAGAAAAAAAATAAAAAATAAAAAAATAAAAATATATATATATATATTATTGTAAAAAATATTTTTCAAACATTTAACTAGACTATAGACTTCAAGGTCTAGTCTTTACGACATGTGGATTTTTTTGCTATAATTTTTGGATGCAATTGCAATATTTATGCCATTACTTTTATATATTTGTGGATTCATTTTTCATTGTTAATATTCATAGGAAAACGAACCAAAATTAAAATATTTATAAATTTAAGAAAATATTTGCATAAAAAATCGATAGAAAGAAGAAGTAAATAAATACACTTACCAAGAGTTACTACACCATTATTTATGTGTTTTTTAGCACTTTAATAAATATGATTAGAAATGTAAATATTATTACCCACCAAAATTTATGCAAATCATATGCCCCTTAGTTGGAAATTATTTTTTCCATTTCATATGCAATTTTTATGAAAACATGATTTCCACTTAAGTGGTAGAAACTAAGCCCATGTGAAAAAAAACCCAAGAGTCTCTCATTTCATCATAAAATCAAAAATACAGAGAAATATTTTTTAGAACAACAGCATGTATTTTGTAAACCATTAATATTCATTTAAGATTTTTTATATTAAAAGTTATTTGGCAGAGATTACATTAAATGCAGCCCTTTTTATTTAAAATGATCACATTTAATATACACATATTAATTATTTCATTTTATAATATAAATTTACGATATAATAATTTTATTAGGCATTTTAACGTATTAGATATTATTTTTTGAGATTCGATTGAATTGTTGAATCCAAAAAAAAACAATATTTAATATAATGCATTGCTGAAACACCTCATTACATATATGTTAATCAAATTTTTATCTATAAAAATTCCCACAAAAATTTGTAACAAGCTCTACATAAAAAGGCATTACCAAAATATCCTAAGATATTTAATATGTCACATCCAAAATATTAAGTCTTTGGTTTTTAATTTTTTTCCCCATGTTTTAGATTATAATTTGTTAAGATTTTCTCTCGTAAGTTTATAGGTGTTGATTTAGTGCTTGGTTGAATTTCAATGTTTTTAAAGTTGTAGGGGTTTAATTCTATATTATTTGTGGTTGGTTTTTATTTTTTATAAAGTAAAATAAATAGATATTAATATTATATTTAAAACTGAGTAGATTAGGGGAGTGCTTTTGTAGGAATTTCTAATCAAATATGTTTCAATATATTTTTTTTTATATCTAATACTATTTATAACTAACCAGTGTAATATGTATAATTATATGTATCAATTTGTAATTTTCATAAATATATGGAACATATACATCACAAAATTTCAAAAAAAATCTCAATAAAAAATAGAGTTATGAAATTTTATTAAGATGATTTAAGTTCTCATCATTTTTTCTAGTGATTATGGTCTAACTGTTTTTTAAGACTATGTTTTGATTTTGTGACCAACTAAATTCTAGAAGCCAATTCCAAACTCTTTTTTTATAGGGAGTCCACAACTTGGTTCTAATTAATGTAGATATGGTCAAAATTTATGTGAGAAAATAAAGAAGACAAATTCTAAATATTTATGAAAGATGCAAAAAGAGAAAAATTATAAATCCTATAAATTCCTTTTAGCCAATTTATGACCAAATAAAAGTCCACATAAACATGTAGTTGAATGAGACTATGCTCAAGAGGAACCTAGACATTATAATTTTGATCATTTTGAAAACTATGCTCTAATTTTGTGACCAACTAATCTCTAGAGGCCAATTCCAAACTCTTGTTTTATATGGATTTCACAACTTGGTTCAAATTCTTATAGATATGATCAAACGTTATGTGAGAAAATAAAAAATCCATGTTCTGAATATTTTTGAAAGATGGAAAAAGAGAAAAATGAGAAAGCCTATAAAGTCTTTTTAGCCAATTTATGAAGAAAGTGAAGTCCCCATAAACATGTAGTTGATTGAGATTATGCATTTTAATGTATGTTAATCAAGTTTTTATGCATAACATTTCCTGAAAATAGATCCTTAGAATAGGTCATAACAAGTTGTTCTTAAAAAAACATTATTAAGATATCCTAAGATATGTAAGATGTCACATGAAAATATTAAGTTTTTTTTTTCTTCCTCGAGTTTTAGTCTATATTTTGTTAATGTTTCCTCTTGTAAATTTGGAGGTGTTGATTTGGTGTTTGGTTGAATTTTAATGTTTTTAAAGTTATACAGGGTTTGAATCTATATTATTTGTTTTTGGTTTTTTATTTTTATTTTTTATAAAGTAAAAAAGTGAAATATTATTATTATATTTAAAAGTGAGTATATTAGTGGAACGCGTTGTATGGATTTACAAAAAAAACAAGTTCCAAAAATATTTTGTTTATATCTAATACTATCTGTTATCATCAATAACATTCTGTTTGGTTAGGAAAGTCGTTTTGTCTAGGTTTTAGTGTGTTGATGAATTAATTCATGGAAATTGATGAAATTTCATGATTTGGTTATAGTCCTAAGTCTTTAAATTCCCCACATGTCATCTCATGAAACTCATGTAAATAAAAACCTACAAAAAATACACATGCATTGGTCCAAATTAAGTTTTAAGCCACTTGTCCACTTTTCCCGGAGTCTGCAGCAAATTCTACGGAAAATAGATTGTTTTCTCCACGGACTCACCTGACAGTTCCGTAGTGAATCTTCCAAACTCATAACAGAAAACACTACGAACTCATGTTTTTTCTACACCGACAAGGTAACAAATGAGGTGTCGATTTTCAAATGTATAGAGGTTAGTCTGAGGTCATGTGATGAGTTTTTTGTAGTCATGGTTCATGTTTTATCATCATTACCATCCCATCATTCCGTTTTTCTTTCCTTATTTTGCCTCCTTCCTCTCGCATTCAAACTTACCATTTAAAATCATCCTAGTTAGTTGCTTGTTTCCACCTTTTCGCTTTTTTCTTAGTATAGCTGTTGTTGTTATCTTAAGTAAGGTCCAGCCTTTGTTTGCAAGATGCTTATTGTGTGTAATTGTCTTTTGCAGGTGTCATATTGCTAAGGAGGCCAACATTGTTTTGAAAAGAATGGCCATGCATTAGACTAGAAAAGGAGGCTCAGTGGTCAGGTATGGGCCAATGGACTTAAAATTGGTCAATCAAGATCTAAGTTTTGCAGCAGCCTTCACCAGTGCTGGCTGCATGACGTTTTGTTAGAAGTTTCAAGGGTATCATTCCCATGTTTCTAAGGATTTTTTAGTAAATTTTGTTGGCACTGCATAAAATGTGGGTGTACTAAATTTCATGGTTTCTCCTGAAATAATTTCCCAAGACACATAAATTCCAAGGACAGGGGAAGAATGGCTTAAAGCCACCAAATTAAAATTACAAAATTGTGATGATTTCCTGAAGCCTGAACACATAGGAGTGGACATGACCTAAGGGATACCAACAAGCTATCTCAATGAAAATTACTCAAAATTCTTTCTGGTAATTCAGAAGTATTTCATATGTGAAAGGAGGTTTCACATTATATATCAGTATCACTTCAGACTTTTAATCCATTTCACTGGTAAGCAGCTTTTGGACCTTCCATTTTTCCTATTCAGAGGCTTAGGAAAAATTTCATATAAAGTACAAGCTAGGCCTGAGAGTAGTGAAATATCTATCTTCCATTATGGATTAATTAAGTTTTTGGTCATGGAAGATTTGAAAAAATTAAATAGGGATTGGGCCACATTTCTATCTTTAATTTGTTATGAAGTGGATGTGTTGACTCCTAAGAAAACACCCAAATCAAAGACCAACCCTTATAGTAAGATTGATGAGCCTATAACTGAAGCAAAAGGTAGACAGGAAGGAGAAATACAGCCAATTACAGAGGCCATGGAAATTGAAATGGAACATTTGCAAAAGATAGAGATACCTCAGCCCACACTTTCAAGTAGCAAGCCTAAACCTAGCAAAAAGAGTCATGGAAGAATCAATAGGAGCCAGACAATGGGAAAATGTAATCTTGGTGATATTTTACAAGCTATAGATATAGAAGAAACCCCTGTGGTTAACGCCATGGAGGTCAAAGGATGTAAGAAGAAGAAGAAATGCCTCACTACCAAGAAACTTTACTTTTCTAGTGAAAATGCAGGTTTTGTCTTTAAACCAGGAAATCCTCTCACTAGAATGCAACTTGCCAAAGGTATCAAGGCAGATAAGAAGCCCGAAGAGACAGAAAAGGGAAAATATCCTATGGTAGAAGAAATCATCGACCTATCCCCCAAGAAAGAAGGAGTTATCCAGTAGTGGAAAGGAAAGGAGAGGGTCACTGAAAAATATGAAGTGGAGCTTCTAAGGGAGTAGCTGAGAGAAGCTAGGGAAGAGTTCATTGAAACAAATATGTAGGTATAAGAGGCTAAGAAAGAAAGTAAAATAATAGAGGATTTCAAGGGAAAAGTGAATGAACATATTACCTATTATGATGAAGCCCTAACAAGTGCTAAGAAACTGCTAAAGAGAACCCTCCCTTTATGCAGAGTGATTAAGCACACTAGGAAAAGGAACATCTGGCTGCAGACAGAGAGGAAGAAGCTCAAAGGCCAAGTGAAGGAGCTGGAGGTGCATATGGAAATGGCACAAATAGAACTCAAGAAAAAGGGCTTAAAGATGATAGTGGTAAATGAACCTATTGAAGCTAAAACTGTTAATGCCAAGGGTGAAGCCACTGCTACTTGAAGGGGGGTAAACTACATTTTAAAATAACTTTTTCCTCATTATAGCTCATCATTTACATAGCCATGGGAAATTTGAAGAAGAAATTGGAAAATTTTTAAGCCTGTTGTCTATTAGGCAAGTTCATAGCGTATTCCAGGTTTAAAGCCAAGAAAACGCTACGAACTCATGGAAGATGTTTTTTGGGAATATATGTCATGTTTTGTCACAAAGAAGGAAGGTGAAGGCATGTGTTTATGTGTTTAGAACCACCAGAAATCATCCAATCAGCAAAGAGGGTAAACAATTTGCAGATATGTCCAAAGTAGAAAACACTACGAACTCTCGCTGCAAACTTGCCTAGAAGTCCTCTGTTTTGCAACGAGGAGGAATTTTGAAATTTTTCAAGCCTCAATTGTCTTTTTTGGACAGGGTAGCCACCTAGAAGGGTCAGAAATCATTAGTTGAATTTTTGTTGTAGACACACTCATAAACAAAGTCAATCAAGCTGCCAGATCATCATGGAAATCACATCAGGAAGTATGAAATCAACTCCTCAAAGCTCGGAAGACAGACCTCCTATCTTGGTTGGGGTATTTATTGTTCAGTCATGGTCATTTCCACCTCAGGTACATAATCTTTTCGATGTATATCAGAGAGAATGGGGCTTTTAAATTTTGTTAAATATAATAAAGTGTATTAGAGTCCTATTGTGTTCCAAATTCCTAAAAATAGCAGATCTCTATATTCTCTCCTTGTAATCTTCTTTTTGGTTAGTTAAGGTGTCATTAAAGGTATTCGAAGGTCTGGCCTTGTTGGAAGACTCAATGCAAAGGTACCTAAATCTATAAATAGGCAGAAGATAGATGGAGAAAATGTTGATGGATGTTATATTGGAGACTACTATTGTAAATATTTCTTATCAGTAATATATAGTGGTAACATACTTCTTTTCTCACCTGAGATTCATTGGTATTCTAATATGTATTTGTCTTATATATTCTGTTACTCTATCTTCTGTATTCTACTTGTGTAATTACTTGGAATTCATTATCAACATGCTCCAACTTCCTTTTTATGTTGTAAATGTTATGTTTCATTAGAATACACATGCCTCAACTTCCATGAGAGAAGTTTCATATGTCACTAAGTTTTCATACTTACTCCATATGCCCAATGGTAGTTGTTTTTTTGCATCTTTCAACTATACAAAAATATATTTAAAACCAGTTTCAGAGTTAGCCATCTGTTGATCATTATTTACCTAATATCATCTTTATCCTTGACAGAGCCCTATCAACCTTGAAAGGCTAAGTTCCAACTATAAGTAGGTTTAAAATAGTTACTCCAAGTTTACTGTTGAAGCAACCCATCAACCTCAATTTAGTGATAACACTATCCATGACCAACCACTGTAGTGGGTAGAATTACATATATCAACTTATAATTTTCATAAATGTATGGACCATATACATCACAAAATTTCAAAAGAAAAACCAATAAATATTACAGTTATGAAATGTTATTAAGATGATTAAAGACCACATGTTTTTCCTGGTGATGATGGTGAGAATGATTTTGAAGATTGTGTTCTAATTTTGTGACCAACCAGTCTTTGGAGGCCAATTATAGACTCTTCTTTGATAGGGATTACACAACTTGCTTCCAGTTCATGTAGACATAATCAAAATCTATGTGAGAAAATAAAGAAGCCATGTTTTGAATCTTTTTTAAAGATGGAAAAAGAGAAAAAATAGAAATATTAGAAATTCCTTTCAGCCAATTTATGGAAAAATAAAAGTCCCAATAAACATGTAGCTGACTAAGATTATGCTCAAGAGGAAGTTGAAGAAGGATTTTAAGAACCATCATTTCAACCCAATTTTTTTTAGCATGAGCCAAACCAACCCTAAAGGACATTGAGTGTGTATCTTAGAAATATAGTATACCCCCTTCGCCAACTTTTGGTGGGATTTTTTGGGTTACACCATCAAATCAATCGCAGAGGAAATCAAATTGAATAGGAATATCCGTAGACATGGAGGATGGATGAGGGGTAGATACATGTGCATCAGTAGACAAGATTGCAAGACACTAAGTTACCACTTTGACACCCATCGACGGCTTGTCCTAAAAAATGGTTTGGTTGCCCTCTAGCCATATGCCACATGCATAAACAAATGGGAGAGCCTTATATTTCTTTGGAATATGCCCTGAATACCAAATCTATATATTTTCTACTTCCCATAGAAGATTCAACTCCAGAATTCGACTCATTTTCAACCAGACTAAATTTGAAAAGGGACAACAATAAGAAATGTGAAGAATTAATTCTCCCTCTAGATTGCATAGAGAACATCTACCTAGGCCCTAGAAAGAATGTTTCCAAAGGTTTCCCTAGGTCAGGAATTTTTACTTAATCATATGCCACATAAAAAAAAAAATGATTTTGTATGACACTTTTCCTTCTAAATATTTTTTCCCCACCATGATTATTCTATATGGAGAGAATGAGAAGCAATATTGAGATACTTGGCCCTAGAGGTGTATCTACTAATTATATGATAGGTCCTAACAAGATTTCCTATAGAACCAAAGAGAGATATATGACTTAACATGAGATATCTAAGGTAGTTTTCCCATGTAGAAAACAAGTGATTGTTTATGGTTTTTATATTTAAGAAGCTTAATTTTTTTTTTTAGGGTTGTTTTATTTTCTATGAAATTTAAAAAAATTTCTTGAGTTGGATTTTAATAAATTAGATATTAGGAAAATTTTGAAGTGTAGTATAGGTCTCCAAAGGAAATTAATAAATGATAGTTAAAAAAATAGAAAATAATAATTTTTAAAGTAAAAGAAAGAAAACTATTTTTTTATTGTATTTTCAACTTACTTTTTTATAGGTTTACTTTCTTACACTTTTTTTTAAATGTATTTTCATTTTTCAATGTAGATCTACTCAAAAAAAAGTATGCAAAGTGGGCACACTTGACATTTGAGTAAATCTATAAGGAACTAAGCTAAATATACAATTAAAAAAAAAAAAATCTTCTTTTCCCTTCAAAAATATTTACTTGTATGAATGACATCATCATCTCGAATCTTGTAATAGATATTAATTTCCTTTTAGGATTAATTTATATTTCAACTTTGGGAAAACATTTATTGTGTTCAGTTACGGCTACAAGTTTTTTTATAAGGTATAAAAGGTTTTGTTGAATTGGGTGTAGGTTAATTTATTATTTGAAGGCTTATGACATGAGTAGGAATGACTAAGAATGGTGTTGAAGGTCTTTTTTTAATTGAATTTTCATTAATTCATGATTTTATGGTCTTGAGTATGAGTAGGAGCATATTTGTATGATTTAACCGAATTGAATTCCAATCATTTGATGATTTTAGGGAGCGTAGTATTAATGGGAGTGGTGTTGAAGGCTATTGTTAAATTCAGTTTCTATCTATAAATAATATGGCATAAGGAGTGGAGAAAATTATTTATATTTTAATTTATTGAGTTATATGATTGAAGTATGGGGGATATAATTAAAAATATAATAAAAAAATGTTTTATGCTTGTTATATATTGTGTTATAGGTTATTCTATATAAAGGTTTATGTATATAAAGATTTTTTTCCATAACTATGAAGCTTTAAGTTATTTGGTCCTATTTGTATGCAACAATATAGTTCTTTACAAAAGCAAGGGAATTTTCCTGTTGAGTATAAAGGAAATTTTGTGGGATTTTGGTTTTGATAATGTCCAAGGTGGAAACTAATGGGAACTATGTTGTGTTTTTTGTTTTGATAATTTTCAATGTGGGCACTAATGATTTTTCTATTAATATTGGTAAAGTGCTATTATAAAACTAAACTAGGTCTAGAAGTGTCAGAGTTGTATTTTTGCATGATCAAAAGCTTGATGTGAGGATAACATCTTATTGGGCATGTTATTATTTATCTTCGTGTTCTTCTTGATGTCCCTTTAGCTTAATAATGGATACAGCTAATCAATTCTAAGACTTAATTCTATTTTGGGGACACCGTATCTCTTGTATTACTTTTGATCTCCTATGGAATTTTCTTAGTTCTCTCGAAGAGATGAAATACATGTTGCATCACTATCTTAGTTTCAATTCTTATTACATAAAAATAGGATTATAACTTTGTGGAGGAGATAGAAGCTTGAAAATTACGATGAATGTCAACTTTTTCCCAATTAATTCCTCCCAATCATATTGAGGTTTTAGATCTTCAGAGTCTTGGTTGAAGGAACTTTTATTTGAACACGAATTGAGAGAAAATAATAGATTTAGACCATTTTTTAAAATACATTGTCACATTTATAAATAATTCGCATTCAAGAGGTGAATATTTTCACAACCATAAAAAAATTTCCATCATGATTGTCTTTAATACAGAACATTGACTTACTTTTGACATCATTTTTTTATTCAATGTGAAAACCAACCAACTTTGAAAATTATTTTTCAGTGAACTATTGGGATTGTAAAGTCTTATATACTTCATTGTATCTCCGATGCTCTTTCTTATTCTATGGATAATCAAGAATGTTCACTAATTATACTTACCGCAATAAACATATTTTGGTTTAATATATGTTAATATAGGACACTATAACAAATGTCGATAATACCCATTAAAAATATGTGACCATTATATGGAAAAGCACCAACCATATTTTAGTAGAAAATGGAGCATATTAAAAATATTTTGATTTATGAAATGAGATTTATAACTTTTATATTCTTCATACAGAATTATTATTGATTAGAAGAAGGATCTCAAAGAATAAAACAAGTATGTTTGGTGGTAAATTCATCATTCTACTTAGTGGCTTTTTAGGAGGTTACCTCTAGTGAGGGATAAAACAATATACATGTGGGCAAACAATTATTTTTGGTGGTAAATCCATCATTCTAGTTAGTGGATTTTTAGGTAGTTACATCTCGTGAGGGATAAATAAATATACATGTAGGAAGTAGGATCATATGTATTAGCCATTGATCCATGTGGTAAAAGTCTCATACCATTTTGAGAAACATGATTAGACATAGTTTTCATACATAAAAATTATATTGAGTGATGCATTCAACCATATAGTTGTACAAATAATTGTTTTTGTGATGCATTCAACAATATAGTTGTATAAATAAATACATGAAGTTTTACCTAAAGATAAACACATTATTTAAACACATTAATGACTACTTAAGACAATATTTTAAACACACCTAAATTGATGAAGTAAAACTAGTTGGAGAAAATATCTTATATCCTAAAACATGGAATTGAATTACCCTAAGTAGAGACAAAGTCTACTTAGCAATGAAAAAATACAATAACAAATATAACCTACTTATCAAAAATTGATTGGACAACAATCTACATCCTTGTATTGAGGGATTATAAGATCCATCTAACCTATAATATTGACATAAAGATATGTTAATAAGACAAATTCCAAAAAATAAAAATAATTTACAAATCTTTATATTTTAAGATCAAATTTTATTGATAATTAAAAAAAATAAAAAGTTAATGTATTTTTATACTTATTTGATTGTTTTGTATCGACCATACATACATACAAAAAAACATAAAAATAATCATTCCTAGCAAATTAATATTTCAAATCCTATATATATAATCATTGTTACAACAACTTAAATCCAAAACTTGAACAATATTTGTATAACGAATCGATGTTGTAGTACATTTACGTCAATCTATATATGAAACTTATATATATATATAGGCACTCACCAAACTATTTATTTATGAAAGCAAAACTTTTCCTGCTCGATGATGTTGTGGTACGCATTCATACATGTTCCTTTTGGATTGTATTTCCCATTTCCATCTATATATGGGATTCGATTCAATTCAAATTATATAGGTTTCTCAACGTCGTTAGCATAGCATGTTGCACATGGTTACAAGGCCCGGCCGCCGCATGCTTTGAAATGCGACACCGTACAGAAGAAGGAAATATCCAACTAATAAATTGTAAGCTATAGAGAATTAAATGCCGTGGAATAGTATATGTTTATCGTTAAATTTAAATTTATGTAAATTTAATAATGAGTATATAGTACCCCGCATTTAATTCTTTATAGCTTTCCATCTGGTAGTGACGTTTTCAAATGTCATGCCACTTTATCATTATACCATATTCAATTTTATTCTATCCTCTACTATTTTATTCTATCCTATCATTTGTAGGGTCCAACAAAAATGAAATGCCCGTGAATGCCACCAGAAACGAACTCACGAATATTTAGTGCCACGCACATATATTTAAAGAAGGAAAATATTTCCTTTACTCCAGTAAGGATCTCGGCACAATTTCCACAGAAACCTGTTTGGGAGAATCGAATTTCCACTGTGGATGTTGAATTATGTTTTTAAGGGATGGATCTTCCAATAACAAACCAAACCAACCAGTGGAAAAATTGAATTTCTCCACATCAATGGGACTGTCAACTTTGACTTGGGATGGCTAAGGCTTACCAAAAAAAGGAGGCCCTTAATTTATTTTATTTTCTTTTAGGTTGTTTTTACATTTCCCGAAAGTCATAAAAATGTGAATATAAAAGGAAGAATTAATATTTAATTTTAAGGGTTAAAAGTGAATTGGGTTATTAAGAAAAAAATTGACAGTGTAAAATTGAGAACTTAGAAAAAAGTTGAAGTAAAATTTCGACAAACCTATGTAAGACTTGAAGTAAAATTGACAGTGTCTTAGAAAACAACCAAAAGTTAATAAACATAGAAAAGTCTTCTAAATATATCTATTAATTTGATTTTTATAACTGAAATGTCATTTTAATAATGCTCAGATTTGGAATTTGAAATTTAGTTTACTATAAAGTGAAAATTTGATAAAAAGTACTTTGCCATTTTATGGTTTATATATATTAGTTACTGAGTATCAAACATTTTTTTTTAATTATTATATGCAAAGTTACGTGTTGAAGGGGTTATTCGTCCACTATCAAAAGCATTTCTTCTCGCTATAGATATCCAATAAAATTGTGAGGGATTTCTAATTTTCCTAGCTATAAATATCTAATAAAATTGTGAAGAATATCTAATTATGAGTTTCTATGAGATAAGATAGGATAGAAAGAAAAATATTATTTCAAATTGTAATGAACGATACCTTTCCACCATTTTATTAAAATAAAAATAAAAACAGACGTGATGAAAAGAAAATCAATCACTATTATTAAACAAAATTCCAAAATACAAATCCTTATATTTGAAATAATAATAATCAAACTATGCTCAAAGACAAAAATTTCTATAACATATAGCACCGGCACGTATAAAGTGTCTTTCGCTTTTTATTTAATAAGACTTACGAGATCTGCCCACTGCCGAGGTTTATGTGCGCATATACCGAATTCGAGTTTCAACCTCTCCCGCTACAGCTGCTACAATGTTTTGCAATTCCAGTTGGTGTAGTTAACCGTTGCCAGTGAGTAAAGATGCTCCTTATTATTGCCAGTTGACATAATCAATGACGTCACAACGAATGAATTCCCTTGATGGCGACATAATATTTGCCGGCCCCCACTGTGTTTGAAAGGACAGACTGGCTGACGGAGTTCCATTTGATTTTTCATGGCCATCAGCGGCCATTCGCGACGTTGCGTTTCACGCGGCATTCATGAAAAGGCGTTTCGGGTTGGCGGGTTTACCATATACTAAGATCTATGCAGCCGCTGGATTGTCGCAGGAAAATAAAATATACGATTAGTGAATAAGTGATATGAAATACAACAAAAACAAAAGAGAAGAGTAGACTTTCTTGGAGTATCTTGTTTGTCAACTTCCATATTACTCTGGTCATATCTGGAAGTTGGAGGTCCTGGCCATTCCCGAGGCGGAGGAAGTGGAGTCTGGAAGCAGCCATGTCGAGGGAGGCTAGTTCCGTGAGCGTAGTCTAATGAGGATTTAAATTTGTCTGGAATTTGGTTCTGCCGTGATTTTGGTAAAATGAAGAATTTTTAGAAATTTGAAGAATTATTAGATGTTTTAGAATTTTTTGATGGTGCTAAATTCATTTTCATTATAAATAAATAAGATTTAATTTTTGGATATCCTAATGATAGTGAATCCATTTTCAAAAAAAGAAAAAAGAAAAAGCAAGTTCAATTTTTTTTAGACATACTGATTACAGCCGTTAAACTTTAAAATATTGAATGCCTTAAACTTTTGGCTATAGTAATCTATTTCCACTATCAAATTAATAAGAACCAATCATATTCTCAACTTTTTTGGAAATAAATATCAGTATTCAAAGCGACTTTTGCCACCTTGGTAGACAACGCCGTTCAGTGATTAGGACTTACGATGTGGGATATGATGGCACAATAAAGAAAAAGTGAGCGTGCCTATAATTATTATCATCAACTTAATTCAAATTATAAAATTATGCCATTCTAACCACTGCATAGTCGCCACATTATGTCATGGCACCACCAAGTTGAGTAGACTTATGTTGTGGCACCACCAAGTCGCCACGTTGAATACAAGCCGGCGCAGGTCGCCACGTAGGGGAAGTATTGGTGTGGGCACTCGGCAGTCCAGGGCCAGAATCATAAAGAGATGCCATTATTAGCGATAAGCAATTTAATCTTTTAATATATAATATATTCTGATATTTGTAAGATCCCTTGTTTAATTTCATTCGTTAAATTGTTTTGAAACGTTGAATTTTAATATTTATAAAGTCTGGTCCATATATTCCATTATCAATGTCTTTCATATGTCACATGGCTGCACTTCCAAAAGTTTGTGCAGCCACATGATGTATTATCGACATTGAATGCATATTTGTCTCACATATACTGTTCTTCATATAATCTTTGGTTGGGTGAAAAAAAATAGTATATATCTCAAACTACATTATCAGATGTCATATAATGCGATTGTTTTAATGTTTTACGTGATCATCTAAATAGGAATTACCATTTAAGTACATATATCTCAAAATATTATTGTTTTATGTGATCATCTAAATAGGAGTTCGCACTTTAGTACCATGTAGTTATCATACGGCCTTCTCATTGCAATGAACTACGAAGAAAAAGAAATTGGTAAAGATTCTTAACATGGAGGTTACTGTCTTGAAAAGAGGTTAATGTCTCGAAGTTGATGTGTTAGAGAAAATGATAATGTGTTATCCATCGTATGAAACTGGAAAAGATTTTTAATAAACATGTAAGTGTCTTTTAACTCAACGTGTGACAGAAAACGAGTGTAGTAGTGTTTATCATGTCATTATCGGGTGGAAATAGTAAAATTATTTGTAAAACTTATAGTTGTGTAGGACTTACCATTAGAGTTACAATACGTTAATTGTACGGGATTATAATATGGTTATTAAGCATTTGTTTTTTTTTTAACTCAATAGTCTTATTTCTATTTTCAATGCCATTTTTATATATGGTCCACATTAACTACAGATTTATAGACTTTAATATGCTATTTTCTCTTTTTCTTTAATTTTTATTTACACTTGTAATAACTATAAAATATATATTTCTTTTATTTTATGTAATTTTTTATTGCCTTTTTCTTCTACAAAACATATTATACCGTCCATAAGTAAAGAAAAGAAAAATGAATGATTATGTTAAGATCTCAAATTTAGATGTGGATGTCATTAGGAGGTTTTGTGCATTACAGATGGGTCACAAGAATTTAATCATGATTAAGGACGAGAGACAATCACCTCGGTATATTATTGAATGTTCCTAGCACAAGAGCCTTGAATGAGTTTTCAAAGTAACACAATGGTGGCCTTTAAGCATTCTTTAGAGGCCTTTGGTTCAAATACAATTTCCATGAGTAGATTATGTGCATTGAGAAATGGTCATACACCTAAATATAGTCAAGGTAGGATACAATAATTTTGTATCATAATTCAACCTTCTCAAGCTCAAAAACCATGAGAAAAACCTAAATAGAGTGACATACACCCTCACCTAGAATTATTTTGCCTAGAAGTTATGTATGTGCACTATTCAAATGTTCTACAGACATTAGTAAGATCAAGACCATAGTCATCATAAAAAAGACAATAGCATTAGGCCATTGATCATGGTCATGGGAGGAAAACAACAACATCAAATTGATGATGATGATGATGGTTAATGTCCACTAAGACCAATATTTAGTCTATTGGACCTAAAGAAAAGACTTATTTAATTTGATTTAAGATTTTATTCCTATGCTCAAAAAGCTTGGAGAGAAGCCTCCCGAGCTCACTATAATTTTGACATCTTAAAAGGCTAAGAAGGTCAATATTGCAACAAAGATTATGAAATTGAGCTCTAATGTGGTTGTACACGGGGCACTCTAACAGGAAGTGATTTTCATCCTCGATGTTCATATTCTCACAGAGATGGTTGATCCTTTCCATCCATGGTGCTTTAGGAACTGTCCAATGACCTGTTTCACTATGGAGATCATGAGAGTTTGTTCTAATCTTGGCTATATTAATTTTCTTCTTTGAGCTAGTTGAAAAAGAGAGATACTTTTGATGTTCTAAGGTGGGGTTGATGACCTCCTTATAATACCTTAGTTTTCTTATAGCTGCTAGATCTTTCTCACAGCACATTTTTTGTTTGAACTTAGAAGTAACAATTTTTTTAATGGCATTGATGTTTTGCAATGCAACATTCTCATCGATCTCCCAATGGTTTAACCAAGCCCTAGTGTCTTTATACCAGCCTCGTTTAAGCCTTAGGTGGTTTTGGCCGGAATTTAAAGCTAGCTTAGGGAGTCTATGGCCTCATATGCTATTCAGCTTGTGCTTGTACAACAGAAGCCTAGTCATATCTAGGCTCTCAATAGGGGAAAGACCCACTTCTATAAGGAGAATAGGATAAGGTGCATTGTTTTTAATTTTAAGGTTATATGTTATAAAACGCTTCTGGACTTGCTCAACCTTTCTCCAGGATTCTCTAAAGATGCTGCAACCCCAAACCTCACATCCATATAAGATAACAAGAGTGACTAAAGTTTCAAAGAGGAACTTCTTTCTATCCTACATTCCGAGGTTTGCCATTTTAAAATTATTTTTAGGACCAAAATAAACTTTCCACCCCCCATTAATTGTAAACATATGTTCTTATAAATAAAAACTATGAAATATCCTCAAACCACCATATGAAAGCATGAATGATGCTAAGTACTTTAATAAATATATATGTGGCAATGTTCCAGTTCTTCTCTCTTTCTCTAAAAGGAAAAAAATATTTCCTTTTTAATTAATTTTTATTTATACTATATCATAACTCTAAAATATATAAGGTTTTTATTTCTTGTAATTTTTTATAACATATAAATAAAAAATTTAATAATTTAATTAATTTAAAGAACATATAATAACTTATATTAAAAAGTGTAAAAATAATTACACACAATGATTTATGGTTATCTAAAATTTTTAAATTTATTTAAAAAATAACTATTTAAATATTATATTTTAAATAAAAGGTAATATATTAAAATTTTAAATTATATAAAATTTTCTAAAATATATTCACAAGATTAATTAAATTTTTTATTATATATATATATATATATATATATATATATATATATATATATATATATATAATTTTTTTAATTTATTTATTTCAAAGATTTATTAGATTAAGATATGATTAGCAAACATTAATTTAAAGCCACCAATATTTAAATTTATAAAAACTTATATTTAATTTATTATATTAAAAAACAATAATATTATATATTACATATAATTAAAAAAAACACATTATTGAACCCACATATATATAACTAACTTATTTCAATGGCAATTTTTTGTATTACAGGTTTACGTTTTAGTTAGTGGTAAAAAAATATTGCTATACTAATTGGAAATCTGCTAACTAAAATTGCAATATATATAACATTTTATCAAATTTTATTTTTACACTATTATACTTTCATGAATACATTTGAATATGCTAAAGATAAACATCACAAATATAAACATGAACAAAAATAATATGTTCTACATAAGTGAAACTAATCTTCAGAAGAGCTTTTTATCAAACACAATAAATGGAATAATAAATTAAGAAAATGTTGATGTTGTAATGCTTTATGTAAGAAAAGAAAATTTACATTATTAATTTTAGGTGATATAAACTTTAACAAAATGTTGATTTTTTGTATTTTTATAATGTGTTTTTGAGTGCATAATGATTTGAATATATTTCAATTCATTTTTATTTCATTTTAGGCAAAATTTATTATTAACAATTTGACCACCACTTAGATAGCTAGATTATAATGTATTGTCATAAAGATATAAAAACATCACATTTGAATTAATTACCTTATGATGTTTCAAAATGAATAATGTATTGGACAAGGCTCATATTAAAAATGTCTGTTAAACACTATAAAACAATAATTTAACTAACGAGTGTCTCATTGACTTTGAAAAAAATATGGTCAAAGACTTTTCATGTGAAAAATGATATTTCAAGAACCAATACATTAAAATTGATGTAATCTAGAAGTAATGTAAAAGAATTATTTATCTAGCCATTAAATTTTTTAATTACTTCCATATTTCTCAAAATAAAATCTTTTATTCGCTAACACAATTTAGTGAAGTTTTTTAAAATATAATTTAAATATACTTTCATATATTTCAGAGTGAAACATTGCATTTAGTAGGAGAATTTCGAGAAATTCTTAAAAATGTAATTTAAATAATATATAATAGTATTTTTTCCCACCACTACATCATAGTAATGCATGACAATCAGGTGGAATTCTATTTAAAAGGTATTTTTTGAAGTTGATTTGAATATAAATAATGTTTAATTCAGTTCACTTTCTAATTTTAAGTGTTTAATGATTAAAATGTTTATGATGAACAAAGTTGATTCCATTTATATATTTTGAATCAAAATACTTCATTTTGTGACAATTTGGTGAGAATTCTATCAATAAATTTTGAGTCTAGTCCACAAGTATGTTGACTAAAATTGTTATTGTTTTAATTAGAAATAGCGCTGAAATTAGTATGTGATCTCAAGTATTTAAAAGATAAAAATTATCATATGAACAATATAAATGAGTATAATTGAAAATGAAATTTTAGAAATAAAATTAAATAATAAACAAATTGCAATTCTTACTCCACTTTTAATTGAAAACCTAACCTTGACAATGCACAAAGTTCACATCTAAAATACTTGTTTCGCTTGCTTGAGAAACTTCTGAAACCATTTGTCATATAGCGAGTGCACTTTTACTGATTTTAGTATGTTTTGCGTTTAGATTTAACTGGCCGAATTATGAAGCGTCCTCCAGAAAGGTGCAACTAAAAAGTTTATGATATTAAATCGTAATAAAATATATATGCCAAAGAACATACAGTGCACCTAAGCTCCTTAATTACAGTAATTTAACTTGTTTGATCACATAGCACGGAAAGAGTAAATTACAACATATTTAATAAACTAGAGACTTAACTTGTGGCATCACATGGCAGGGAAAGACTAAATAGATCATGCGTACAGAAAAGTCCAAAATAACAAAACCCATGATCACTTCTAAAATTATGGTTTAAATCACCACAATTAGTGGTCTATATCAAGATTGCAACCCATGTTATTTATTTAATTTTAATATACCTTTCATAAAACGGAAGGTTGGAATTGCGTTTTATTAAATAATATTATATGCATATTTGATGTGAAATTGTAATGTATTTATTTTTATGTTGTTTTTCAGTATAGATTTTACCATACACCTAGCATAAAGTAAATTAACCAGAAATAGAAAGATCGTGGTGTTGCTCATAATAATCATCAATAACATTCTATTTGGTTAGGAAAGTCATTTTGTCTAGTGTGTTGATTAATTAATTCATGAAAATTGATGAAATTTCATGATTTGTTTATAGTCCTAAGTCTTTAAATTCCCCACATGTCATCTCGAAACTCATGTAAATAAAAATCTACAAAAAATACACATGCCGTTGTTCAAATTAATTTTTAAGCCACTTGTCCACTTTTTCGTCAGATTGCTGCAAATTCTATTAAAAACAGGTTGTTTTCGCCACTGACTCACTTGACAGTTCCGTAGCGAATCTCCCAAACTCATAATTGAAAATGATATGAACTCGTGTTTTTTCTGCACCGACAAGGTAATGGATGAGGTGTGGATTTGAAATTGGATAGAGGTTAGTTTGAGGTTATGTGATGAGTTGTTTGGAGTCATGGTTCATTTTTTATCATCATTACCATACCATCATTCTGTTTTTCTTTCCTTATTTGGCCTCCTTCCTCTCGCATTCAAACTTACCATTTCAAATAATCCTAGTTAGCTGCTTGTTTCCACCTTTTGTCTTATGGAAGTTCCAGCCTCTGTATGCAAGCTTCTTGTTGTGCGTAATTGTCTTTTGCAGGTGTCATATTGCCAAGGATGCCAGCGTTGTTTTGAAAAGAATGGCCATGAATAAGACCAAAAAAGGAGGCTCAGTGATCAGGTACGTGCCAATTGACTTAAAATTGGTCAATGAGGATCCAAGTTTTGCAGCAGCCTTCACCAGTGCTTGCTGCATGAGGTTTTGTCAGGGGTATCATGCCCAAGCTTCTAAGGATTTTTCAGTAAATTTTGTTGGCACTACATCAAATGTGGGTGTACTAAATTTCATGGTTTCTCCTGAAAATATTTCCCAAGACACATAAATTCCAAGGACATGGGAAGAATGGCTTAAAGCCACCAAATTAAAATTGCAAAATTGTGATGAGTTCCTGAAGCCTGAACACATAGGAGTGGACATCACCTCACAGATACTAACAAGTTGTCTCAAAGAAAATTACTCGAAACTCTTGTTGTTGATTCAGAAGTATTTCATATGTGAAGGGAGGTTTCACATGATATATCAGTATCACTTCAGACTTTTTCTCCATTTGAATAGTAAGCAGCTTTTGGGCCTTCCATTTTTCCTATTCAGAAGCTTAGGAAAATTTTCAGATAAAGTACAAGCTAGGCCTGAGAGTAGTGAAACATCTATCTTCCATTATGGATTAATTAAGTTGTTGGCCATGGAAGAGTTGAAAAAAATAAATAGGGACTAGGCCACATTTCTATTTTTAAGTGGCTATGAAGTGGATGTGTTGGCTCCTAAGAAAACACCCAAATCAAAGACCAACCCTTATAGTAAGAATGATGCACCTATAGCTGAAGCAGAAGTGGAAAAGAAGGAGAAATGCAGCCAATTAGAGAGGCCATGGAATTTTAAATGGAACATTTGCAAAAGACAGAGATACCTCAAGCCACACTTTCAAGTAGCAAGCCTAAACCTAGCAAAAAGAGTCATGGAAGAATCACTAGGAGCCAGACAGTGGGAAAATGTAATCTTGGTGATATTTTACAAGCTATAGATATAGAAGAAATCCCTATGGTTAAAGTCGTGGAGGTCAAAGGAGGTAAGAAGAAGAATAAAGGCATCACTACTAAGAAACTCGACTTTTCCAGTGAAGATGCAGGTTGTGTCTTTAAACCACGAAATCCTCTCACTAGATTGCAACTTGCTAGATGTATCAAGGCAGATAAGATGCCTGAAGAGACAGAAAAGGGAAAACAGTCTATCGTAGAAGAAATCATCAACCTATCCCCCGAATAAGAAGAGGTTATCTAGTAGAGGAAAGAAACGAAGAAGGTCACTGACAAATCTGAAGTGGAGCTTCTAAGGGAGTAGTTGAGGGAAGCTAGGGAAGAGTTCATTGAAACAAAGGTGGAGTTTGAAGAGGCTAAGAAAGAAAGGGAAATAGTAGAGGAGTTCAAGGAAAAAGTGAATGAGAATACTACCTATTATGATGAATCCCTAACAAGTGCTCAGAAACTGCTAAAGAGAACCCTCCCTTTACGCAGAGTGATGAAGCACACAAGGAGAAGGAACATCTAACTGCAGATAGAGAGGAAGAAGCTCAAAGGCCAAGTGAAGAAGCTGGAGGTGTAGATGGAAATGGTACAAACAGAACTCAAGAAAAATGGCTTAAAGATGATAGTGGTAAATGAACCTGTTGAAGCTAAAATCGCTAATGCTAAGGGTGAAGCCATTGCTACTTGAAGGGGGGTAAAATACATTTTAAAATATTTTTTGCCTCATTGTAACTCATCATTTACATAGCCATGGGAAATTTTGATGAAGAAATGAGAAAATTTTTAAGCTTGTTGTCTATTAGGCAAGTTCGCACCATATTCCAGGCTTAAAGCCGAGAAAACGCTACGAACTTGTGGAAGATGTTTTTTGGGAATATATGTTAGATTTTGTCACAAAGAAGGAAGGTGAACACATGTGTTTAAGTTTTTAGAACCACCAAACATCCTCCAATCACCAAAGAGGGAAAAAAATTGCAGATATGTCGAAAGTAGAAACACTACAAACTCTCGCTATGAACTTGCCTAGAAGTCCTCTATTTTGGAGCGAGGAGGAATTTTGAAAATTTTCAAGCCTTAATTGTCTTTTTGGAACAAGGAAGGCAAATGGAAGGATCAGAAATCATTAGTTGAGTTTTGGTTGAATACACACTCATAAACAAAGTCGATCAAGCTCCAAGCTCATCTTGGAAATCACATAAGCAAATATGACATCAACTCCTCAAATCTGGAAAAACAAACATCCTATCTTGGTGGGGGTATTTATTGTTCAGACATGGTCATTTCCACCTCAGGCACATGACATTTTCTATGTATATCAGAAAGCATGGGGCTTTTAAATTTTATTAAATGTAATAAAGTGTATTAGAATCCTATCAAGTTTCAAATTCCTAAAAATAGCAGATCTCTATTTTCTCTCCTTGTAATTTTCTTTTTGGTCAGTCAAAGTTTCTTAAGAGGTATTCAAAGGTCTGGCCTTTTTGGAAGACTCATTGTAAATGTACCTAAATCTATAAATAGGAAGAATATAAATAGATGGATAAAATGTTGATGGATGTTATATTGGAGACTACTATTCTAAATATTTTTTATCAGTAATATATAGTGGCAGCATACTTCTTTCTTGACTTGATATTCATTATTATTCTAATATTTATTTGGATTAAATGTTCTGTTATTGTATCTTCAGTATTCTATTTGTGTAATTACTTGGAATTCATGATAAACATGCTCCAAATTCCTTTATATGTTGTAAATGTTATCTTTCATTAGAATACACATGCCTCAACTTCCATGGGAGAAGTTTCATATGACAATGAGTTTTCATACTTACTCAATATGCCCAAAGGTAGTTATTTGTTTTCATTTTTCACTTGTACAAAAATACGTTTAAAACCAATTTCAGAGTTAGCCATCTGTTGACCATTATTTACCTAACATCATCTTTATCCTTGAGAGAGCCCTATCAGGATGGAAAGGCTAAGTTCCAGCTAAAAGTAGAATTGAAATAGTTACTCCAAGTTGACTATTGAAGCAACCCATCAACCTCAATTTAGTGATACCACTATCCATGACCAATCACTGTAGTGGGTAGAATTACATATATCAACTTATAATTTTCATAAATAGATGGACCATATACATCACAAAATTTCAAAAAGAAACCCAATAAAGATTACAATTATGAAATGTTATTATGATGATTAAAGGCCCTATCATTTTCCTAGTGATGATGGTGTGATTCGTTTTGAAGATTGTGTTCTAATTTTGTGACCAACCAGTCTCTCGAGGCAAATTCCAGACTCTTCTTTGATAGGGATTCCACAAATTGCTTCCAGTTCATGTAGACATAATCAAATGTCTTTTGAGAAAATAAATAATCCATGTTTTGAATATTTTTTAAAGATGAAAAAAGAGAAAAAATAGAAATCTTATAAATTCCTTTCAATCAATTTATGACAAAATCAAAGTCCCCATAAACATGTAGCTGACTGAGATTATGCTCAAGAGGAAGTTGAAGAAGGATTTTAAGCACCATCATTTCATCCCAATTTTTTGTAGCATAAGCTGAACCAATCCTAAAGGAGATTGAGTGTGTATCTTAGAAATATAGTATACCCCCTTCGCCAACTTTTGGTGGGATCTTTTGGGCTACACCATCAAATCAATCGAAGCGGAAATCAAATTGAATAGAAATATCCGTAAACATGGAGGATGGATGTGGGGTAGAGACATGTGCATCAGTAGACAAGATTGCAAGACACTAAGTTGCCACTTTGACACCCATCGAGGGCTTGTCCTAAAAAATGGTTTGGTTGCACTCTAGCCATATGCCCCATGCATAAAAAAATTGGAGAGCCTTATATTTCTTTAGAATATGCCGTGAATACAAACTCTATACATTTTCGACTTCCCATACAAGATTCAACTCCATAATTTGACTCATTTTCAACCAGACTAAATTTGAAAAGGGACAACAATAAGAAATGTGAAGAATTAATTCTCCCTCTAGATTGCATAGACCACATATACCTAGGACCTAGAAAGAATATTTCTAAAGGTTTCCCTAGGTCAGGAATGTTTACTTAATCATATGCCACATAAAGAAAATTGATTTTGTATGACACTTTTCCTTCTAAATATTTTTTCCCCACCATGATTATTCTATATGGAGAGAATGCGAAGCAATATTCAGATACTCATCCCTAGAGGTTTATCTACTAATTGTATGATAGGTCCAAACAAGATTTCCTAGAGAATCAAAGAGAGAGATATGAATTAACATGAGATATCTAAGGTAGTTTTCGCATGTAGAAAACAAGTGATCGTTTATGGTTTTTATATTTAAGAAGGTTTACATTTTTTTTAGGGTTGTTTTATTTTCTATGAAATTTTAAAAAAATTCTTGAATTGGATTTTAATAAATTAGATATTAGGAAAATTTTGAAGTGTAGTATAGGTCTCTAAAGAAAATTAATAAATGATAGTTAAAAAAAATAGAAATTAATAATTTTTAAAATAAAAGAAAGAAAACTATTTTTTTATTGTATTTTCGACTTACTTTCTTATAGGTTTACTCAAATGTCAATTATATATACTCATTGGATATGGAATTAAATTATATATTCAACTAGTACCTACTATAAATACTTTTGAGTAGACTTGCATTGAAAAGCTTCTAAAAATACATGAAAAATAGTTTATACATTTTTACGCTTTCAAATGTACTCTTCCCAATTTTGAACATTTTTTTTTAAATGTATTTTCATTTTTTCAATGTAGATATATTAAAAAAGCATGCAAAGTGAGTACAATTGACATTTGAGTAAATCTATAAGGAACTAAGCTAAATATACAATTAAAAAAACAATTTTCTTCTTTTCCCTCCAAAAATATTTACCTGTATGAATGACATCATCATCTTGAATCTTGTAATAGATATTAATTTCCTTTTAGGTTTCAACTTTGGGAAAAAATGTATTGTGTTCAGTTACAGCTAGAATTTTTTTTATAAAGTATAAAGGGTTTTGTTGAATTGGATGTCGAATAATTTATTATTTAAAGTTTTATGACATGAGTAGGAATGACTAAGAATGGTGTTGAAGGCCTTTGTTGAATTCAATTTTCATTAGTTAATGATTTTATGGGCTTGAGTATGAGTAGGAGCATATTTGCATGATTTAACCAAATTGAATTTCAATCATTTGATGATTTTAGGGAGCGAATATTAATGGGAGTGGTGTTGAAGGCTATTGTAAAATTTGGTTTCTATCCAGAAATAATATGGCATAAGGAGTGGAGAAAATTATTTATATTTTAATTTATTGAGTTATATGATGGAAGTATGGTGGATATAATTAAAAATATAATAAAAAAATGTTTTATGCTTGTTATATATTGTATTATATAAAGTTTTATGTCCATAACTATGAAGCCTTAAGTTATCTCGTCCTAGTTTTATGCAGAAATATAGTTCTTTACAAGAGAAAGGGAATTTTCCTTTTGAGTATAAAGGAACTTTTGTGGGTTTTTGGTTTTGATAATTTTCAAGGTGGAAACTAATGGGAAATCTATTGTTTTTTTTGTTTTGATAATTTTCAACGTGGGCACTAATGATTTTTGTATTAATATTGGTAAAGTGCCATTATACAACTAAACTAGGTCTAAAAATGCCAAAGTTGTATTCTTGCATGATCAGAAGCTTGATGCAAGGATAAAATCTTATTGGGAATGTTATTTATCCTGGTGTTGTTCTTGATGTCCCTTTAGCTTAATAGTGGATAAAACTAATCAATTCTATGATTTAATTGTACTTGGAGGACATCATATCTCCTCTATTACTTTTGATCTCCCCTTAAATTTTCTTATTTCTCTCGGAGAGATGAAATAAATGTTTTTTTTTTTTTTTTTCTGAATATGGCTACTTCTATATTGATACAAAAATAGTATTACATAGAGGCCGTAGCCTCGAGAATTCCAGCCCAATTCTGAGGCATTCTAGCTTTACCAGCAGGTAATTGATCATCATAACAATTAGGAGAGAGACCATGAAAGCTTTGAAGAGCTATGAGACTGTCTGTTCCTATCAAATGACTTGCAACTGTAATTGTAACTGTGACATGAACAGACCTTGACAAAATGACTCCTGTGTGGTGAGCCAGAATGGCTGAATTTTTACAATTTCGAGCCATAGCAAAAACAAAAATGACAATTCTAGAACCTGTGATTAGAGCAAGAACATGGACATAATACAGAATATAACTCCCACGCAGGGGAGACCGACGATAAAGCAGGAAAGAGACCAAAAGAACAGTAGCATAATTAAGCAGATGCATAAGACTGTAGATTAGCACCTTCAGGCCAATGAAAACCAAAACACAGGCACGCGAACCTGGAACCATCTTACTGAGCAGAGGGAGGGTCTTCCTCGACAATGAGGCAGGCATATTTGTAAGGATCCTCATCATCAGGAGGGGGATCAACCTTACGTTCTAGACCGCCATCAATTGGAGCCGAAGGACTCGCCTGAGCACCCAAGTTGGCCTCAATGCCCGAAGAGACATGCTTCCCGATATCCGCCTGGGGCACGCTGTGCTCTGTCTCCATGAAGGTCTCCCGAGCAGCCTCAGTGGTGGCGCAAGCCTGGGCCGAAGAAATCTGATCCGAGGGAGCTGCCCGAAGGTCTATGGTCACCGTAGCAAGGAGAGGGGTATTATCAATGCTGCAGGGGAAATGAAAACAGGCGTGGTGTGAATGCGCCCTGGACGACAAACGAAAATGCCCAGCGGGATTGAAACGATTCCGACCCCTCCCACGACCTCTTCGCGGAGCTGGAAGACGGACAGGACCAAACTCAGAAGAATAAGACGAGGAATCGGAGTTAGAGGGAGAGGAACGGTTGATAGCGCGCCCAATGACTCCCCCACACCTGCAGCGCATTCTCGGGTGTAAGCGGGGCATGGTTTGATGATCAGAGAGAACAGTGAGAGCAGGATGAGCTTGTTGGCGACCAGAATTGATGACAGACGGGCGCAGAAGAGTGCAGGAGGCACAATTGGAGATGTGAAGGCCGGGCAGAATTTCCATACAGCAATTTAACACACAGCGAGACCCAGTACTGGTGCGAGAGCTGCGCTCAGCCGCAGCAGGGATGCAACAGACGCTGAGGGGATGAACCAACACGAAATTACCAGAGTTCGCCATCGCTAATGTAGAAGTGCGCTGGTTTCGGGGAGAGAGCTCCCATAAATTAGCATTGAATTGCCGGACTGAAACATTTAAGGGCCAGAGCATGCGAGGATGGGTGGCGGTGGTGATGAGCCACGCGCCAACCCACCTGACCCCCTGCTCCACATTAAACACAGCGACCACCCGCATCCGGGAGTGAGATGAAATAAATGTTGCATCACTATCTTAGTTTCAATTCTTATTATAGGAAAATAGGATTATAACTTTGTGGAGGAGATAGAAGCTTGAAAATTTCGATGAATGTCAAATTTTTCCCAATTAATTCCTCCCAATCATATTGAGGTTTTAGATCTTCAAATTCTTGGTTGAAGGAAGTTTTATTTGAACATGAATTGAGAGAAAATAGTAGATTTAGATCATTTTGTAAAATAAATTGCCACATTTATAAATAATTGGCATTCAAGAGGTGAATATTTTCACAACCATTAAGAAAAAAAAAACATTTCCATCATGATTGTCTTTAATACAGAACATTGAATTACATTTGACATCATTTTTGACATTTTATTCAACATGAAAACCAACAAGCTTTGAAAATTATTTTTCAGGGAACTGTTGGGATTGTAAAGTCTTATATACTTCATTGTATCTCCCATGCTCTTTCTTATTCTATGGATAATGAAGAATGTTCACTAATTATACTTACTGCAATAAGCATAGTTTGGTTTAATATATGTTAAGAAATGACACTATAAGAAATGTCGAGAATACCCATTAAACATATGTGACCATTATATGGAAAAGCACCAACCATATTCTAGTAAGAAATGGAGCATATTAAAAATATTTTGATTTATGAAATGAGATTTATAACTTTTATATTCTTCATACAAAATTATTATTGATTACGAGAAGGATTTCAAAGAATAAAACAATTATGTTTGGTGGTAAATTCATCATTCTAGTTAGTGGCTTTTTAGGTAGTTACCTCTAGTGAGAGATAAAACAATATACATGTAGGCAAACAATTATTTTTGGTGGTAAATCCATCATTCTAGTTAGTGGATTTTTAGGTAGTTACATCTCGTGAAGGATAAAAAAATATACATGTAGGCAGTAGGATCATATGTATTAGGCATTGATCCATGTGGTAAAAGTCTCATACCATTTTGAGAAACATGAGTAGACATAGTTTTCATACATAAAAATTATATTGAGTGATGCATTCAACCATATAGTTGTACAAATAATTGTTTTGAGTGATGCATTCAACAATATAGTTGTATAAATAAATACATGAAGTTTTACCTAAAGATAAACACATTATTTTAACACATTAATGACTACTTAAGACGATATTTTAAGTGCTCCTAAATTGATGAAGTAAAACTAGTTGGAGAAAATATCTTATATCCTAAAACATGGAAGAGAACTACCTAAGCAGGGACAAAGTTGACATAGCAATGAAAAAATACAATAACAACTACAACCTACTTATCAAAAATTGATTGAACAATAATTTACATCCTTGTATTGAGGGATTATAAAATCCATCTAACCTATAATATTGACACAAAGATATGTTAACCTAATATCATGTTTAAGACAAATTCCAAAAAAAAAAAAAAATAATAATAATTTACAAATCTTTATATTTATAAAAATATAACTTAGAGACCAAATTTTATTGGTAATTAAAAATATATATTTTTATTTTAAAAATGTATTACTTATTAAGTTAATGTATTTTTATGCTTATTTGGTTGTTTTGTATCGACCATACATACAATTAAAAAAAAAACATAAAAATAATCATTCCTAACAAATTAATATTTCAAATCCTATATATAACCATTGTTACAATAACTTAAATCCAAAACTTAAACAATATTTGTATAACGAATCAATGTTGTAGTACATTTACTTCAATCTATTTATAAAAGCTATATATATATATATATATATATAGGCACTCACCAAACTAATTATTTATGAAAGCAAAACTTGTCCTGCTCGATGATGTTGGGGTACGCATTCATACATGTTCCTTTCGGATTGTATTTCCCATTTCCATCTATATATGGGATTCGATTCAATTCAAATTATATAGTGACAATCTGTATAGTGACGTTTTCAAATGTCATGCCACTGGATCATTATACCATATTGATCAAATTTATTCTATCCTCTACTATTTTATTCTATCCTATCATTTGTAGGGTCCAACAAAAATGAAATGCCCGTGAATTTATCGTGGCCACCAGAAACGAAGTCACGAATATTTAGAGCCACGCAGATATATTTAAAGAAGGAAAATATATCCTTTACTCCAGAAAGGATCTCGGTACAATTTCCACAGAAACCTGTTTGGGAGAATCGAATTTCCACTGTGGATGTTGAATTATGTCAAACCAACCAGTGTGGAAAATTTGAATTTCTCCACATCAATGGGATTGTCAACTTTGACTTGGGATGGCCAAGGCTTACCCAAAAAAAAGGCCTTAATTTATTTTAGGTTGTTTTTACATTTCCCGAAAGTCATAATAATGTGAATATAAAAGGAAGAATTAATATTTAATTTTAAGGGTTAAAAGTGAAATGGGTTATTAAGTTGTGAGACCTTAGAAAAAAAATGAAGTAAAATTTCAACAAACCTATGTAAGATTTGAAGTAAAATTGACAGTGACTTAGAAAAAAACCAAAAGTTAATAAACACAGAAAAGTCTTCTAGATATATTTATTAATTTGATTTTTATATAACTGAAATGTCATTTTAAATAATGCTCAGATTTTGAATTTTAAATTTAGTTTATTATTAAGTGAAAATTTGATAAAAAGTAATTGCCATTTTATGGTTTATATATATTAGTTACTGAGTATCAAACCTTTTTTTAATTATTATATGCAAAGTTACGTGTTGAAGGGGTTATTGTTCCACTATCAAAAGGAATTTTTCTCGCTATAGATATCCAATAAAATTGTGAGGGATTTCTAATTTTCCTAGCTATAAATATCTAATAAAATTGTGAAGAATATCTAATTATGAGTTTCTATCAGATAAGATACGATAGAAAGAAAAATATTATTTCAAATTGTGATAAACAAAACCTTTCCACCATTTTATTAAAATAAAAATAAAAACAGACGTGATGAAAAGAAAGTCAATCACTATTATTAAACAAAATTCCAAAATACAAATCCTTATATTTCAAATAATAATAATCAAACTATGCTCAAAGACAAAAATTTCTACAACATACCGGCACGTATAAAGTGTCTTTCGCTTTTTATTTAATAAGACTTACGAGATCTTACCACTGCGGAGGTTTATGTGCGCATATACTGAATTCGAGTTTCAACCTCTCCCGCTACAACTACTACAATCTTTTGCAATTCCAGTTGGTCTAGTTAACCGTCGTCAGTGAGTAAAGATGCTCCTTATTATTGCCAGTTGACATCATCAATGACGTCACAAGGTATGCATTCCCTAGATGGCGACATAATAATACAGATTGGCTGACGGAGTGCCGTTTCGGGTTGGGGGGTTTACCATGTACTAAGATCTATGCAGCCGCTGGATTGTGGTAGAAAAATAAAATATAGGATTGCTGGATAACTGATATGAAATACAACAAAAACAAAAGAGAAGAGTAGACTTTCTTGGAGTATCTTGTTTGTCAACTTCCATATCACTCTCGTCATATCTGCAAGTTGGAGGTCCTGGGCAGGCGGGCAGAGAAGTGGAGTCTGGAAGCAGCCATGTGGAGGGAATCTAGTTCCGTGATCGTAGTTTAACGAGGTTTTAAATTTGTTTGGAATTTGGCCTGATTTTGTTAAAATGGAAAATTGTTAGAAATTTGAGAAATTATTAGATGTTTTAAATTTTTGATAGTGCTAAATTCATTTTCATTATATCATTATAAACAAATAAAGTTTAATTTTTAAACATCTGATTAATAACTTAATACTGGTGAATCAATTTTCACCAAAAAAAACAAAAAAGAAAGAAGCAAGTTCAATTTTTTTTAAGACATACTCGTTACCGCTGTTAAACTTTAAAATATTGAATGCCTTAAACTTTTGCCTATACTAAATCTATTTCCCCTATCAAATTAATAAGATCCAAACAATCATATTCTCAACTTTTTTGGAAAAAAATATCAGTATTCAAAGCGACTTTTGCCACCTTGGTAGACAACGCCGTTCAGTGATTAGGACGCACGATGTGGGATATGACGGCACAATAAAGAAACAAGTGAGCGTGACTATAATTATTATCATCAACTTAATTCAAATTATAAAATTATGCCATTCTAACCACTGCCCGGTCGCCACATTATGTCATGGCAAGGTCGCCACGTAGGGGAGCTTGGAACGGCATAAGTGATACGGCATGTCATGGCACCACCAACTTGAGTAGACTTATGTCATCTCACTACCAAGTCGCCACGTAGGGAAGTATTGGTGTGGGCACTCGGCAGTCCAGGGGCCAGAATCATAAAGAGATGCCATTAATAGCGATAAGCAATTTAATCTTTTAATATATATAATTTATTCTGATATTTGTAAGATCCCTTGTTTAATTTCGTTCGTTAAATTGTTTTGAAAAGTTGAATTTAAACATTTATAAAGTCGGTACATATATTCCATTATCAATGTCTGTCATATGTCACATGTCTTCCATATAATGGCACTACCAAAAGTTTGTGCAGCCACATGATGTATTATCGACATTGAATGCATACTTGTCTCACATATACTGTTCTTCATATAATCTTTGGGTTGGGTGAAAAAAAAATGTATATATCTCAAACTACATTATCAGATGTCATATACTCCGATTGTTTTATTGTTTTACGCGATCATCTAAATAGGAATTACCATTTAAGTACATATATCTCAAAGTTTTATTTTTTTATGTGATCATCTAAATAGGAGTTCACATTTTAGTAGCATGTAGTTATCATACGGCCTTCTCATTGCAATGAACTACGAAGAAAAAGAAATTGGTAAAGATTCTTAACAAGGAGGTTACTGTCTCGAAAAGAGGTTAATGTCTCGAAGTTGATATGTTAGAGAAAATGATAATGTGTTATCAATCGTATGAAACTGGAAAAGGTTTTTAATAAACATGTAAGTGTCTTTTAACTCAACGTCTTAGAGAAAACGAGTGTTGTGTAGGACTTACCATTAGAGTTACAATACGTTAATTGTACGGGATTATAATATGGTTATTACGCATTTGTTTTTTTAAACTCAATAATCTTATTTCTATTTTCTATTTTCAATGTCATTTTTATATATGGTCCACATTAACTACTTATTTATAGACATTAATATGCTATTTTTTTCTTTGTCTTTAATTTTTATTTACATACTTGTAATAACTATAAAGTATATATTTCTTTTATTTCATGTAACTTTTTATTTCCTTTTTCATCTACAAAACATATTATATGGTCTATAGTAAAGAAAAGAAAAATGAATGATTATGTTAAGATCTCAAATTTAGATGTGGATACCATTAGGAGGTTTTGTGCATTACAGATGGGTCACAAGAATTTAAACATGATTAAGGAAGGGAGACAATCACCTCGGTATATTATTGAATGTTCCTAGCACAAGAGCCTTGAATGAGTTTTCAAAGTAACACAATGGTGTCCTTTAAGCATTCTTTACAGGCCTTCAATTCAAATACAATTTCCATGAGTAGATTATGTGCATTGAAAAATTGTCATACACCTAAATATATTCAAGGTAGGATACAAGAACTTTGTATCATAATTCAACCTTCTCAAGCTCAAAAACCATGAGAAAAACCTAAATAGAGCGACATGCACCCTCACCTAGAAGTATTTTGCCTAGAAGTTATGTATGTGCACCATTCAAATGTTCTACAGACATTAGTAAGTTCAAGACCATAGTCCTAATAAAAAAATACAATAGCATTAGGCCATTGATCATGATCATGGGAGGAAAACAACAACATCAAATTGATGATGATGATGATGATGATGGTTAATGTCCATTGAGACCAATATTTAGTCTATTGGACCTAAAGAAAAGAGTTATTTAATTTGATTTAAGATTTTATTCCTGTGCTAAAAAAGATTGGAGATAAGCCTCCCGAGCTCACTATAATTTTGACATCTTAAAAGGCTAAGAAGGTCAGTATTGCAACAAAGATTATGAAATTGAGCTCTAATGTGGTTGTACGCGGGGCACTCTAACAGGGAGTGATTTTCATCCTCGATGTTCATATTCTCACAGAGATGGTAGATCCTTTCCATCCATGGTGTTTTAGGAACTGTCCAACAACCTGTTTCACTATGGAGCTCATGAGAGTTCATTCTAATCTTGGCTATATTAATTTTCTTCTTTGAGCTAGTTAAAATAGAGAGATACTTTTGATCTTCTAAGGTGGGATTGATGACCTCCTTATAATACCTTAGTTTTCTTTTAGCCACTAGATCTTTCTCACGCCACATATTTTCTTTGAACTTAGAAGTAACAATTTTTTTAATGTCATTGATGTTTTGCAATGCAACATTCTTGTCAATCTCCCAATGGTTTAACCATGCCCTGGTGTCTTTATACCAGCCTTGTTTAAGCCTTATGTGGTTTTGGCTGGAATTTAAAGCTAGCTTAGGAATTCTATGGTCTCAAATGCTATTGAGCTTATGCTTGTACAACAGAACCCTAGTGATAGCTAGGCTCTAGATAGGGGAAAGACCCACTTCTATAAGGAGAATAGGATAGGGTGTATTGCTTTTAATTTTAAGGGTATACATTATAAAACGCTTCTGGATTTGCTCAACCTTTCTCTAGGATTCTCTAGAGATGCTGCAAACCCAAACCTCGCATCCATATAAGATAACAGGAGTGACTAAAGTTTCAAAGAGGAACTTCTTTCTAACCCACATTACGAGGTTTACCATTTTACAATTATTTTCAAGACCAAAATAAGCTTTCCACCCCCCATTAATTGTAAACATATGTTCCTATAAATAAAAACTATGAAATATCCTCAAACCACCATATGAAAGCATGAATGATGCTAAGTACTTTAATAAATATATATGTGGAAACGTTCAATTCTTTTCTCTTTCTCTAAAAGAAAAAAATATTTATTTTTTAATTATTTTTGATTTATACTATATCATAACTCTAAAATATATAGGTTTTTTATTTCTTGTAATTTTTTATAACCTATCTACATGAAATAAAGAAATTTAATAATTTTATTAATTTAAAAAACATATAATAACTTATATTAAACAGTGTAAAAATAATTACACACAATACTTTATGGTTATCTGAAATTTTTAAATTTATTTAAAAAATAACTATTTAAATATTATATTTTAAATAAAAGCTAATAGATTAAAATTTTAATTTATATACATTTTTCTAAAATATAGTCACAGAATTAATTAAATTTTAAATATTATTTTAAAAACCATATATAAATATAATTTTTTTAAATTTATTTATTTCGAAAATTTATTAAATTAAGATATGATTAACAAACATTAGTTTAAAGCCACCTATATTTAAATTTATAAAAACTTATATTTAGTTTATTATATTAAAAATCTATAATATTATATATTACATATAATTAAAAAAACACATTATTGAACCCACATATGTATATAACTAACTTATTTCTATGGCAAGTTTTTGTATTACAGGTTTATGTTTTAGTTAGTGTTAAAAAAATATTGCTATATTATTTGGGAATCTGCTAACTAAAACTGGAATATATATAACTTTTTATCAAATTCTATTTTTACACAATATTATACTTGCATAAATACATTTCATCATGTTAAAGATAAATATCACAAATATAAACATGGACAAAAGGAATATGTTCTACATAAGTGAAACTAATCTTCAAGAAGAGTTTTTTATCAAACACAATAAATGGAATAATAAATTAAGAAAATGTTGATGTTGTAATGCTTTATGTAAGAAAAGAAAATTTACATTATTAATTTTAGGTGATATAAACTTTAACAAAATGTTGATTTTTTGTATTTTTATAATGTGTTTTTGAATGCATAATGATTTGAATATATTTCAATTCATTTTCATTTCATTTTAGGAAAAATTTATTATTAACAATTTGACCACCACTTAGATAGCTAGATTATAATGTATTGTCGTAAAGATATAAAAACATCACATTTGAATTAATTACCTTATGATGTTTCAAAATGAATAATGTATTGGATAAGGCTCATATTAGAAATGTCATTTAAACACTATAACATAATAATTTAACTAACTAGTGTCTCATTGACTTTGAAAAAAATATGGTCAAAGACTTTTCATGTAAAAATGATATCTCAAGAACCAATATATTAAAATTGATGTAATCTAGGTAATGTAAAAGAATTATTTATCTAACCATTACATTTTTTAATTACTTCCATATTTTTCAAAATGAAATGTTTTATTTACTAAGATAATTTAGTGAAGTTTTTTAAAATAGAATTTAAATATACTTTCATATATTTCAGAGTGAAAAATTGCATTTAGTAGGAGAATTTGGAGAAATTCTTAAAAATTTAATTTAAATAATATATAATAGTATTTTTTCCCACCATTACGTCATAGTAATGCATGACAATCTCGTGGAATTCTATTTAAAAGGTTTTTTTTAAAAGTTGATTTGGGTATAAATAATGTTTAATTCAGTTCACTTTCTGATTTGAAGTGTTTAATGATTAAAATTCTTATGATGAACAAAGTTGATAACATTTATATATTTTGAATCAAAACACTTCATTTTGTGACAATTTGATGAGAATTCTATCAATAAATTTTGAGTCTAGTCCACAATTTGATGAGAATTCTATCAATAAATTTTGAGTCTAGTCCACAAGTATGTTGACTAAAACTGTTATTATTTTAATTAGAAATAGCGCTAAAATTAGTATGTGATATCAAGTATTTAAAAAAGATAAAAATTCTCACATGAAAAATATAAATGAGTATAATTGAAAATGAAATTTTAGAAATAAAATTAAAATAATAAACAAATTGCAATTCTTACTCCACTTTTAATTGAAAACCTCAACTTGACAATGCACATAGTTCACATCTAAAATACTTGTTTTGCTTGCTTGAGAAACTTCTGAAACCATTTGCGGTATAGCCAGTGCACTTTTACTGATTTTAGTATGTTTTGGGTTTAGATTTAACTGGCCGAATTATGAAGCGTCCTCAAGAAAGGTGCAACTAAAAATTTTATGGTATTAAATCGTAATAAAATATATATGCCAAGGAACATACAGTGCACCTAAGCTCCTTAATGACAGTAATTTAACTTGCTGGATCACATGGCACGGAAAGACTAAATTACAGTATATTTAATAAACTAGAGAATTAACTTGTGGCATCACATGGCAGGAAAAGATTAAATAGATCACGCGTACAGAAAAGTCCAAAATAACAAAACCCATGATCACTTCTAAAATTATGGTTTAAATCACCACAATTAGTGGTCTATATCAAGATTGCAACCCATGTTATTTATTTAATTTTTATATACATTTCATAAAATGGAAGGTTGGAATTGTGTTTTATTAAATAACATTTTATGCATATTTGATGTGAAATTGTAATGTATTTATTTTTATATTGTTTTTCAATATAGATTTTACCATACACCTAGCATAAAGTAAATTAACAAGAAATAGTAAGATCGTGGTGCTGCTCATAATAATCATGTGATTCTACGGTGTAAATAAAATATCAAAATAAAAGAATGGCACCATTTTTTTAGAATCACATTAACGAAAATGTGTTATATTCTAATAATAAGAAATTTTTAGATATGTATTTTTGGGAATAATCACATCACTAATTGATTAGATAAGATATATAATATGGGAGTAAGCCATAATGGGACTTGTTGGAGATTCCGATCACCTGAAAAGCGTATTATTCCGGCATCAAGAAATGTGGGCCCCGGAGCCGTTACCCTGTTGGTCAGTGCGACGTCCCGACTCCGTTACTCCTCCGCTATCCGTCTCCATTACCCCGTCTGTCAACCCAGCTGGCTGCATGTATTAATGGCGTTGCAAACCCCGCCACACTTCCCAGCTCGCACTGCCTGCGAATTTGATTTCAAAATTTCTCTACAACATTCTTTAAAGCCCAGGGCACGAACTAAACAACATAACAGCAGCCTTCAACCCTGTCAACGATCGTTGCCCATGTACGTGATCTGTCTTCCTGTTGGGAACTAAAAATCTTTCTTTCCAGAAAGGGACAACGCCTGTAGATTTAACATCAAGGAAAGGGCATCCAATCGAAGAACCAGATTTTGAGGTGGACTTTTTGTTTTGATATTCAGGCATTTTGTTAAAACAATGTATGGAGTAGCACATAGAAATCTTTCCTGTCTTGAGAAAAATCCTTTATGGGTAGACTAAAATATACATGCATTCATACATGTATAGCGAATGAGCAGCAAGAAGACTAAGAAAATATGATATTATGAAAAAACAGAGCACAATTGTTGGTTCATGCTATTAGATACCTCAGAGACCAATGTTGGTTCATATACTACTTTCAGACCCATCTTGCACTGCCTCTTAAATTTTCAGATAGGTCTAATGCATCACAAGAAGAAAGAAAGGAATCTCTCTTGCATGCATGTATGAGACACTACAACAATCTTACTAGCTACAAATATTGCATTATACCACAAGAATCTTGCTTGGGCTGGATCTATTATATTTGATGACATGACTCCGCATTGACTAGAGAAATCTCACATTTATCATAGGACTCATTCTGTTATAGGTCTATGCTTCTCGTGCTCTATTACAGAACCTATTTTGCATAACCTTCATAACTATATTATCGCTACAGGACATCGATGATGACTATACTTTTCCTCAGGATTATGCCCTCAGAACTGTCCTCCTCTTGCTTCAAGACTTTCGCTCTTTGTATAATTGGTACATCTTTGTTATGTCTCGGGTCTATTATGTCATGTAACAATGATCTCGGGTCTTGCTATAATGGCATCTACTCTTGTTGGTCCTTTAGTATGGGCATCCATTCCATCACCTTGTCCCCCTACAACTTGCACAGTTCCTCTACATCATAGCACGTAAAGTATCCATATGATTTGATTGATATAAAGCATCTATAAATTAAGTATGTTTCTTTATGATGGACATCTATACTGAGCTATATAAGGAATCGATTCACATAGTTCTCTACAATTGTATGTATGGCTCTGTCACAATATATATGGCATCGATACACAATCATCTAATAGTTTCTTTGAGATCATCATACAATTTTTTACATTTGGCATTGGCACACAGTTCATCTATGAATAGTAGTGGTAGGGTAGAATGATATTGGAATGGGTATATTGACATGGCATTATAGAGAAGTGATTGTTGATAGTATACGTCTCTGTGTGAGATCCAAGACTTGCACATTATACGGTGACATGATCAAACTTATGGATATACTCAACTTGAATTTCTTATATCAGTTGAGCCAATATGTCAAGGCTTTTAATTTACAAAAACCTTCATTACAGTCATCAGTATTTTCTTTTGGGGAAAGAAGGATAGAAACAAGCATCAAGCGGTGGAAGCATTTGACTCTTGTAACATAATCAATCCTCTTTCGAAATTTTCTATACTATAATAAGAAGCTGAGCAAAGATTCTACTGAAGACATCTTGAGAGGAAATGATCCTCCTCGAAGATTGAATATCTGAAGCTATTATAAACCTCACAGTTATTTGTGACACCAGGTCTGCTATGTGAGGCACTACTCTATGTATGGCAGCTCAACATATTTTATGGTCTGTCCAACATTATGCATAATGTCGTGATAGTGATAACATGTTGTAAACCGTGTAAATCGATGACATTGTTATAGTCTTGCTCACAATCGAAGTTGTGAACAAGACATATGTAAATCTTGGATACCTTATCTTTTGAGAAATTATTTATGTGAATAAGCTACAACGATCTTCCAGCAAAAGAAATTATAACTCCTTTGACTTTGATTAGGGGTGCAACTTTCTTTTTTTAAAAGAACAACTAGGAGAAGAAGTGCATGAACAATTCTTTACGATAATTTTCATCAACAAAAAGCGGAGGTGTCTTGAAGAAAGATTTGGATGCCTCAATGTCAAATTATGGATTGGGTAATTTGATGCGTAGGTAGCAACCATATAGCAACTATTTTTAGATAATTCCTCTCTGACCCGAAGCTTATGATTCAAAGCTAGAAGATCACCTGAAGCAAGGCTTCAGAGGGAGCTATAAAATCCTAATGCCTTTTCTTGCCTTGTGATTTTTTATAAAGGAAATTTATGACAGTTGGGTATGATGACTCCGATGATCTCTGTCACCTTAGAGGTTGCATGTAAGCTACATGATTATGATAGTAAAGAGACAAGATGTATACTTCTTGATGTTTATATGTTGGCAAATGGACGAAATATGTCGATCTAAGTATATAGTAATTGATGATATCTGCTTAACATATGTTGACCCTCATGTTTATCAATATAAGAGGAAGTTGACTTTTAAAATAAAGATGGAAGACCTAACCATGTTGCACTATTTCCTGCACTTAAAAGTTTCTAGTCTGTATACATATATCTTGTGGGATCCTTGGTGCTCTTAATAATTTCCTATCATATGTCTAAAGACTCTGAGTCGATCTATGAATGAGCCTCATTTAGTTGCTTGTTGAGATATCTCTATGAATGATAAAACAAAGCACAATTGTTTTGGTGATAAGAAGTACTCATGTGAAACCAAATTCCATCATATACATATGCATTGACATAATAGATTTAAATTGTACCCACATGACATAGATACCAAACCACAAGCCAGAAAGGTGCCACAAGGCATGGCACCTGTTGCCAAGCATATTATAAAAAAAGGTTGAACTTGTTTGCCAGCTAAAAACCAAATTAAACATCTCATAATAAAAAACACCCCACAGAAAACAACTAATTCAAATTGAATTGAATTGAATTCAAACCTAAACCTAATAAATTCATGCATGCAGTACAGTAAAACAAAGACATGACATATGCTACATATAAGGAAATTGTAAAAGCACTTTGGCATGTTTCAACAGATATGTAAGGTTCCACCGCATAAAGAGAAAATTGAGAAGCCAACAGGCCAAATTAACTGAGATGGGTAACTCTGCCTTCAATTCAATTTAGACACGGACACCTTCCAAATTCCATATCAACCCCAAGATATTGAAATTTCATGTGCTAAGTTTAAAATTAATTCCATCCTGATATCCTTTTCTACATTTTCACTCTCTACATGGACATGCTATGATAGCCTAACATAATTTTATTTTTCACTCAAGGGACTTAGCAATGATAGGTTGAGGTTAGCTAAACGACTACTCTCTTTTTTAAGGTGGTCTTTTTTATTTTTGTTAATTCAAATTTATAATTCATCATAATAAAATTACATTTTTATTTTTTTAAGTATATAACTTAAAATCCTTATTTCATCATCGTCAATCCCCAGTAGAGAAATTATATATGTCTCCCTCAAGCCATAGCTGCAGATATGGATCCCTTCCTAGGCTCTGTTATTTAACCTTTATTTATAAATGCAACTATTAATTCCCTTTTATAACTTCAGTTTCTAGATTCAGCTTCCTAATATGTTTTTAGATTTTTTGCAGACATTAACACAACATGGAAAAGAAATGGAAGACTATAATGGGCCTTGAGGTGAAAGACCCAAAAGAGAAAATCATATTTTCTAGTAAATATTTATTTTGGTCTGAAGTATACAAGACGAACATGATATTGACCGGGTTGAAAAAAATCCTACAAAAAGAATTACTGATTTTATTCAAGGGGAAGAATCAAATCTAGATGCTCCACGTAACTTCTAGCATCAAAAAAGAAAACCTCCAATCTGAAGGCCTAGTGCTGCCTTATAATGGGAACTGTGAGTATTTTAGAAAAGCATTGTTTAGATCTTGATATTAACAATGCTTTATCATTTTTCATATGTGTTGACATTCAAAATTTATTTTGTAGTTATACTTTCTCATATGGTCCAGAGGACAAGAGAGCAGAATGGAAAACCAAACCAAGAAAAGAGGGGTTGTCAATGTTGTTTTACTATAAAGGTCATGGTTCAAGATCCTGGTGCTACAATAATAACATACAACATGTATGATCATGAATATGGGCAAGGATGGCATTATAATGGAAAACACGACACTTTAGGTGATGATGGGCCTCAGAGGAACCCAAGACTTTCAAGGGACATGATTTCTTATATAGAAAGTTGCTTTTTTCTTCAAATGCCAATTGATTCTGTTTGTAAAATTCATATTAAGAAATATATTGGCATAGATGCCACAACTCTGGATAGGGATTTTTCTTACGTATAAAATATTGTAAACATCTATAATCGTTTGAAAAAATAAAATTACCAACTGCATTGCAAAGATGAAATGAGTGTGAATCTCTGGTATGAAAAACACCATAATGATTTATTCTTCTACCAGAAGTCCAATGGTGTAGAGATCCCTTTTATAGCCAGAATACAAACTAAATGGATGCTGGAAACTATGGTTAAGTTATCCCACAATAGCTTGATAGCCATGGACTCAACATTTAGTACAAATAAATACGGGGTGAGTATTTTTGCAATGATTGTTTTAATAAAATCATTTTGATTATAATGATTCAGTATGATTGATGAATTAAAAATAACTTCATTCTTTTTAATTTGACAGTATCAGTTGTACATGCTCGCAGTGTTTGATGAGCAAAAAAGTGGGGTTCCAGTTGCATGGGTGGTGATGTCACGTAATACATCACAAGATAGAGCGGCATGGCTAGAGCACCTCATGCATAGATGTTTTCAGCTTCGTTCTGACTAGAAGGTCAATGCATTTACGATTGATGATGTGTTGGATGAAATTGTTGCTTTGAGGTAACATCAATATTCTTATTTGACATTGTTAGTTACATTCGTTGTAAATATTTCTCACTTAAAATGAATTAAATATGGCAAGCAAATCGCCAGATGTGAAGTGATCTTGTGTATTTGGCATGTAAGGAGGGCTTGGCTAAAAAATGTTAATCGGTTGGTCAGTAGTTTAGAAAAAGCGAAAGAGATGTTCAATGAACTTGGTTATATTATGAAAAATTGTTCTAATGAGGAAGTGGATAATGTAATTAATGGTTTTTTCACCAAGTTTGCAATTGAGGAGAAATTTTTTTGACCATTTCCACAAGAATTGGGTTGTTGGTGAAAATATCCGTAAGTTCACATGCTATTTTTTTTGTTCTTACATTTTTTGTTTCGTAACGAAAATATATATTTACTAATTGAGTCTTTACATTTAGGGATGTGGGTTAAAGGCTGCCAAGATTTTCCTCATGCAAATCAGGAGACAAATAATGCTATTGAGTTATACCACAGTTATCTCAAGACAACATTTCTATGTGATAGACAAAAGAAATGTTCTTGTAGGATGGATTGGATATTCTATACTCTAATAAAACATGTTGATCCATTTTATCGATTCAAGAAAATTCTGAAAAAAGAAGGATATATGAGCAACCACAAGAAAGAGATGTAGCTTGAATCATCAATGGAAAAGGCTTGAAGAATTCCAAACAGTGATTGCAGACCTCATGAGAGAATATCTCATGCTTATTGGGTGCGGAGTCAAAGTAAACCTGATAAGAAATATCTTATCAGATGGCATCACACAAATTTGATCACTTGTAATTTCCCATGGTCTATTCGTAGCAACATTTGTAAGCATGCCATAAAGGTAGATTGGTTGCATTCCTTCTTAATGGATTCAGACCCTTTATTGGATCTTGTTACCAAACCTAATACATTGAATGCCCCTCTTGAGATAAGTATAGAGGCACCAAACCTTGATGCAGGTACTAGCACAACTATTATGGATGATAATGGTGAAGAACTTAATTTGTTGAGAGAGGAGTTGTTTGCCTATCTACACCTGTTTCGGAATATTCCCCCTTCTACTGTGAACAAGACAAAATAGTTGATTGATTTGGCTAAAAAATTTGTGGATGATGCTAATGACCTCCATATTATGGATTATGACTTCACCCTTGGGTTGAGTGCTTATGAGTCATGTTTGAAGAGGAAGAAGACTTTCCTTAGTCCTAAAAAGAAAAATAAAAGAAAAAAAAAACCAGCTTGGATATTGATTTGAATGTCTCTGCATCCAAAGATGAACCATTTCAGTTTCAATATCTCAACAAGTGTGGTCGTCCTCGCTCCAACAATGCATCCTCTATTGTCCCAAATCAGTTGTATAGAGAGATGAATTTTTATGTGTTTTCTCTTAATTGTGTGCACTGGTTGTTGTTGATATTTTTAATGTAGTGTTTGAATTTTTGCAGGGGTGCAACATCCCAATATTGTGGCTTCACTTGAACCACATAGAAAAAACCCCCATGCCTCTATTTATCAATTCACTCAAGGTGTGTTTGATGGGACACCTAATTGATGCAGTCAGTATTCTAATGCCTGTATTAATTCACATGATATTATTTTCTCTGACGGAAATTGCAGTGTTGGAGAACAAATACAACAAATTCTTCAATGGATCACCCTCCATCTGAACATGATTGCCTCATTGACAACACCCAAATTGGTGATTTTCTAGGTTTGTTGCTATATGTTTGCACTTAACTATGTGCACTGGTTGTTGTTGACGTTTTTAATGTAGCGTTTGAATGTTTGAAGGGGTGCACCATCCCAATATTGTGCCTTCACTTGAAGCATGTAGACAAAAGCACCATTGCTCTATTTATCAATCCAGTCAAGGTGTGTTTGATGGGACACCTAATTGATGTGGTTTGTACTTTGATGCATGTATTAATTCACATGGTATTATTTTCTTTGATGGAAATTACATTATTATCTTACATATACAATAGCTTCTTCAATGGATTGCCCTCCATCCGAACATGATTGCCTCATTGACAACACCCAAATTGGTGATTTTCCAAATTTGTTGCTATGTGTTTTCTCTTAACTGTTTGCACTGGTTGTTGTTGATGTTTTTAATGTAGTATTTGAATGTTTGCATGGGTGCACCATCCCAATATTGTGCCTTCACTTGAAGCACGTAGATAGAAGCACCATCTCTCTATTTATCAGTCCAGCCAAGTGTTTGATGGGACACCTAATTGATGTATTTTGTATTTTGATGTATGTATTAATTCACATGATATTATTTGCTTTGCTGGAAATTTCATTGTTATCTTACATATACAACAGCTTCTTCAATGGATTTCCCTCCATATGAACATGATTGCCTCATTGACAACACCCAAATTGGTGATTTTCCAGGTTTGTTGCTATGTGTTTGCTCTTAACTATGTGCATTGGTTGTTGTTGATGTTTTTAATGTAGTGTTTGAATGTTTGCAGGGGTGAACCATCGTAATATTGTGCCTTCACTTGAACCACGTAGCCAAAAGAGTCATCCCTTTATTTATCAATTCAGTCAAGGTGTGTTTGATGGGACAACCAATTGATGTAGTAAGTATTCTGATGCATGTATTAATTCACATGATATTATTTTCTCTGATGGAAATTGCATTGGTATCTTACCGATACAACGACTTCTTCAATGGATCGCCCTCCATTTGAACATGATTGCCTCATTGGAAACACCCAAACTGGTGATTTCCAGGTTTGTTGTTGTGTTTGCTCTTAACTGTGTGCATTGGTTGTTGTTGATGTTGTTAATTTAGCGCTTGAATGTTTGCAGGGGTGCATCATCCAAATATTGTGGCTTCACTTGAAGCACACAGAAAAAACCACCATCCATCTATTTACTAGTTCAGTCAAGGTGCATTTGATGGGACACTTACTTGATGTAGTCAGTATTTTGATGCCTATGTTAATTCACATTATATTATTTTCTCTGATGAAAATTGCATTGTTATCTTACATATACAAAAACTTCTTCAATGGATCACCCTTCACGTGATTGGCTAATTGACAACACGCAAATTGGTGGTTTTTCAGGTTTGTTGCTATGTATTTGTTCTTAGTTTGCTCTTAATTTGTGTATTAGTTGTTGTTGATGTTGCTAATGTGGTGTATGAATGTTTGCATATTGAACTAGGGTAGAATAAATAGGCAGGGTTGAGGAAAAGACATAAAGGTTAGCCAACTTGTAGGTTTCTCAAACAAGTTATGAGAGAAACTACAACGTATTCTTCTTTAATATCCCACATACCATAATTCATGTCATAAATGTCAATGCAATTGATGATGCTATTTTGTTGAGGCTTCTGGGTGTAGTGATCAACTTTCGTTACATGTGATCCCTATCCAGGAGGAGTTGGTTCTTAGGGTTTTCTTGGTTTCCCTAACTAGGGTGATGAGAGCTTGAAATTGTTCCATCTTATGATAAGTTTCAAAAATGTAGATGTACTTCATCTTTTCTATATAAATAAAGTCTTTTATTGGTCCAATAATCGAGTAATTGCAAATTTGATTATGATCTTGTCCTCCCTTTCTTCTTGGGTAATTTTTTATAATGACAATTTGGCATGCTAGACTACAATAAATCATTGTATACAACAAAGACTGTAATGCCTCTTGCACCCCAATCACTTATTATATAAAATGAAAGTAGCTAACATATATGGTACATGTAGACTTGATGAATTCATTTCTCGTGTGAGACCTCCATAGTGAAAGGGGCTTGGTGATTTTAGATAAAAATCTACACATCTTTACCCATTTTCACAAAATATGACATCAATGAAATTATTCCAATGCCTTTTAGAGAATTATTCGATATACACAACACAATTTTTAAAAAAATATGTTGTTATGAACCTCCAACTAAATGGGAAATTAGTGCAACATTTGCATGACATTGCGCTCTTTGAGCAGTGGCTCATATGGCTTTTGTTGGTAAATAAGGTGATCTAAATGATTGAAATTTCTATTTTTGGAATCATCCTTGCGAATCAGAATCACCTAGAAAATACTATGCAAATGAAATTGTTTGGGTTCCTAAAATTCTTTTGAACATTTTTTTTCCTTGCAAGTAGCTTGGTGCATTGCAAGATTTATGGATTTTGGGTGGCATGAAGGGGTTGTGAATTTCCTATTGCTTAGGAGGCCTATCTAACACCTAGACAAAATTAACCATTTCTCTTCCTTGCAATTAGTTGCACCATGTTATGAATAAAATCATGTCTGTAATTACTAATCACCCTCGAAGCTCTATTCCCAATTGGTAATATTAATTTTGTCTAGTTTTTCTTTTCAAAAGTTAATTCAGTTAATAAAGTGGGTGATGAGATACAAAACCTTCACTTAGGAAACAAAGATTACCTAAATTCACTTGAGCATATAATTATTTGGCAGCGGGGGGCCCAGGATGACGAAGTGGTAGTGTAAGGGAAGTGACAGCATGGGCAGTGTGGGCCCATGACACCACAGTGAGAGAGGGACAACGTGGGCCAAGAGGGAAAATGCAGTTTGGTGGGGTCTGGGTGAGAGCAAGGCTCTCAAAGCATAAAAAGGGGAAGATGATCCTCATTCTGTCGTTCTATTATGCATCTACTATTTTTTTCTTTTGACATTGAGCATGCTTTTGTTGTTGAGCAAAGTCTACAAGTGTTGTTTAGCACATCGGGTGTCTCCGAGCGGAGATATCAACCTCAGCCCCGGGGGACTTCGAGTGCCTGCTCAGGTGAGGAGTTCTATCGATTTTTTTGAAGGAGGGAGCCATAGTATCTTCAGCCAGGAATTATGCATTTGCTTGGGTAGTGCAGTATCTGGGAGATATCACGCAGTTTTTGGTAGAGGCAATTCTGAGAGTGAGGATTTGTCAGGGGATTCAGCCCGAGATAGTGTGAAGGGATCAAAACTTCACTATTTCATCATTTTGGTACATAAGGAGGCCATTATTTACAGAGGATCATTCAGGGCCATTGTGTTTCACTGGGATAGCATTATTCCTTAAGGGAGGTCAAATTTCGGGGTCATCCATTCCAGAATTCCTTTCTGGGATTTTCTGGGTATTTTGAGGAGAGCTCATTCCCATAGTTTCATATTTTTCTGAGCAGGGGAATAACTCCAAAGAGCCATCTCATTCCAGCAGTAGCAGCAGTCCGTCAATAACAACAAAAACTTTGGAGATTATGCAGTCCTTGATAGAGCAGCCATTCCTGGAGCATTTTTGAGAGTATTTCCAGCTTGCCTTGTGCAAGACAAGGTGCCTGTTAGTGCCCTAAAAATATAGGATTCATAATTTTGACTTGACTGATGGTAATCTTGTAAATATGTCCATACTTTTCCTTCTGCAAGTTGTATTCCCATACTTTGTCAAAAATAAAAAAAATCAAAAAAATCAAAAAGAGGGTAAAAAGTCCTAAAAGAGAAATTAAAGGACTTAGAAAAAATAATAGACCCCAAAACAAAAACATGAATAAAACATGAAAGTGTGCAAGTCTAAATCCCACTAATTTTACCTTTTGCAGTTGATTATGGCAGAGTGTCAATAAATGCCATAATCCATGATGAGTTAAACAGTTTAATCTTGACTTGTCATGTTTCAATTTTACTTGTTGTAGATAGAGAATAAATAATTGTCATACAGTTTAATCATGACAATTCAATAGTTAGGTAGAGAATCAGTGAATCCAATAGTTTAATCTGGATTCCTGGATGAAATAAGTGTAGAATTAGATAGTTTTATTGCCTTTAAAAAGAATAAATGTTGTAAAGGTTGCTAGCTCAAATGCACCTAATCAAAATGGAAGAAAAAATGTTAGTAGTTAAAATTGGGTAGGTAGAAGAAGGTGAGAAGCATCATTGTAAATATTATTCACCAGGGTTGCAAATAACTAACTTCCCTTCCCATAGCCATTTATCATTCTAAACTATTAGTCAGAAAGGCTCAAGGCATTTCCTTGGCTTCTGTTGGGACCAGATCGAAGGCACTATGGCTGATTAGTTGACAATGTTAAATGTCTATATTAATCCCACAAATCACATCATTTTCCATTCATGCATTCATTTACCAGGAAAAATCATAAGTAAAAACCTCATTTTTACTTAATGATGCTCTAATCCCCATTTGATTAACTTCCGACATCTTATTAAGTATAAAACCCTCAAAATGACATTTTATCCTAAGTAGAAGTGATGAAATTATCATAAATGCAAGTTTGCTTTGATTTTCACTTTTCTTGGTTATAATTTTATGTATTGAGTATTCACTTTTCCCTTTTCATATTAACACCTAACATAGTTTATTAACTCCCTATCAATTATCCTAGTCCTATTAATATAGTTCCCTTTTATTTAATATCCCAAAAAACCCATTTAATATATGCTTTTGTGTCAAAGATATTAAGCACATGTTGAAAAACATCCCGAAGTTACCCCTTTGACACAAAACTACCCATAAAAATATTTCCCCTCTCCCCTATAGTTTTAGACCTTTGACAAATCTGAAACTATATAATAAAAATAATATTGCAAATGCACTATTTATTTACACAATGTGTATATAGAACAGCAAAGAAAAGGAAGTGTATTCACCTTTCCCCTCATAAGTGTTACCCATGGTAAAAACTTTAGCCTTATCCCATTTTCCTAATACATATTCCCCTACCAAAATATTAAACCCTGGCTAATATGATGACCCGTCCACTCCATGTATAAAATCCTTTTAATACATAAATTTCATTAAACATAAATGAAAGCCCCCTCACATTCATCCCTGACCCTCCTATCATCCTAATCCCTTTAATCCGATGTTCTAAAAGAAACCCAATAAATCCTTCCCCCGCCCCCACCATTTCCTATCGGATTTGTTTTGAACCGTGGATCTCCTCTTACCAAATCAATGGCATAGATCATAATTACCTGGTCCCACCTTATTTCCCTGCAACTTCTTGATGCATCTGAGTCGTTCGCTTCAAACAACCAAATCCGATGGTGCAGATCCCATATCGCATTTCTAAAGTTATTGGGCGAAGTTGCCAAAATATTTTGCAAAAAAAGTTTTTTTATGAAACCACTGCCCGTTACGTGTCCTAATTATATTGGATCGCATTGTAAAATCTAAAAACCAGTTACCGCTCAAAAGTAATGCGATAACCACTAGTGGTTTCTCCTTCAAATGCATAAACCCCTCCCACCATTAATCTTGCAATAAATGTGATTTAACATGAATAGACTTAAGGTTTCGTCTTGGTTTTTTCATTGTTTTTCATATAATTTGCGCATTTTCCATTGAAACCCACTAATACCATTGTAGAGCTTTCCGATGCCATTTCTGAGCCTTTTGTACTATTTTATCTTCCCAATGCTATTTTTTCTGAAAATTCATCCCTAGAAAATCTATCCATGCCTTTCGCCAAGCTAAAGAAATTGAATTGAAGACTGTTACAAAACTGCGACCTTCCTCGACCGGAACTATACCTATCAAAGGTATTATTCATCAACTCAACCTACAAAGTTCTCAATTTAAAAGAAAAATACACCAATTGAAGTGACAGTACTAAAATAAGCCCAAATTATCCATCTCAGAATTTCCTAAACCTTCAAAATACAGGGGAAACCCTGTCAAATTTTTCCTGAAAAATCACTGTTTCAGTTTTTAAAAGTTTTCGTCCATTCCAAAGCTACTTTCACTAATAAAATTAGCTTGAAAAGTTTTTGAAATTCATCTTCTAGCCCTCTATGCTTTATTAACCTTTTTTGTCCCCTAAAACCCTGCCCAGAGTCTGATTTTTTCCTAAAAATCCTTTCAATTTCCTCTTGTTTCTCAAACGAGCTGAGCAAACAATTTAATATTGCTCATTTTCTTCAAAAATGACTAAGAAGCAGGTCACCCCTAGAACTAGATGTCCTAAACCTCAGAAGCCTTCCTCCAGAAAGCTTCCAAATCCCAAACCTCCCAAAATTGATAAACCTACTCCTGTCTTAACTACTGATTCTACTGAAGTAGTCAGACCTTTACAACCTCCTGTCACTACTGAAGAAAAAAATCCTTTGATTGACTTAGATTACATAATTGTTGATGCTACTCTTGAATTTGATCTTCTGGAAGTACAGAGCTGGTGTCAGGAAAAATTTGAGAAGAAAATGGCAAATGATATACCTGTATGGGACTCCAACCTGCCCAAATATGTGGTTCCCATCACCCACCCTGCTCAGGATTTCATTAGGTTGTGTCATATGCATTATATTCCTGATCAAAGATGCATGGTTAACAAAGATAATGAGGTCCTATTTTACATAACTGCTGAATCAATCAATGATATGCTCCAACTAAGCCATAATCCACTAGCAGTATCATTGTCAATTGAAGACTTGACTCAGATGTATTTAGACCTTGATTTCCCTAGGAAGTTTGAAATACTTCAAAAATTCATGCCCAATCATGTCAAACTTCCCAAGGTAAATCCACCTTATCACACTTTTGATTTTCCTGAAGACTACAGACAGGTCTTTTCCATGCTGTCATTTATTTTAGACTATGTTAATGATGAATTTACAAATGCCTCCATTTGAGGGTTCCTCTCCACTTTGTCTCCTGAACAACAGTCTGAATTGGTCTTCGACATTGCCAAATTCATTGCTGACAATATTCATTATCAGCTAATAAAGTTACCTGATGAAGGAGTGTTCAGATATACATCATATCTGTTACATCTTTTCCTCTTCTCTCAAGCAGATAGTTTTCCCTTTGCATTAAAGAAGATGGATATGGAGGGCAAACCACTTTCAGTAATATTTTGGACCTCTCTTCTTAGAAAAAATAGTAGTGAGTATAGTTATAGTGATTTCAATGACTTATTTATCAGACGTGCCATCATTTTGTTGGATAAAGCAAAACCACCAAGAATAAATGAAGAAATCAAAAGGATTTTACAGTTGTCTGAAAACTGTAAAGTTGGAGATTGGTATTTGTATAAAAACCATACAGAAATCAGAGTGTATGGTGAAATCTTGGCCCCGTACAAATTTCCAAAGTTTATAACCACTAGGATCTTTGCTTTGGAATATTTGAGACAAATTTTAAATGCTGATGCTGTAAACTTCATAGCATCCAAAAATAAGGCACAATTCAAATTGAAAAGTCAAATTGGCTCTTTCATACTTAACAGCAGGGATGCTTTGAAAGAAGTAAGCAACAAATTAGCAGCATTGAAGTTCCAAGAGAGTTTTTACTGGAATTATGACCCTGAGGGTATTCTGAGAAATCTCAGGGTCCAATGCAAGTTGATCCCATTTCTACATGAATCAAAGGCAATAATTGAAAAATATGCCAATCAATTGGAATGGGTTGCAAACACATTAATTGATGATGATCAGGAGATGCAGACAGATAATTTGGATAGTACACAGGTGGTTATAATTAACCAACCAGCAGAGGTATCCAATAAAAGACCGAGGAAAGAAGAAGGATATTTGGCCGAGACAATCATTAAAAACAAATTTAAAAAAGTCTACAGAAAAAAGGCCAAAATGACTACTCTAGAAAAAGAAGGAGTCATAGAGGTGGATAATACTAATGACCAGCACACAGATGATGAAGCCACTAGAATGATTAATGAAACACTCAGGGAAATTCAGAATGAACAGGTACAAATACAGGGTAAAGGCAAGGAAATGGTTGAAGTAGAAATGGATACAGAAGCCCCATCTTCCTCTAAAATAACTAAAGAAACTAATTCTCATATTCAGAAGAGGTTCAAGCAAATCAGGGAAAAGAATGAAGAGATAAAAAATGAAGTTTATTCTAAAATTCTGAAGGAAACGCCAGGAGATAAAGACAGAATAGTGACAACGTTTTATTACTCAACCAATAAAATGATCATGTCCTTTCTTCAACCAGTCGTATCAGATCCAAAATCAGCCATAGACTATAGGAAGACAGAATTTGCAGTGAATGCTGATACTATTCATGAACTAGATCAGATAGAATTCCATAGGAGTGCTTCAGAGATGTTATATTCAAAGGTAGTAAGCAAAAAAATGAGTGCTACCATGTTTCAAAAGACTGTATCCAATTTGAAAACTCAAATGAAATTAGATAAAGCATATTTACATGCTAAGAATTTGAGGATAAAATCCTTAGAAGATTTGGTAATAGAATCTAGAGCAAATCCCTCCAACACTGAAGTTGCTAAAAATTTGATAAGACAAAAGAATGAGGATATTGATGCCTTAAGAAAGCATCGCAAACTGCCACAGAGTGAACAACCTTAGGCAAAAGAAGTTCTTCAGGAAAAGAAAGAGAAAGAGGTAACTATGCAACTGGTTTTGAAAATGACAGCTCAGATTAAAGATATGGAAAATCAAATAGAATATTTAATGCAAGAAAATGAAAGTTTGAAGAAAGCTCAAGAAGTTTCTATTCCCACAGTTATTCCAACTGTAAGTATAGTTGTTCCCTCAACATTGGCAAAACATTTGGCATGAAAAGGAGTATTGGAAACTACAATTTCAATTACTTCTAAATAAATCTCTGCTAGTTCTTCATCAACATCACATGTAAATCCAACAGGAGAAACAACTTCCATAGTCAAGGCTATGGAAGACGTGTCCTTGAAAGATAAAGAAATAATCAACTTAAAAGGTACTATCAGAAATCTTGAAACATCTAACAGAGATGCCTTAATTACATCCAAAGGACATGAGCAAAGAGCTAACATATTGCAGGAATAGGTAAAGATTCTTCAAAAATAGGTTAATCTCACTGAGAAGGTATCTTATATCAAAAATTATCTTTGGAACAACATCATTCAGGGAATACATTTGCAATGGCCCTCAATCCAAATTATTTATGAACAAAAAGAATTACTCAAAGCAACACAAATAGAAATACAAAAGACAAAAGAAGAACTGGCTGATAAACCTGCTCAAGCCATGAAGCTTATCACATTTCTGAATAGCAAACACAGAGAAGAGCTTGAAGAGTTAAAAATTTAGGATAGAACTGAAAGTATACTCCAAATAAAAAAGGTCCTGAATAAAAGAAATATGATGAATAATTTGGAGGATAGATGCAAGGATATGAACTTGGCAATCACAAGATTTTGGGCCAAATACACAGTACTGACACAAGCAGGCCTACCAGATATTTATGCTTTGAATGAAAAATTGATGCCATAGAAAGATTATGATAACAAAATCAGGGCTTATGCCAAAGAGTAGGTAAACAAACCTTTACCACAAGGGTCTCCTACTAGTAAAGTCATTTTGGAATATTTTGAAAACTTGGTCTTTTTACAAAATGAGATCAAACATATTTTCATGGTTAAGCCCAATTTGGCTAAGTATATAGAGGTAGATGAAAGTTACAGGAAACTGAAGAGTATGAGAATTCGGTTTGAAAGCAATGCATGGGATTAATGATTTATATGAAAATTTCTTTGTCAAGTATATCAAGGTGAAAAATCGAGTGGTTAAGAGTACGATGGATCAAGGTGTATACAATCAAAGCAAGGATTCTTTGAACCTTTTTAATTTGCAGCAGTAAAAAATGAAGAAACAAAGTAAAAGAGTATCAGAGCAGAATGTGAAAGAGGAGGAGTACACTACAAGTCATCTTCCACAATATATTGTCCCAAGTGCCAGCAATGCTTCCAGAAAAACAAATAATCTGTTTGATTACATAAAGTATTCTATTTTTCTTGTAAAAGAGGACAGTTTGCCATCTGTTTTGCAACTTTCCCTCTTCTTATGTAATAATTCCTATTTTCTCTTGAGATATTCTCTCGAACTTTGAGATATTTTCTAAAAAATTTACTTGTATAAATACATCATTCTTCGAATTATTTTAGGTGGAATAAAATTATGAAGACTGCTATAGACTTTTTTTGTTGAAAGCATTGGGATTTTATGTGAGTTAAGTTGAAGCAGCAGGCTGGAAACTGAAGCAAATAGAGATCATAACTAATGATTCTCATGCTGATTAGATGAGTATTGTATCTTCCAATTTTCATTGTTTATTTCTTTAAGTTTCATTCATACATCTTGTGTTATTTTCCATCTTAAATGAATAACTAGGAAAGGTATTACAAAATCAGTGTAAAAAGTTCTTTGTTCTTACTAGTTTTCATGTTTATGTTTTTTGCTGATTTCTAGACTTTAGAATTCTTAATTGCTCTTTAGTCTCATTTGACCTCAATTTCCCTCTTCCTTTTTTGTGATCTAAGGATTCTTAACTTCCCTTAGTCCAGATCATACCACTTCATCAAAATAGCCTTTTCAAACCCTTTGAAGATCATCTATCTTGTCCTTAGTATATTTGTTATTTTGATCTTATTTTTCTAGTCTTGTGTGCTATAAATTTGACCCCATTGACGAATGGTTAGGTAGATATTTCTATGGTTTCCCTTGTAGTCCTTTATTCCCACCAACATTCTAAAATCAAAACAAACTGTCCACTCATAGCTAGCCTAAAATCCATTATAAAACAAAGCTAAATCTTGAGGAGAGATCCCTCTCTGGAATTTAGGAAGGCTAGATCCTAGATTTAAAAAGAGGTTCTTGGTTACCCCTGGTTTTTTTTAACTATAAACCAAAATCCCATGACCTAAGAATTACTAGGGTGATAACATACTGGCGACCATACTCGGGACTAACCACTCTCCAGTTTTAAGTTTAATCTTGAAGGATTATTTTTAAACATATCTTTTCTACTTTAAGATTAAGTTTAAAGGTTGTGGGTATCTATACAATAATCATTTTGGCTCCAAAGAAAGTCTATTATACTAGATCCAACCCTGATCCCAACCCTGCAGATATAGTAGACAATCCGGACAAATAGGAAAAAAGAAAAAACAAACTGTTAGTTCAGAAACTAAAGTACCCCTGAAAAGGGCTGATTATTTAATCAAAGAATTAGTAAGCTTATCAGATATTGAATTTGATTTGAAGTTTGAAAAATCACTATTTAGAACCAAGTCTAAAACTGATTTAAAGGAAAGTATTTTAGATCCTGTTTTTACTTATTTTCTGAATGAGAAACAGAAAGTTATTTCAGCACCTATTAAATCAGACAAAACTGAAATTTAAAATCCAGTAAAAAGGGTAAGTGTCACAAAAATTAAATACATTGATGAAGCTATCAAGTTAGCCAATTTTTTGTCTCAATTTAAACCTCCAGTATCTCAATTATCCACCACCATCTTTCCAGTAGCAAATTTTACTCTATATGTTGCCACTTCATTTACAGATTCCACTATCAGTTCACCCTCGGAGCCTGTTAGTCCTGAGTTGCCTTTGCGGCCTAGGATCATATATTCATCATATCCTCAATCCACCACTAGTTCATCCACAGAACCATTCATCCCTGAGCTTCCCTTGCAGCCTAAATTAGTATTTCCATCATTCACTAAATCAATTACAACCACCACCATAATATTTAGCTATACTACTTCTTTTTCATCTCTTTTTCCAAGCTCTTCAAGTACATCCATGTTGTAACCAGAACTATCCCTTCCACTACTATTGTACCTCCCAGTTTAGCAAAAATCCAAGCCATGGCAGCCATATATTCTCCCTTGGTCTTACCTCAAAATATCTATGACATGCCCCAAAATTACCAAAAGGATATCCCCTTGTTTGATATTTTTTCATAAATTACTGCACAACAACATATCACCAGAATGAATGATTTTTGGGAAATTTATGCGATAGATGAGTCTGATGTCAGAATGAGGTTATTTGCACGAAGCTTAATTGGAGAAGTAAAAACATGGTTTAAAAGTTTAGGTGCTGGTAGTATAGCAGACCTAGTTGCATTTCATAGATCCTTCCTAAATAAATGGGAAAAGAAGAAGAATCCCATGCAAATATTATCCGAGTTTGATGCTGTCAAGAGAGCCCCCAATGAGTCTATCCAAGATTTTTGCACTAGATACAAAAGTGTTTACAATTCTATTCCTGCAGATCTTAAACCCACTCCATATTCCATGCTACTCAAATTCCCTGATTGTTTTGATGTAGACATGGCCTAATGACTTAGAGAAAGAGATCCAGAGACACTAGAACAAATGCAATTAAATGCTGTAGGTGTAGAAATCAATATCCTTGCCAAAAAAGTCAGACTTAGAAATGAGAGGAGGGTTACCATCAAAGAAGAGACTTCAAACTTAGATGGTAAATTTGATTTTATTAACAAAACAATAGAAAAAGTAGTTGAGAGACTAGACCACATTGAAAGGAAACAACAATGGGAGAATCAATCCCAAATCAAGAATCCCAACTACAGGAAAAACAACAATCCTGGGAAAGGTAAAGAACCCTCCCCAGATCAGAACGTAAGACCCCCATTCCAAGAATACTTTGCAGAGAGTTCAAAAAACAATGTTGAGGATGAGGAAGACATCAACATAGTTATGGGGATAGATGAAAAAAATACAAATTTCCTCACTCAGGAAGACCAGGAACTCTTTAAGCTACAACATTTCAAAGTGGAATCTGGTGAATCCTTCGACTATAAGCAAGGTTATGACTTCACAATCAATGAAATTCACAACCAATATAACCTTAGGAGAAAGAAAACCAATGAGCCTACTACAAAGAACAATGCTCCAACACAACAAAGCCAAAACAAAAAGAATATTGAGGCTCCCAAAATGAAATTTTTGCAGATTCTTCCCAGAGAAAATAAACAAAATTCAAACCCACCCAGTCCTAATAAACAACATAGTCCAAATATTATAGATATCACTAATGAGGTGGCTCAATCCTCCAAATGTTCCCAAAAGGATAATACCACAAAGACCACCAATTCAACAACATCTACTGATCGAAAAAAGAATCCATCTGACTCAAAATCATCAAATCCTAAATCTTCTGCTGAGAATTCCAAATCTAATAAAGCATCTGCTAACACTCAAACTGTTCCTAAAAAAACAATCAAAGATAGCAGAAATCAGGAAACTCAAACAGATTATAAAAGAAAACCTCAAGCCAAAGGTAAAACTGTTGAAACACAAGAAAAATCATCCCAAACAACAGTTCCAAAAGATGAAATAATTCAAGCCATTAAATCTCAGTCAACATTTAACATTCAATCTGAAATATCCAACTTAAAAATAGTTGTTCCTTTACTTGAATTGGCTAAAAATGACTTGTATAGATCTATTATTACTGAAACATTGAATGTAAAAGAAAATGAAGATACAATTAATATGAGTGATGATAGACCTAAATTAATCTTTGGTCCAAATGTAGATGGTAAACATTCAGATGGGTCAGTACCTCCATTTTATTTAAGTCTTACTATACATGATCAGATATTGCACAATGCTATGCTAAATACTGGAGCTTCCCATAACCTAATGCTCAGAGCAATAATGGAAACCCTGAATCTAGACATAACCTGGCCATATAAAGATCTGTTTTCATTTGATTCATCTAAATTCCAATGCATAGGATTGATTAAAGATCTGTGTGTAAACTTAGTCCAATATCCCGGTAAAAGCATGATCATGGATGTTGTGGTAGCTGATATCCCGCCAAAGTAAGGCATGCCTCTTTCTCGTTCATGGGGAGAAAAGTTGCAGGGATCTATACAACTTGACATGAGTTATGCCACTATCTCGGTATTTGTACAGCCCAAAAATCTTTACAGAGAAACCTTAATGAGGTTTATGATCAACAGTGCTGACAGACATACCAATTACCCAATCTATTCAACTCCTATTGATCTTGATTCCTTTATTCTCTGTAACTCTGATCATAATAACAGCCAAACTGAACTCACTTATAAGAAGCCTAAAATAATGGATGATTACATTGGTCATGAGGCTTTATGGCATTTGGATTTTGATGGATCAGTGAATAAATCAGGAGCTGGAGCTGGTGTATGGATTACCAACATTGAAACAAGCCATTCCCAAGGACATGCCTTTAGATTGAATTTCAAATGTACTAATGACATGGCTGAATATGAGTCTTTAATCTTAGGTCTTCAAATAATTAGAAAATTGGGAGGACAATGAATATTAGTCATGGGAGATTCAGAGTTAGTTATTAAGCAAATACATGCAAAATACTCTGTTCAGAATCCCAGAATAGCCAGATACAGGGACATAACACATTATTTGGTTGAATATTTCTTAGAAAGCAAGTTTGCTATTATCGCTAGAAAATAGAACATGCAACCCATTGTTTAGCAACCTTTGCGAGCACTTGCGAGATTTTCTCAGAAAATGAACAAATCTATCAATTTTTGAACAATGAACGAGAGTTTCAAATTTTCCAAATTGATAATGATTGTAATATAGATTCACCTTGTAACATAGATTCAAATTTTTGTCAAATAAATGATTTAGAAGATTTAGATGTACATAATTTTGATAAACCTACTATATTTACTCAGAGTGACATAGATGAATTGGAAAAAGTAGATATAGAGGAAATGATGGAAGATGAACCAGATTTGATTGATTTAAAACATAACATTTTACCGAGAGGTTTAACTCCCCTAGAAGATTTGTTTGATTCCAATGATGTGCCCAAAAGGCCAAAAATGGAACTAGTCAGGTCTGATATTGAAGAGTATAACTTAGGGACAAATGAAGAACCAAAAATGATCAAACTATCAAAATCCTTGTCATCAGAAGAAAAGGTTAAATACATAGAACTTTTGAAAGAATATTAGAATTTTTTTGCATGGGGTTACGAAGATTTGAAAATGTACAACAAAGACATAATTCAACATAAGATTCCTTTGAAAGAGAATCAAAAACCGTTTCAAAAAAAACAAAGAATGATTAATCCAATTTTGTTACCTTTAATCGAAAAAGAAGTTAAAATAATGTTTGATGCACAAATAATTACACCAGTCAGGTATTCTGACTGGGTATCTAATTTAGTGCCCAGTAGAAAGAAAACAGGAGAAATTCGACTATGTATAGAATTTATAAATCTTAATAAAGCTTCCTTGAAAGACAATTACTCCTTGCCTAAAATGGATCATATTTTGCAGAGGGTGGTAGGTTCTTCAAGAATTTCTTTATTAGATGGTTTCTCTGATTATAATCAAATTTTAGTTCATAAATATGATCAGACTAAAACTTCATTTACTACTCCTTGGGGCACTTTCATGTATGTGAAAATGCCTTTTGGATTGAAAAATGCAGGAGCTAATTTTCAGAGGGCAATGGATATTGTCTTTGCTAAGGAGATCCATGAATTTTTATTTATCTATCTTGATGATATTACTATCTTTTCAAAAGAAAATTATGAACACTTAGATCACTTGAGACAAGTCTTTATCAAATGTAGAAAATATGGTATATCCCTTAATCCTAAAAAGACTCTTTTTGAACTAGAAGAAGGAAAAATGTTAGGTCACATAATCTCCAAAGAAAGCATTAGAATAGACCCTGCAAGAATTGAAGCTATTTTGAACATTCAACCACCAAGAAACATAAAGGAACTTCAAGCATTCTTGGGTAAAATCAAATTTTTAAGAAGATTTATCTCTAATCTGGCTGAAATCATAAAAGATTTCAACGACATGCTTAAAAGGGAATTTACAATAAAATGGACAATAAAGGCCAAACAATCTTTTGAATCCATAAAAAAGTCCCTTACAAAAGCACCAGTCCTCATCAGCCCAGATTGTACAAAAGATTTCACAATATTTTCTTTTGCATCTGAACACACCATAGCTGCAGTTCTTCTGTCGAAAAATAATCAAGGTTTTGAACAGCCAATTGCATTCTTTAGTAAAGCCCTCAGAGATGCACCTCTGAAGTACAATATAATGGAAAAACAGGATTTAGCCCTAGTTAAAGCCATCAAGGATTTCAGAGTTTACATACTTCATTCACACATCATTGCATATGTCCCTAATGCAGTAATTAAAGATATTCTGACACAAGATGGACCTGATAGTAGGAGAGGAAAGTGGATAGCTACTATCCTTGAGTACGATCTGGAAATCAAACCAACTAAGCTCATTAAAGGACAAGGTTTAGCCAGATTGATGGCTGAATCAAATTGCAATGCATTAGACATTAATTTCATTGCACAAATAGATGACCAAGAGGAGATGGTGACTCCATTGATTAGTGATGCCTATCTAGACTCACCATGGTACTATGATATTATATTTGTATTAACACATTTAAAAGCTCCTCCTGGGCTAACTAAAACCAAAGCAAGATTCATCAAACAGAAAGCAATGAGGTTTTGTATCTTAAATAATGCACTTTACTGGAAATAAAATACTGGGATTTTACTAAATTGTTTATTAAAATATGAAGCTGACAAAATTCTTGAGGAATTTCATGTAGGTGACTGTGGAGGCCACCTATAATAGAAGAGTACAACTGACAAAATACTGAGAGCTGGTTTTTACTGGCCAACTTTATTCTCTGATGTTAAAAAATTTGTCACCTCCCACCACAAATGCCAATTTTTTGAAGGGAAAAAGAAACTATTGCGTTTACCTCTTAAGCCTATATCAACTGAAAATCCATTTCAACTATGGGGGTTAGACTTCATTGGTGAAATCCATCCTCCATCTTCAGGCCAACATAAATTAATTTTAACTTCTACAGATTACTTTACCAAGTGGATAGAAGCCATTCCTACTAGACAAGCAACTGATTCAGTTATAATCTCATTTATAGAAAGTAATGCTTTATCAAGATTTGGATGCCCACATAAGATTATTACTGACAATGCAACAACATTCAAATCCAAGAAAATGATTTCTTTCTGTAATAAATACCATATTACCTTAGGTCATTCCACAGCATATTATCCCCAAGGTAATGGTTTAGCTGAATCATCAAACAAAAGCCTAATCAATATCATCAAAAAATTACTCCAAGAAAACAAAAATACCTGGAACAAAAAGCTAGTCTATGCCTTATGGGCTGATAGACTTACCACAAAAAATTCTATTGGAACTTCACCTTATCAGATTGTTTATGGAACAGATGCAGTTTTCCCTTCTTCCTTAAGTGTTCCAGTCATGAAGATTATCCAGGAATCACAGGTGGAAACAAATGATTTTCAATGAAGAATCAATGAAACCATACATCTCCAACAAACTAGGGAAGAAGTTTATGAAAAATGACAAGTTTTACTTGACAAAATCAAAAATATTTTTGATAAAAGAGTTAAAGAAGATGATTTTTTCATAGGAGATCAAGTTTTGAGATGGGATTTACGAAGAAAGGATAAAGGCAAACATGGAAAGTTTGACTTTCTATGGAAAGGACCCTATGTGATATATGGTTACAGAGGTAATAATTCCTTTTTCATCAGGAATTTGGATGGAACTAAACTACAAGAAAGACCAGTGAATGGTAGGATGCTGAAAAACTACTATTCTTCAGAGTCACTCAACAGTTAGATTGATTTACTTTATCATTGTAAATATTCACTGCAAGTGTGTAGATTGGATTGGAGATTTTATCTACAAAGTTGAAGCTCGAAGAGAAGGCCCTAAGCTTTGAAATATAAAATGTCATAAGTATGAATTGTTGCAGAAAACATAAGACAATTACAGGATCACCAAAGTTAAAGATGAAGGCTACTAATCTAAGAGTTCTTGACATTCCACCAGGAAATGCCATCCCCAAGTGAAGCCGATGTTAGTGACCTATAAATATAGGATTCATAATTTTGACTTTATTGATGGTATTCTTGTAAATATGTACATACTTTTCCTTCTGCAAGTTGTATTCCCATATTTTGTAAAAAATAAAAAAATCAAAAAAACAAAAAGAGGGTAAAAAGTCCTAAAAGAACAATCAAAGGACTTAGAAAAAATAATAGACTCCAAAACAAAAAGATGAATAAAACATGAAAGTGTGCAAGTCTAAATGCCACTACTTTTACCTTTTGTGGTTGATTATGGTAGAGTGTCAATAAATGCCATAATCCATGATGAGTTAAACAGTTTAATTTTGACTTGTCATGTTTCAATTTTACTTGTTGTAGATAGAGACTAAATAATTGTAATACAGTTTAATCATGACAATTAAATAGTTAGGTAGAGAATCAGTGAATCCAATAGTTTAATCTGGATTCCTGGATGAAATAAGTGTAGAAATATATAGTTTTATTGCTTTCAGAAAGAATAAATGTTGTAAAGGTTGCTAGCTCAAATGCACCTAATCAAAATGGAAGAAAAAATGTTAGCAGCTAAAATTGGGTAGGTAGAAGAAGGTGAGAAGCATTATTGTAAATATTATTCACCACGGCTGCAAATAACTAACTTCCCTTCCCATAGCCATTTATCATTCTAAACTATCAGTAAGAAAGGCTCAAGGAATTTCCTTGACTTCTGTTGGGACCGGACCCAAGGCTCTATGGATGATTAGTTGAAAATATTAATTGTCTATATTAATCCCACAGATAACATCATTTTCCATTCATGCATTCATTTACCAGGAAAAATCATAAGTAAAAACCTCATTTTTACTTAATGATGCTCTAATACCCATTTGATTAACTTCCTACATCTTATCAAGTATAAAACCCTCAAAATGACATTTTATCCTAAGTATAAGTGATGAAATTATCATAAATGCAAGTTTGCTTTGATCTTCACTTTTCTTGGTTATAATTGTATGTTTTGAGTATTCACTTTTCCCTTTTCATATTAACACCTAACATAGTTTATTAACTCCCTATCAATTATCTTAGTCTTACTAATATACTTCCCTTTTATTTAATATCCCAAAAAACCCATTTAATATATGCTTTTGTGTCAAATATATTAAGCACATGTTGAAAAACATCCTGAAGTTACCCCTTTGACACAAAACTACCCATAAAAATATTTCCCCTCTCCCCTATATTTTTAGACCTTTGAAAAATCTGAAACTATATAGTAAAAATAATATTACAAATGCGCTATTTATTTACACAATGTGTATCTAGAACAACGAAGAAAAGGAAGTGTATTCACCTTTCCCCTCATAAGCTTTACCCATGGTGAAAAATTTAGCCTTATCCCATTTTCCCGACACATATTCCCCTACCACAATATTAAACCCTAGTTAATAGGATGACCCATGCATTCCATGTATAAAATCCTTTTAATACATAAATTTAATTAAACATAAATGAAAGCCCCCTCATATTCATTCCTAATCCTTCGTTCATCCTAATTCCTTTAATTCGATGGTCCAAAAGAAACTCGATAAATCCTTCCCCCGCCCCCACCATTTCCTATCGGATCAGTTTTGAACCATCAATCTCCTCTTACCAAATCAACAGCATAGATCATAAGTACCTCATCCCACCTTATTTCCCTACAGCTTCCTGACACATCTGAGTCGTTCACTTCACTCAACCAAATCTAACGGTGCGGATCCCATATCGCATTTCTAAAGTGATCGGGCAAAGTTGCCAAAATATTTTGCGAAAAAAGCTATTTTATGAAACCACCGCCTGCTACGTGTCCTAATTATATTAGATCACATTGTAAAAGCTAAAAACTAGTTACCGCTCAAAAGCAATGTGATAACCACTAGCGGTTTCACCTTCAAACACACAAACCGCTCCCGCCATTAATCCTACAATAAATGTGATTTAACGTGAATAGACTTAAGGTTTCGCCTTGGTTTTTTCACTGTTTTTCATATAATTTGCGCATTTTCCATTGAAACCCACTAATATCATTGCAGAGCTTTCCAATGCCATTTCTGAGCCTTTTGTACCATTTTTTCTTCCCAAAGCTATTTTTCTGAAAATTCATCCCTAGAAAATCTATCCATGCCTTCCGCCAAGCTAAAGCAATTGAATTGAAGACTCTCACAAAACTGCGACCTTCCTCGACCACAAATATACCTATCAAAGGTATTATTCATCAACCTGACCTGCAAAGTTCTCAATTTAAAATAAAAATACACCAATTGAAGTGCCAGTACTGAAATAAGACCAAATTATCCATCTGAGAATTTCTTAAACCTTCAAAATACAGGGGAAACCCTATCAAATTTTTCCTAGAAATCATTGCTTCAATTTTTGAGAGTTTTCATCCATTCCAAAGCTAATTTCACTAATAAAGTTAGCTTGAAAACTTTTGAAATTCATCTTCTAGCCCTCTCTGCTTTATAAACCTTTTTTGTCCCCTAAAACCCTGCCGAGAGTCCGATTTTTGCCTAAAAAGCCTTTCAATTGCCTCTTGTTTCTGAAATGAGATGAGAAAACAATTTAATATTGCTCATTTTCTTCAAAAATGACTAAGAAGCAGGTCACCCCTAGAACTAAAATTCCTAAACCTCAGAAGCCTGCCTCCAGCAAGCTTCCAAATCCAAAACCTCCCAAAATTGATAAACCTACTCCTATCCTAATTTTTTATTCTATTGAAGTAGTCAGACCTTTACAGCCTCCTATCACTACTGAAGAAAACAATACTTTGATTGACTTAGATTACAGAATTGCTGATGTTACCCTTGAATTTGATCTTCTGGAAGTACACAGCTGGTGTCAGGAAAAATTTGAGAAGAAAATGGCAAATGATATTCCCGTATGGGACTCCAACCTACCCAAATATGTAGTTCCCATCACCCATCCTGCTCAGGATTTCATTAGGTTGTGTCAGATGCATTATATTCCTGATCAAAGATGCATGGTTAACAAAGATAGTGAGGTCCTATTTTACATAACTACTGCATCAATCAATGATATGCTCCAACTAAGCCATAATCCACTAGCAATATAATTGTCAATTAAAGACTTGAATCAGATGTATTTAGACCTTGATTTCCCTAGAGAGTTTGAAATCCTTCAAAACTTCATGCCCAATCATGTCAAACTTCCCAAGGTAAATCCACCTTATGACACTTTTGATTTTCCTGAAGGCTCCAGACAGGTCATTTCCATGCTTTCATTTGTTTTAGGCTATGTTAATGATGAATTTACAGATTCCTCCATTTTAGGTTCCTCTCCACTTTGTCTCCTGGACAACAGGTTGAATTGGTCTTTGACTTTTCCAAATTCATTGCTGACAATATTCATTATCAGCTAATAAATTTACTTGATGGAGTGTTCAGATATACATCATATCTGATACATCTTTTCCTTTTCTCTCAAGCAGATAGTTTTCCCTTTGGGTTACAGAAGATGGATATGGAGGGAAAACCACTTTCAGTAATATTTTGGACCTATCTTCTTAGAAAAAACAGCAGTGAGTATAGTTATAGTGATTTCAATGACTTGTTTATCAGACCTGCCATCAGTTTGTTGGATAAAGTAGAACCACCAAGAATAAATGAAGAAATCAACAGGATTTTACATTTGTCTGAAAACTGTAAAGTTGTAGATTGGTATTTGTATAAAAACCATATAAAAATCAGAGTGTATGGTGCAATCTTGGCCCCGTAAAAATTACCAAAGTGTCTAACCACTAGGATCTTTGCTTTGGAATATTTGAGGCAGATTTTAAATGCTGATATTGTAAAATTCATAGCATCCAAAAAGAAGGCACAATTCAAATTGAAAAGTCAAATTGGCTCTTTCATAGTTAACAACAGGGATGCTTTGAAAGAAGTAAGCAGCGAATTAGCAGAATTCAAGTTCCAAGAGAGCTTTTACTAGAACTATGACCCTCAGGGTATTTTGAGAAATCTCAGGGTCCAATGCAATTTGACCACATTTCTACATGAATCAAGGCCAATAATTGAAAAATACACCAATCAATTGGAATGGGTTGCAAAAACTTTAATTGATGATGATCAGGAGATGCAGACATATAATTTGGATAGTACACAAGTGGTTATAGTTAACCAACCAACAGAGCTATCCAATAAAATACCGAGGAAAGAAGAAGGATATTTGGCCAAGACAATCATTGAAAACAAATTTAAAATAGTCTATAACAAAAAGGCCAAAATGACTACTCTAGAAAAAGGAGGAGTCATAGAGGTGGATAATACTAATGACCATCACACAGATGATGAAGCCACCAAGATTGTTAATGAAACACTCAGGGAAATTCAGAATGAATAGGTACAAACACAGGGTAAAGGAAAGGAAATGGTTGAAGTAGAAATGGATACAGAAGCTCCATCTTCCTCTAAAATAACTGAAGAAACTGATTTTGATATTCAGAAGAGGTTCAATCGAATCAGGGAAAACAATGAAGAGATAAAAAATGAAGTTTATTCTAAACATCTGAAGGAAAAGCCATGAGATAAAGGCAGACTAGTGACAGCATTTGATTACTCAACCAATCAAATGGTCATGTCTTTTCTTCAACCAGTAGTATCAGATCCAAAATCAACCACACACTATAGGAAGACAGAATTTGCAATGAATGTTGATACTATTCATGAACTAGGTCAGATACAATTCCATAGGAGTGCTTCAAAGATGTTATATTTTAAGGTAGTAAGCAAAACAATGAGTGCTACCATGCTTCAAAAGACTGTGTCCAATTTGCAAACTCAAATTAAATTGGATAAAGCATCTTTACATGCTAAGGATTTGAGGATAAAATCCTTAGAAGATTTGGTAATAGAATCTGGAGCAGATCCATCCAACACTAAAATTGTTAGAAAATTGATAAGACAAAATAATGACGATATTTCTGCCTTAAGAAAGCAGCTTAAACTGCCACAGAGTGAACACCCTCAGGCAAAAGAAGTTCTTCAGGTAAAGACAGAGAAAGAGGAAACTATGCAACTAGTTTTCAAAATGACAGCTCAGATTAAAGATATGGAAAATCGAATAGAATATTTAATGCAAGAAAATGAAAGTTTGAAGAAAGCTCAGGAAGTTTCCATTCCCAAAGTTATTCCAACTGTAAGTACAGTTGTTCCCTCAACATTGGAAGAAAATTTGGCACCGAAAGGAGTATTGGCAACTGCAGTGTCAATTACTTCTAAAGACATCTCTACCACTTCTTCATCAACATCACAGGTAAATCCATATGGAGAAACAGCTGCCATAGTCAAGGCTATGGAAGACATGTCCTTGAAAGATAAAGAAATAATCAACTTAAAAGGCACCATCAAAAATCTTGAAACATCTAACAGAGATGCCTTAATTACATCCAAAGGACATGAGCAAAGAGCCAACAGATTGGAGGAACAGGTTAAGATTCTTCAACAACAGGTTAATCTCACTAAGCAGGTATCTTATATCAAAAATTATCTTTGGAACAACATCACTCAGGGCATACATTTACAATGGCCTTCAATTCAAATTATTTATGAACAAAAAGAATTACTCAAAGTAGCCCAAATCGAAATACAAAAGACAAAAGAAGAACTGGCTGATAAACCTACTCAAGCCTTAAGACTTATTACATTTTTGAATAACAAACATAGAGAAGAGCTTGAAGAGTTAAAAATTCAGGATAGAACTGAAAGTATACTCCAAATCAAAAAGGTCCTGAATAAGAGAAATATGATGAATAATTTGGAGGATAGATGGAAGGATATGAGCTTGGCTATCACAATATTTTGGGCCAAATACACATTACTGTCACAAGCATGCCTACCAGATATTCATGCTTTAAATGAAAAATTGATGCCACAGAAGGATTATGATAATAAAATTGGAGCTTATGCCAAAGAGCAGGTCAACAAACCTTTACCACAAGGGTCTCCTACTGGTAAAGACATTTTGGAATATTTTGAAAACTTGTTCTTTTTACAAAATGAGATTAAACATATTTTCATGGTTAAGCCCATTTTTTCTAGGTATACAGAGGCAGATGAAAGTTACATGAAACTGAAGAGTATGAGAATTCCCAGTGCAGAGAAATGGCAGGAATTCACCGATTTAATCTGAAAATTTGCAGTCAAATTATATTAAGGTGAAAAATCATTGGTTAAAGAGTATCAGTGGTCAAAGTGTACAAGTAAAAACAAGAGTTACTGCTGGTTATTTTTAATTTACAGTAGTAAACAGTGAAGAAACAGAGTAAAAGAGTATCAGAGTAGAACGTGAAAGAGGAGGAGTACACTACAAGTCATCTTCCACAATATATTGTCCCAAGTGCCAGCAATGCTTCTAGCAAGACAAATAATCTGTTTCATTAGATAAACTGTTCTATTTTTCTTGTAAAAGAGGACAGCTTGCCCATCTGTTTTGCAGTTGTCCCTCTTCTTATGTAATAATTCCTATTTTCTCTTGAGATATTCTCTCAAACTTTGAGATATTTTGTAAACAATTTACTTGTATAAATACTTCATTCTTCGAAGTATTTTAGGTGGAATAAAATTATCAAGACTACTATATACTTTTTTTCTTGAAAACATTTGGATTTTATGTGAGCTAAGTTGAAGCAGCAAGCTGGAAACTAAACAAAATAGAAATCATATCTAATTATTCTTGTGTTGATCAGATGAGTATTTTATCTTCCCGTTTTCATTGTTTATTTCTTTAATTTTCATTCATACATCTTGTGTTATTTTCCATATTCAATGAATAACTAGAAAAGGTATTACAGAATCAGTGTAAAAATCTCTATGTTCTTACTAGTTTTCATGTTTATGTTTTCTGCTGATTTCCAGACATCAAAATTCTTATTTGCTCTTTAGTCTCGTTTGACCTCAATTTCCCTCTTCCTTTTCTGTGATCTAAGGATTCTTAATAGCCCTTAGTCCAGATCATACCACTTCATCAAAATATCCTTTTCAAACCCTCTGAAGATCATCAATCTTGCCCTTAGTATATTTGTTCTTTTGATCTTAGTTTTCTAGTCTTGTGTTCTATAAATTTGACCCCATTGCCCAATGGTTAGGTAGATCTTTCTATGGTTTCCCTTGTAGTCCTTTATTCCCACCAACATTCAAAAAATCAAACCAAATTGTCCACTCATAGCTAGCCTAAAATCCATTATAAAACAAAGCTAAATCTTGAGGAGAGATCCCTCTCCGGAATTTAGGAAGGCTATATCCTAGATTTCAAAAGAGGTTGTTGGTTACCCCTAGTTTTCTTTAACTATAAACCAAAATCCCACGACCTAAGAATTACTAGGGTGATAACAGTGCCATCATTCTAATCATCTTTGTACTCATTGTATCTTTCAGTTACATAATAAAATGACTCAACGTTTCTCCATATTTGCATTGTTTATGTGATGTCTCTCTATCTGTTATAAATGCTTGTTTATGCAGCTTTATATTACTGTCTATTTCTATTCGTGATATTACAGTGGTATCAGAGCTTCATTCTTGGCTCAACTGTGGGGATATTTTTCTATGAACAAAGAGGGTAGGCAAAATCTTACCAACCAAAGGCAGTAGAGGTGGAAAATATGGGGGAGTCAAAGAGAAAAAGGGGAAGCTACCTTTCGTAAAATTTTTAAGGCCCTAAATGATTCAGCCAAAGGACAGAAGGGAATGATGGAAAAGGTTAAACAAAAAAATAATAATGAGAGCATCCATCAGGAATCCCTAGTTGGGGAGGCTTTGGGGGTTTCACAACGGTGTGACCACCCTTTACCAGCCACTCACCCACCGGCCTTCAGTAGGCCAACTAGGATCACGATGCCTACATTATTACCTCCAGTACCGAGTTAGAAAGGTAGGCGGCATGATCATATACCCATGGGAGATTATTTCCATGAATGGCAGTCCATGGGGGAAAAATTCAAAGCGGCTTGTCCTTCAAAGATTACTGCCAACTCAGGAAGGAAGAAGAAGGATGGAACAGTGGGGGGTATAGAACATAGATTTTAGAGTTGCAACGTACCACTAGGAGGACACATTTTCCCATGTATGACGGATCCATTGATTGCACGGTTTAGGATCAAGTGGAAAAGATGGATACCTCTTTCCAGCTTGAGCGAATAATGGAAGGGGAACCCATCAAAATGGCTACCTCGCACTTTGAGGATGAGGGCACACAGGATCATGGGGAGCATGTGGATACACCCAGTATGATAGAGGGGTCACCTGTGTTGGAGACTTCTTTGACCATATCGGTTAACATCTTAGTAGAGAGAGTAGAGCCTACCACAATAGTGCCATCCATTGAGGTGATGACCGGGGTAGTGTCCGAGTCTTTAGGTGGTAGCAGCATGCGGCATATGGGTGAGCTTCCAGGAGATGTATCAACCTTTTATGAGGCGCTAGGAGATACAGAGGTATTGGACGATAGTTGCACACAACGGTGTCATCAACTTCGAGCCGACCTTCTAGTTTTGAAAGGGAAGGCCACATTAGTACGATAGGCTATTTTGTTACAGAACGAGGAGATAGAGGGCATGAGAGTGGTTTGTGCTGAGTCAGTGGCTAAGTTGGCCCACATTGGGGAATGGCTAGATTCCCTAATGGTACAGCTAGAGGGCACATTGGAGTGTCAGAGCAACCCCCTTTAGGCATGCATAGACGGGGATAGTAGCATTGTTGGGTCACCTCTTTCCATTGGAGAGAGAGAGGCAGAGCCACCTAGTTAGATCCCATATGTTGATCTGGATAGCGGGATGAGACGATCAGAGTTGCATAAGGTGCAACATCCACATGTTCAGGTTGGATGGCGAGAGATTTTGTGTTGGTAGCTAGTGGAGTGGGTTATGGAGATAGTGGTGGACCCAGGTTTAGTTTAGCAGGAGTTTCCAGGTGCTGGGAATATAGGAACCCTAGATTGGCATTGGGATCCAAGCGAGACTACCTGTCGTTTCCCAGGTAGGTTGGTTGACTATGTCTTGCAGGTTACATTTTGCCTAGCAGCTGAGTGTGCACATTCACTAGGGGAGTTTTGGTCAGCTCCAATGGCCAACCAGTTTATGGGCAGACTCCCTAGGGTGTCTTGGTATGACACTTATATGCGGGGTCACAGGGTGGCCAACATACCTTGGCAGGAGCTTGTCGGAGGAGGTGGCATTGGCAGGCCACTAGATGGTGCCTTGTATGGAGCCAAGGATTCTTAACCTTTGTGTGGGGCACAAAGGTCAAAGCGGAGACGAGCAGTGGTGGTATCACTACTGACACATAGGGAGATTTACTTCTCGGACCCCTCAGGGAGGGTTTGGAGTGATGATCCATTCATCAGTGGGTATAGTGATGCGACAGTGGAGGTGATGATATCAATTGGGGGTGGTCCGGCATGTAGAGACACAACTCTAGGCCATCACATCCAAGGATGTGTGGGAGCATCTAACATTGAGCAGTAGACTACTGGTGGACATGGAGTTGCATGGTGGTGTATCGTAGTGTGTGGGACTACATTGTGGAGTAGGAGTGTCCTACATCACATTGAGAACCCACAAGGAGTGATTGGTGCCTTGACACAGAAAAGGCACAAGATGGTACAGGGTGGTACAGCAATAGCATGAGGTATCCAACGGTGTATAAGGGTATGCCTCAGTATGCAGTGGCATGTCGAGGAGTACATGGATGATCGGTGGTATGCGAGGGTGTACGATGCTGCATAGTAGGGTCTTAGAGTATTGCCTACAGGGAGACTGAAGGATAGGGACACCGGGCATACCTTTGGGGGTAGTTCACCCAAGATAGATGGGCAGACAGATGAGCGATATTGGATGGTATCTGTGAGGACTCACATGCCTGACGCTCTTCTACATCACTCATGGGCACAATCAATTTTGTTGTTGTCCTTTGGCACTCTGGGCATGAGCAGCGACATATGCGAGGCTCACCCAAGATATTTGGATGACAGTCAGCACACTAGGGGAGAGAATTCTTAGCAATGGCACTGGGTCGGTGCGCTAGTTGACAGCCACAGGATAGGGGATGAGATGATCCTCTGCAAGGGTGGCACATCAGTCATCGTTGAGCCTACACTTGGAGAGCAGTTCATGAGGGAGACATACGTCAGTATTTTCTCAGGACATGTCGAGACCATGTGTGAGCAAAGGATACTGGGTATAGCAGAGGTAGCATCCCAATATGCGTATGGGCTCCAGAAAATGTATCGACACATTCTCGAGAGGGTGGATGGTAGACCTAGTGGATATGGTTGGCAGGGACAGGAGGGATCAACATACCTTGAGTCAATTGTAAGTATCATATATCTATCTATTGATTGCATTCAAGGGGTGGTTATTTGTCACATATGGCTTCCAGCAGTCATCGGTACTACACGGTGGCCGACACAGGGCAGGTTAGCATGCATCATATTTTCCCATGATATATGGACCCTCTATATTGGTCACGAGCAGGGACTAGAGATGAGGCATGGAGGGATTCCTGCAGTTGTCAGAGCTATGGTGCGCTAGGTCTAACTATGGGATGCATAGATTCAGTTGATTGATAGCCCATTCTGTCTCATGATGGTCGGATTCAGGATAGAGAGTGATCTAGTTCACTGTTGGGTTGGCACATGGGGGTACACAGAGGCCTTCATCGGATGGCAAGGCAGACTGTCTCTATTTCTGCATAGATTCAGAGCTGCATTCGGAGGGGTAGGTATTGGCTTCATGGTGATTCCTGGTTCGGATGAGCTTGTCTCTCATAGATCTCCTGCCACTAGGTCTCAGGAGAGGAGGATACAGTCTGCGCATGACAAGGGTATCTAATGATCAGAGTAACACAACATCAGCATGGTGGTACCTCTAAGATATTAGCAGGATACTTGAGCATTATAGCTCTACACAGCTCGATAACCTCTAGGGGTGAGTTGTATACTACATGGGGAGATCATGTATATCTTCCATCAGGCTTTAGCAAGTCACTGATGAAGTGTCGGACTTCATTAGCATGGCAGGATGGTGAGTGGAGCAGGTGGAGCTTCATGTTGGACAAGATGGCTTGGGATCCTGGCATTGAGAGATCCCTCCATATCAGGGTGATACAGATGACAGGGAAGATTCAATGGTGCATTTGGGACCCAGTCACATTTTGCAGTGATGGTAAGGAGCATTAGCTAGAGAGGAAGCTTGTTCAAGCATTGCTTGAGGATAAACAATTTTTGGTGGGGAGGACTGTAATATTCCAAATTAGCAGCAGCAAGTTAGTAATATTAATTTTGGCTAGTTTTTCTTTTCTAAAGTTAATTCAGTTAATAAAGTGGGTGATGAGACACATAACCTACACTTAGGAAATAAAAATTCCCTAAATTCACTTAAGAATATAATTATTTGGCAGTGTGGGGCCCAGGATGATGAAGTGGCAGCGTGGGCCCATGACAGCGCACCGAGAGAGGGACAGCATGTGCCAAGAGGGACAACGCAGTTTGGTGGGGCCCGGGTGAGAGCAAGGCTCTCAAAGCATGAAAAAGGGAAGAGGCTCCTCATTCTCTCATTGTATTATGCATCTACGTTTTCTGTCATTTGACATGAGCATGCTTTTGCTGTTCAGCAAAGTCTGCAAGTGTTGTTTAGCACATTGGGTGTCTCCGAGCGGAGATCCCAACCTCAACCTTGGGGGACTTCAAGTGCCTGATCGGGTGAGGAGTTCTATCCATTGTTTTGTAGAAGAGAGCCATAGTATCTTCAGCCAAGAATTACGCATTTGCTTGGGCAGCGCAGTCTTTGGGAGAGATCACACAGTTTGTGGCAGAGGCAGTTCTGGGAGTGAGGATTTATTAGGGGATTCAGCCCGAGATAGTGTGAAGGGATTAGACCTTCACTATTTCATCATTTTCGTACAGGAGGAATCTATTATTTATAGATAATCATTCAGAGCCATTGTGTTTCACTGGGATAGCGTTATTCCTTAAGGGAGGTTAAATTCTGGGGTCATCCATTCCGAAATTCCTTTCTGGGATTTTTTGGGTATTTGGAGGAGAGTTCATTCATAGAGTTTCATATTTTTCTAAGCAGGGGAACAACCCCAAAGAGCCATCCCATTCCAACAATAGCAGTAGTCCGGCAATAGCAGCAATAGCTTTGGAGATTATGCAGTCCTTGACAGAGCATCCATTCCTTGAGCATTTTTGAGATTATTTCCATCTTGCCTTGTGCAAGCCAAGGTGCCATCATTTTGATCACCTTTGTACTCATTGTATCTTTCATTTACATAATAAAATGGCTCAACGTTTCTCCATATTTACATTGTTCATATGGCTTAATGTCTCTCTATTTTCTGTAAATGATTTTTTATGTGGCTTTATATTACTGTCTATTTCTATTCGGGATATTACATAGTGGCTGATATGGATTTTTCTCGTAAATAAGGTGATCTAAATGACTGAAATTTTTGTTTTTGGAATCACCCTTGCGAATCAGAATCACTTAGAAAAGACTATGCGAATGAACTTGTTTGGGTTCCTAAAATTATTTTTAGAATTTTTCCTCTTTGCAAGTGGCTTGGTGCATTGCAAGATTTATGGATTTTAGGTGGGATGAAGGGGTTGTGAATTTCCTATTGCTTAGGAGGCCTATCTAACAACTAGACAAAATTAAGCATTTCTCTTCCTTGCAATTATTTGCACCATGTTATGAATAAAATCATCTCTGTAATTACTAATCACCCTCGAAGCTCTATAAATTTTTTAATAGGTTTTGAGAATATTTAGTGTCCTCTTCTTTAACTAATGTTATACTATTATAATTAAAGTTGAAAAACAATTTCTTTTGGAACATTTCAAGGTTTAAGGGCTTCTTTTGCTACGAAGATTTTGATTGTCATATTAAATTATTTATTATTGTGTGACGTCTTTAGAGTTCCTCCTCAATATGAATCCACATTTTTTCTTGATTGAAATTGATTTGAGTAGAATGTCAAAAAATATGTATATAAAATTCTTAACCAATTAAATCATTCTTAAAATCTGGTTCTTATCATCATGAGCTAACAGGTATATGAATCAGTCTTAAATTGCTCAATTACTCAGTCTTAAATTGCCTATTCAGTTTACATGTGATACTAAACCATCAGAATATATCTTTTGGTAAGTATCATGGGCATTGTGAACGTGAATATGAAAATCATGACGTACATGGTGTAGTTTCAATTACAAACCATTAGGAACCCTTATGTAGTTACATGAATCTACATTTTTTCTTGATTGAAATTGATGTGAGTAGAATGTCAAAAATATGTACATAAGATTCTTAACCAATTAAATCATTCTTAAAATCTCGTTCTTATCATCATGAGCTAATAGGTATATGAACAGAAAGAGAAGAAGTTTTCATTTGTAAAAATAACATGCATAAAGAAAGGAGGCATTTAAGCAAAATAATACTTAATATTTAGGGTGTGAATTGGTGAATAATTGTTCACCTAAAAGCATCCATACATGTACCTATAGGTGACGAAAAACGTTTCAAGTTTCTCAAATCAACAATGTTCCCAAAACGTTTCGATGCTTCAATTGTAAAATTGCTTTGGTCAGCTACAATGCTCGTTCAAATTAATAGATTAAACTTTCTCTTTGTCCCCTCTAACCTCTATCAACAGAATTCTCATGCCAGGACTAGGGACTGATTTTATTGATAGTAGAAATCCATCCAATAACATTTTTCCTATCTACCTTTAGTGCTTATGGGTAGATGGATATTTTGGATTTTATAGGTTAGTGAAGTCTCATAAGAAAATTCACATCATAACTATGCAATAGCTACCGTGCAGCACAACAATTCGAGTTCTGGAACTACAAAAGTGCAATAGAAAACTAAGAGGGAAAAATAATTCTATTAATTTTAACTACATTGAAGGGTAAGAGAAAACTAAGGGGGAAAAAAAATTTAATTTTTATTATTATTGAACCTCTTTAGTGACTCTGTCATTCTAGGGATTAGGGATAGAACATTTTATGTAGTGACACCCTCATTCTCCTCCATAAGCTTAAACATTCCTGCCTCCAAATAAACTCCAGCCTTTTATAAAGAGTCATATACTGGGATAACAAGACTTTGATGCCTTAGGTGGTTGAGGACTCTATGGATAAACAACATAGCACCCTGGAAAGAATGAGAGTTCTAGAAAATCAAATTTAGGCATTGACAAAAACAGTGTGGGGCATTGAGTTTGTCGTCGATGAGGACTCTAACCAGGCACGGGTAGCAGCAGCTCCATAGATGAAAAAGTTAAACCTAATAAGGGAGATACCCCTAAAAACTCAGTAAAATGTGAAATAAATATCATGTTAGTTGCATGTGCAATTTGATGTTGCTTCAATTCTTAAACTCACTGAAGCACAAATGAAATCGTCTATTTCAAGTGATAAATAGTTAAAAAATATCGATTTAAAAGGACATAAATATTGTAAACATAAGGACAAGTAAAGATTAGTTTATATAACTTAAATAGGACATTGCATATAAATTTATCTCAGTTCATTTGGATACGAATAACAAACCCTTAAGAAGCTAAACCACAATTTGTCACAACACAAAATGATACATTAAATGTCTTAACTAAACTCAATGAAAAGACATGTTATTTCATTTATCTCTCTATTGGAAATTGCAATCTACAACCTTTTGTATTCTCGTCATATAATAGATGAGATAGTTCAGTGGTGGAGTGACCTCCCTGCTGGAGACAAATCCTGCATTTGATTCTTATTTTGTTCACTTTTCAAAAGGATCCCCTAGGCTATAATGATCACCCTGACTACAGGAATTGTGCCTTTACTCCACCCCTAATTTTAAACTGTCTTCCTATACGTTGGCATGATAACTAGATTATAACTGTCTTCCAAGTGTAAATCTAGAGTATTTTGCACTTAATTATAATTCGAAATGAGTTGTTTATTTTCAGATATGGTTTTAGATATTGAAGTGAATGATTAAGGTGTCTTAGTGATGTCTAAGGTTCTAATTTTCACCATTAGTTTCCAGATTTGACTAAGTACAGTACTGAGACCACCAAAGCAAGTAAAACACAACAGTAAATTCCAGCCCTTTCAAAGATTTGAAATTGCAAGAAAGGAGACCAGGGATTAAAAAGTAACTAGTTTTGTAATGAAGCAATGTATGAGAAAACTTTTAGTTACTTGTTCTAACACCAACAAACAATGTATTCAGTAGTTTTTTGATTTGATATTAGGTAGAACTATGTTCATTTTAACTTAAGATGTGAAAGATTATAAATCAAGAGCTCACATAGGCTTAAACGAGGCTTAGAAGGGGACTTAAGCTCATTGTAAAAAGAAATTAAATATGGCTATAGCTTACTGTTGTATATTAATGAAATGAAAATTTGGCAAAAAGTAAACTAAAACTCCATAGAAGTTTTGGCTCTTAAAAGTGGATTAATACTAAGAAAAACTATGCCAAAACTAGGGGTAAATCTAGGGAAAACTATGTATAAAAATGATTTTAAGTTTAGGAAACTAAAACAACCCATAGAAAAGCAAGATAGAACTCTGTTTTGAATGTTGGAAATGAAAGTTATTACAGTAGGACAAAAAAAATACGCACAGTTTGAGAGGAAAGTCAAGAAAAGGGTTCTAACTGTGAAAGATGAAATCTAAGGCTATTTTGTGTTTTTCTACACTACTTTCCAGATCTACTAAACCAAAATAAAAGGAATTAAAGTGTCAATTTATTTTTTAGAAAGAGTGTTGTTAGAAAGAGTGTGACTGGTTGGGATATGGGTCAAATTGAAGGTTTAGGCCCACAATCAAGGAAGTAGTATTGGCGACAAGCACATACTATTAAACGCTTGAATGGTTTGGCTAACCTAAAAGATATAACGAAGGGAGAACCAAACTAGAATTGTTTAAAAAAGAGAATCCATACAGGTGAATTAGATTTCAGAAACAAAGGAATAACCTGTTCAGAGTTTTTTAGTAACCCAACATTTCTGACTTCTTAAGAATTTTCCAAATTCAAATTCAAGTTAAAGTAACAAGGTCTACCTACCAAGAGAGTTTTGAAGCATGTTGAAAAGCAACTTTAGACAAGGAGCAAGACTTCTAGTCAAAAGTGTGTTCTCCAGCTTAAGATACTGGTGACAGAAAAATTTCCTATTCATTTTACATGTGATACTACACCATCAAAATATATCTTTTGGTAAGTATCATGGGCATTGTGAACATGATTATGAAAATCATGATGTACTTGGTGTAGTTTCAATTACAAAGCATTGAGAACTCTTATGTAGTTAAAAAGAATCCACATTTTTTCTTGATTGAAATTAATGTGAGTAGAATGTCAAAAATATGTATATAAGATTCTTAACCAATTAAATTATTCTTAAAATCTGGTTCTTATCATCATGAGCTAACAGGTATATGAATAGAAGGAGAAGTAGTTTGCATTTGTAAAAATAATATGCACAAATAAAGGAGGCAAGTAAGAAAAAAAATACTTAAGATTTAGGGTGTGAATTGGTGAAGAAATGTTCACCTGAAAGCATCCATACATGTACCTATAGTTGATGAAAACGTTTCAAGTTGCTCCAATCAACAATTTGCCCAAAAAAATCATGAATTCAATAATCAGTCTTAAATTTCTTAGTTACTCTCTCCTAAATTGCCTATTCAGTTTACATGTGATACTACACCATCATAATATATCTTTTGGTAAGTATGAAGGGCATTGTGAACATGATTATGAAAATCATGATGTACATAGTGTAGTTTCAATTACGAAGCATTGGGAACTCTTATGTAGTTCTTGCTACATTGATTTGAAATTGGGAGTTTTTTTGTAAGTAAACTAAATATTGTTTGGCTAGATCCATTTGAGCTCCATTTGAGCTCCATTTATGATCACCATTAGCTAAATATTTCATTGATGATTATATTTTTTTGCACAGAAACATCAACAATTCAACAAGGTCATGCTAGCAGCTAGATGCCTATAAAAAAAAAAAGGTCAAGTGCCAGGTCCTAAGGCAATTGACCACAAGACCTTAATTGATACAGTAAAAGGTTGCAAACTCTATTGAAGTGCTGGTGTGAGGAAAAAAAAATATTTAAGTTTCTCTAGGTAAATCACTTAAGACTAAAAAAGACCTAAATATATTTGACCTAAAAATGCTTTGACCTAGATTATATTTTTTGGTAATTAAAATTAATAGGAACAACTTGTCAAAGAATGTGATTCATCTTTTGATTGCTTACAAAATACAGCATGAAAGATGGCATCTTCTATTAATTCTTAGATCAAAACTAGTTTATCTATATGGAAACCTAGTGCCTCATGGACCTAGGATTACAATCACCAAGTAGTTAGTCTAATAATTGTAATTGACTCAATAATGTACAAGTAAGTCTCCCTTAAGTAAATTATTTATTTTGAAAATATCTTAAACATCTGCACTAACATATTCAATCTCTTTAGATTTTTTCACATGTATCTCTGAACAGAATAACCTAGGTCCAAATGTGAGAAACATAATTCATCTCATCACTATGACAAACCTAATTCATCTCTACAAGATAGGCTGTTTCGAACTCAGACCTTGTTTTGCATTGTAGCCTAGTAAAAAATTGATATCTGTGGAAAGAGTATAGCTGAAATTTTGGAGGGTTTGATCACCATTAAAAAAGAAGCTCAATCCTATGACCTTAGCCTCAGACTTGTGTGAACATACTTCTAAAGAAGCTCGGTTCATCACTATGAGAAACCTAATTCATCTCTACAACTCAGACTATTTAGAACTCAGACCTGTGTTTTTTATTGCAACCTAGTAAAAAAATCATATCCATGTGAACATACTTCTAAAGAAGCTCAGATGGTCTTAGGTGAAGGGTCTGACCTGAAGTGGAACCATGGACAAGTTTTTGAATAGAATTGGGCCTTTGAAGCATCTTCTAAAACTATTTTGAAGTGATGGGAGACCTTTTGGATCATTCCGAGAATCATTAGTTGCAGACCTTAGTTGAAGTAATATTGGAGCATTTTGGACCTGAAGTTTTCCCTTAGAGCATCTTGAAGACTTATTGTTGAAGGTCCCTTGAAAGGTTTCTTGGGTCACAAATGAAGGCTTGTGGAAGAATTTTTGTAGAAGCCTCTCTTATATCCCATGGAGTAAATTTGAAGCTAATTCTCAAGAATATTTGAAGAACATATTCTAAGTCTTTAAAGTCACCCTAGAACAATCTTTGAAGGTAGGTTTCGAGGACTGTTTTGGGGAAATACTTGAAGGTACATTGAAGGAATCTTGAAGTGAATTTCCGGACAATTTAGAAGACTTTTTTAGAAGCATATTTGAGGGTAGCCTTGGAGACATATTGAAGCGGCCTTGAAGCAACAATGTTGAGGTCCATTGAAGAATCCCTTGAAGAATTAGTTGGTGCATATTTTGAGGCTTAATGCAGTGTATTAAAGACATATTGTTGAGAAGCTTTAGTTAACTTTGGAGATATTATTGGAGATGGAAAATCATATCTTTGCAGAAAATAAACATCAGATAAAAAATCATATCTTTGTAGAAATATTCCTACCCTACTGACAATGAAATGTATGAGTTTACCTTTACCCAATCTGAATAAAGTGCCTTATAAAAGTAAATTATTGATAATGGTTATCTAGTGGAGATAGACTTTTGTTTGATAATGCTACCATTTAAAAAATTTTTTTTCTAAGAAAACATTTAGATATTGATGAAGGATTAGTAATTTCTTCTGACTTGGATTTTAACCTCCACCCATTCCTTTAAAATTCATTATGAAATCAATAAAATTTTCCTAAGTGAAATTTACAAGAACATTGAGTGTAAATATCCTCAATAACCTTAAACTATTATATCACAAACCATGAAAATATTACATTTGTTCATATACATGGAATATGACACACTTGTCCAAAAACTTGTCACCCATACAAAAGACTCCAATCATTGTTCTTCTATAGTGAAAGAACCATGTCATGATAGCCCCAGGGAAAATGATCACAACAACACATTCACATATTGGGGAACTATGTTGATGTTGATCAATGACTTCTTTTGCAATAGATGATGATACAATGTCATCTCTGACACCTCCATCTATAGTTGACGTTCCTCTAGAAAGTATATAAGTGTACATATTATGAATGTTTGCATGGTAATGTATGGTAAAATATTGAAATTGATAAATCCACATTATTTATTCCTTGTAAAGTGGTTTTAGATTCTCTTTTCGAACTTAGAAGATGCCTTTGATCTAATTGCATATGAGCTGAGAGTTTGTGAAAATTGTAATATCATTGACAACATAATTTTTTGCCTCCTTTAACCCCTCAACAAGGCGAATGTAGTAAGATTCGTTGTTCGTTGTCCTCCCGTGCACTTCTATTCTATGCAGCACATGATTTCTTGCCTCATTATGAAGCACATATTTTATAGTGGCTTCATCAAGATTACGCCAAGACACTTCGATGTACAACTCCCACTTTTGTACCATTATGTATGCTTAGAAGACTTGAAAAATAAAACAATAATAAATTCATATTAGACAAATAGGATTTTATCTATCTTATACATTCAAACATTCAGATTCCAAACAAAAGAAAGGTATGCTGATCAGAACCTTTGCAAGTTCAAAAAGGGATCCCAGAAGTTTTAGTAAGGTCATAATGCACTTCAATTATTTTGCTGTCATCATCATGCACAACTGATCACGATATGATTCACTGTGTTGTGGACAAATCAAGGCCCATACATTTTATCAACACATCACATGGATCTTATCATAATTTTTATGAAAACCATACTAAGAGTGTACTCCAGGTCAGATTCTTGGTCACTGGATTGATGTATGTGGATTTGAGCTAGAGAAAAAAAGCATCTAAAGAAGCACTCGTGACCATTCTGGAAATGAAGCTAAGAAAATTGCCTATACAAGATTAAGTCGTTTGGAAGAGAGAGCGAAGTTTTGTGCTTAGGAAATGACTTCAAATGGATTTTAATTCTCCGTGTTATCTCGAACATTCAAAATTTTAGAGGCATGTGCATACATCTGGGCGACTAAAATACATCTCAGAGCATTTTTTGTAGACTAAAGTTAGCCCCCATAGAAAGAAAATAAGGAACACTTATCAAAAGGACTTAAGACCAGACTATTTGAGGTATTTAGGACTTGTTTTTGGAAGTCCTGTTACTAATTCACAGTCACGGGAAAAAGGAACCAAGAAATTGTGGAATAGGACGACAATTTGTGCAACTATATATGTGTTCCAAGCCTCAATAATGACATGAAGTTCAACCTTCAAGGATTTTGATCTATTTTGAGAAAAATAATTCAGTGAATCTTCCAATTTATGGAGCCTTGAAAAGAAACAAGCTCTACATTCCTTATGAACTAGCCCTATTGAATAATATAGGTTTTGTGCTGAGCTCATTTCCTTATGTATACCTGTATTTCCTCATCTTGTTTTAAAGTATCAGAAGGAAACCGATTTCCTTAAAGTTTTGTAAATTATTGCAACTCCATTTTTGTTGGGGAACTATACATGTCTACTGTCAGAGAATAGGAATCAAGTTACTCAATCTTCCATAACACTGATGAATTCAGATCATAGTAAAAACTGAGTTGTATTAACTCCACCAAGCCAAGGGATTAGGAGTTCTTGACATATAAATTATTTAATGTTACTGTGATACCTCAGAGTCCAGACAAGGACCTTGAAGGGAAACATATCCTTCTGAATTTTTACTTCTAAATATAACTCTGAAAATATCTTGAAACCACTTAAAATCACACTTCATAAATTTTGAAACATACCTTGATGACCCTGTGACCTTGGTATATACTTCAAAATTTCTTTCGAGCTGCTATATATATATATATATATATATATATATATATCGAAGAACACATAATCAATATGCATAGGGAGCCTGACTTTGAAATGAAAGTATTCTCAAAATTTTCTTATGTTGTGTTCAATGGCAGGTTGGATATTGTGATAAGCACAGAGTCGGTTATGATGATCACGTTTGGTTATCAACTTGGGTGCTTATCAAGTTTGATTATCCACTTTTCTATTTTCTTCTGTGTTGTTGCAGGTATTAAGAAAATGTGAACAATATGGTAAGCTTAACAAAGCTGTTATGAGAATCTGTGAATGTTGAGAACTTCTAAACGAGTTTGTAGATGAGAGTGACCCTAACCTGGATGAGCATCAAATAGAACATCTGCTACAGACAACAGAGGCTATCCGTAAATATTACAGAGTACATTACAACCGATTACATTGGCCTCCCTTATTTTCCAGCCTACGTAAAATATGCAGATATTTTTACAGTGTGTTCACAGAGATGGAAATAAAAGTGCATCACGTACCTGGGCAGCGATCGTTGACAGGGTTTCAGGCTGGGTAGCAATCGTTGATCTCGATTGCTGGGCTTCAGAGAATGTTGCAGAGAAATTTCAAAATCAAATTCGCGAGCTGGGCGAGCTGGGAAGTGTGGTTGGGTTGGCAGCACCATTAATGCATGCAGCCAGCTGGGTTGACAAATAGGGTAATGAAGATGGCTAGGGAAGGAGTAACGGAGTCGGGACGTCGCGCTCCCGGGGCCCAGATTTCCCGATGCCTAAATAATACGTTTTTCAGGTTATCGGAATCTCCAAAAAGTTGCATTATAGCTTATTCTCAAAATATATAATTTGATTAGAGAAAATAAATAATATGGAATTTGGAATTTGATTACCGAATGATCCATAATTAAGTAACGTTTATCGTTTAATACAGTTAGCAAATTTAACTCACTATCATCCAACCATGCTACCATTTATTTGCATACACAAACAAGCCAAAGTATTCACATTCCCTATTTATCGTTCTCAATGTCTTAGAGGGATGGGTTTTTACCTGCAAATTGTGCGTTGCAAGGTGATTTGCCCTTTTTTCAAAATTTCAACATAACGAATCTTGCGATATGGGTCTCGTTTTCCTTTTGTGAATCATGTGAGATGGGAATCGGCAGTACAGTACGAATCTCTTTCCTGATCAAAGGGGTTGCTATAGGCATCTTGACGATGTGCCGATTTTGTTGTTAAATAATTATAATAGTAATAATGAGAGAGACCGGATTGTTGAATAATTATTGGAGATTTTTTTGTGACATAATTATAATAGTAATAATGACGAGCGCCATTACACTGGCGAAAATCCCAGATCTCCTCCAAGATTTGCGGCAATGAGGCATCAAGCTGGCTTAGAAATTCAGATGGCCGGGGGCCCCTGGAGCCCCCACTTTCAAGCAAGTTATCATAGACAAGGGTAAGAAGAAGGTTGAGGGTTTGAAGATTCCTGGTTCTTCAGTAACTATAAATCGCCCCAGCAATGAGGAGCTGTTGTCAAGCGGCCGTACGAAAGACGCGATGGAAGACTCAGCCAGAAAAGACGAAATAAGTTTGGAACAACCCTAGCCAGGGGTAGATCCACAAAGGAAAGCAGCGGATATGAGCAATACTGCTCACCAAGGCCCCGATCTTGGTCGATCTAAAGACTCAGGGGAAAGCAATGGCCAACCGAAGTATCAAGGTCGATGCAAACCAAAGGCTCTCGATAGCCTTAGGGTTGTCATCACTGATCCAGATCTGCAAGACTACCCAGATCATATGTCTGTTTATGCGGTCATTTGTAAATTCATGGGTTTCTGGCCCAGTGAAAAAGCTCTCTGTCAATGGATCAAGCAAATATGGAAACCACGAGGGGAAGTACATCTTCACCTGGGGGCCAAAGGTTTCTTTACCGTGGTTTTCACCAATCTGGAGGATAAGGATCGAATCTTTGAAGGAGGCCCTTATTTTTATGCTTCCGCGGGCCTCTGCATGAGGCCGCGGAAACCCAACTTCGCACCCGAACAGGAGACCTTTACTCAAGTGCCAGTCTGGATCAGGCTTTTCTCTCTGCCAATTGACTACTGGAGACCAGCAGCGCTGGAACAGATTGGAAACACCTTGGGTACTTTTGTCCGTGCTTCTGAAGCCACTCTTCAAAAAAGGTACACGACTTATGCCCGCATCTGCGTTGAAATGGATGTCTCCGGACCTCTGCACGAGGGGCTATGGTTAGAATACAGAGATGAAACCTACTTTCAAACTATTGACTATGAGCAGATACCATTCAGATGCTAGAAATGCCATGAGCACGGGCATTTAATTAGAGAATGCCCTCAAAACAAAATGGAGGAAAACCCCAAAGGGAAACCCTCCTCGGTCTCGGATGGATTCATCCGACCCATAGGCAGGCACCGATCCAACTGCAGAAATCCTCCTAAAACGGTGGCACCAAACAAAGGCACAAAAAATTCCTTTGAAATATTAGGAGAGGAGTCTCAGATGGAAAAGGCAGAACAAATCCCAGCAGTGAAGCCGGCAACGGAGATAGATGACCAGACTAAAGAAGTCTTCAAATCGACTGATCTCAGCACAGCAAATTCAGAAGACAAAGATCAGGAAGAAGATGAGGATATGGTCCTTAGTGAACAAGGTACAGAGGACCTGGAATTAGGTGAGATCTTGGAAAAAGAGGGGCTAGATCTCAATTCAATAGTGGAACGGTGGAAACAGAAAAGACTTGACAAAATACCAGAAGAAGAAATTAATAGGGTTAACCACCTGTTCCTAACCAGACAGGACGCAGCATCAAAAGGAATGAAGCGAGGGCGTGGTGCAACCAAGGGTTTAGGTATCAAATCAAAAACCCTACACCACACACAAGCTAGCAGCCAGTACAAGAAGAAACGAGGAAGAAGATCTGACAAATATGCTCTCCTCGAATTGGGTCAGATGTTAATAAACTCCGGAAAGATGAAAGCCCTTGAGGCTTTCTCTTTCCTATCCTAAACCATTGTTAATAATGAAAGTCCTCTCATGGAATGCAAGAGGACTAGGAAGCCTCAGGAAACAGAGGATCCTAAAAAAGAAAATCATGCAAGAAAAATCAGATATAATTTTCCTCCAGGAAACCAAATGCACAAATCAGAAACTAGCTGAGATGATCAGGCGTCTGGGAAAACATCTCGAGCATCTAGCTGTGGAAGGAACTGGAAGGAGTGGAGGCCTAGCCATTCTCTGGAGCCTAGACATCTACCATCTCATTAATGTTGAAGCCTCAAAAACTTTCTGGCCTTGCAAATGCAGATTATAGGGGAAAAAGGCTCTTTCTTATTTGCTAATATTTACAGCCCTCAGCGTCCGGAAGATAAAATTCTACTGCTTCGTCATCTAACCAATTTTCATCATAGACACAACACTTCCCAGGCCATTTATGGTGGTGACTTTAATATGATAACCTCTCTTGAGGAAAAGAAGGGGAGCACCAGGGCTCTCAGTAATGATTCCCTGGCCTTTAATGCCTTCATTCAAGAAGTCAACTTGGTAGATATCAAGCCTCGCAGCGGCTTATTCACTTGGACCAACAGACAAGGGGGAGATAGGATGATAGCATCCAGATTGGATCGCTTTCTAGTCTCTGAGAGCCTTCTCCTTGAAGGAAACATCATGAGTTTTGACATCCTCCCTTCCGGGGGATCACACCACTGGCCCATCTCTCTGCAAACCTCGATCTTGGGCACCCCCAAGAATAGGCCTTTCCGCTTTGAGAGATTCTGGCTGACTCACAAAGACTTTCTCCGCAACATCAAAACCTGGTGGAAAGAACCTCTGCTTACAGAGGGATCGAAAATGTTCAAATTACAAGCAAGGCTCAAGTTCGTTAAGGCACAGCTAAAAACCTGGAATCGAGAGGTCTTTGGCGATATCTTTGCAGACAAACACCAGTGGGAACAAAAACTAGAAGAGATCCATAGTAACTGGATTCAGGGCAGCACATCACAGGAGTCGATCGAGATGGAAACGGAACTCATGAAGAAATGGAATGAACGATGTGAGCAGGAAGAAATACTTTTGAAGCAAAAATCGCGCAATCAATGGCTGAAGGAAGGCGAGAGGAACACTAAGTTCTTCCATAGGTCAGCAATGGACTATCGTTGCAGCAACTGAATCACCAAAATTCAAGGAGAGCATGGAGCGGTTTTCAACTCGCACCAGGACATTGCCTATCAACTTCGCAATCATTTCCAATTAATTGCCACTGAACCGAACTTCGATCGATGGGAGGCCATTGCCAAGGTAATCTCCACCATACCCAACCTCATTACAGAAGAGCAAAACAAAGCCCTGGAACGATCTATTTCCCTACAGGAGGTGGAGATAGCAGTAAGAGAAATGGCCAACGGGAAGGCGCCAGGGTCGGATGGCTTCACCGTGGATTTCTTTAAGGCCTGCTGGGATGTTGTGAAAGAAGACATCTGGGAAGTGGTGGAAGACTCACGAACCTCTTCATCCATTTTGAAGTCCCTGAACTCCACCTTTATTGAATTAATCCCCAAGGAAGTGGATGCATGCACTCCGTCCAAGTTCAGGCCCATTGCGCTCTGCAATGTGGTATACAAGATAATCTCGAAAGTCATAGCCAATCAGTTAAAACCTATTCTACCTCAAATCATCTCTGAGGAGCAATCAAGTTATGTAGAGGGGCGACAAATCATGGACAATATTTTGTTAGCTCACGAGATGATTCACACGCTGCAGATGCTCAGAAAGGCTAGCATGATAATTCAATTGGACCTCTCGAAGGCATATGACAAAGTAAGTTGGGATTATCTAGAAGTTGTACTCAAGGCGTTTGGCTTCAACACCAGATGGATCACTTGGATTTTAGCTCTAATAAAATCGCCTAATCACTCGATTTTAATCAATGGAGCCCCCTCTCAACCTTTTTACCCGTCCAAGGGCATCAGGCAGGGGGACCCTATATCCCCTTTCCTTTTTGTCATTATTATGGAAGGCTTCAGTCGGTTCATTAAGTCAGCCAAGGAGAATAATCTGATAAGGGGTCTGCAGCCGTTAAACAATTTTCTGTCCACCACGCATCAATAGTTCGTGGATGACACCATGCTGCATGGAACGCCCACTGTAAAAGAAGCAAAAGGTTTTAAGCACATTCTGAATCTGTTCAGTCAGGCATCAGGTATGGATTTTAACTTTGAAAAATCCTCGGTTTTCTTTTTTAACACCCATCTGGCGGTTCAAAGGAACTTAACTGAGGTCCTCAGTTTCAAACGGAGCACTCTCCCTTCCAAGTATCTGGGGGTTTCCCTTACAGACAAGCCTTGGCACAAAGGTCATTGGGAAAAGCTCATCACCAAGCTAGCGGACAGGTGCAACCACTGGACCAATCGAGTCCTAAATTTTGCGGGTCATTTGGTCATGACCAAGGCAATTCTCCAAGCTATTCCGCACTACATGCTATCGATTCTCCCAGCCCCTCAGGGGATCCTACAGAAAATTAGAGCCATCCAGCGAAACTTTCTCTAGTCGGGCAACTCGGGGAAGCAAAAATGGGCGCTTGCAGCATGGGATAAACTCTGTAGACCCAAAAGCTTAGGAGGGATAGGGCTGCAGGATCCAGGAAAAACCAACAAGGCCTGTGGAGCCAAGCTATGGTGAAGATGGCTGACAGAGCCGCAAACCCCATGGGCAAGATTATGGAAAGCTAAGTATGTGCCGCAATGGCAATAAGAGGAGCTGGTCCAAATAACCGACGTCCCTGCTGGTTCCCCTATCTGGAACATGGACCGAGCCAGTCAGCATATCATTCAGGATCATTGCTTCTGGGAGATAAGAAATGGGCAGTGTGCTCTCTTCTGGGAGGATGCTTGGCAACAGCTCCCGAAACTTGAATCCCCCAATCTACAACTTCTGCAGCAATGGTTTCAGGACATCGATAAAATAAAAGTTCATCATTACTGGACTCAAAGCAGGGAGCCACAGTAATGGAGGGATTGGAATCTAACTCCCCCCCCTACTGATGAACTCCTGAAGAATCTTCTCAACACCCTCAATGCTATCCTTAGGCAGAGAGTAATCAGGGAAATGCAAGGTCCCGACATCTTGCACTGGGGAAAACTTAAAGGAGGCTCCTTCAACCTAAAGGAAGCTCGCTACTATTTGGACAACAGAGAGGAGCATGACAAAGTAGCATGGTATGACAATGTCTGGACCGGAAGTCTTTGGCCCAAGATTAAGGATTTTTTATGGCTCATTCAAAACAGGAAGGTTTTAACCTAGGAAAATCTCAGAAAGAGAGGGTTCATAGGGCCCTCCCGCTGCCCCTTGTGTGAGCAACAGGAGGAAACCACCAATCATCTTTTCAATGAGTGTGTCTGGACGAACAGTCTATGGGAATGGCTTCAAGAAATATTCCGCCAGTCGGACAGACAGTGAAATTCCATCCACGACACTATAACCAGTTGATGGTCTCACTACTCTAACAGCACCATGGTAAATACTCTATGGAGAAACAGTCTAGGTTTCCTAATCTGGAATGTCTGGAAAGAAAGAAACAATCGTATTTTTCAAAAACACAACATTCGGCAACTCGATGAATTAAAACTGGTCATTATGCAGGGGTTAACGGAAACAACCCGCACCTGGTGTAAAGAAGAGAAGGCTGAAACGATCTCTCCCAACGACCGCAGAATTCTAGGCATCTCCGGGCTCATCGAATCGGCGGAACACCTCCTAAAGGAAAATGCCCTCCGACCTGCTCCTCCTCCTGCAATTTGGCACTGTCCGCCCCAAGGATACTGTAAATTGAACTTCGATGGCGCCGCGAGAGGAAACCCAGGCCCAGCCGGGCTAGGTGGTGTTTTACGAGATGACACGGGAAACATTATACACATCCTGAGCAGGAATATAGGTGAAACCACAAATAACGATGTCGAATTCATGACCTTAAAATAGGGACTGCGACTCTTAATTCGACTTGGCAAAGGTCTGGTCATCGTGGAAGGCGACTCCCAGCTAGCCATAACCACACTCAAAAAGATATAGCATGGAATGAAGCCGAGCAAAGCAGTAAAGCACTGGAGGTTAGCTGGGGTAACGGAAGTCATTGCACAGCGTTTGGCTTCCTTGAGCGGTATAATTCTGCAATCTGTGCGAAGGAAGGCCAACTCGCTCATGGACCACCTTGCGAACTATGCTGTTGACAACCCGACAAACACCTGGGACACGTGTTGGCATGATCTCAAGAATGAACAACTTCGGGATCAATGCTACACCATCTCAAGGCAAGACCTAAATGCCGGTACTTCCGTAGGACGAACGGCAGGTCATCCGTTGTCAGTAGATCAGGAGTAACGATATGGTGATTGCGCACGTCAGGTGGCACAGGCCAGATCAGGTAGCGAGACACCCTTGGGCTCAGCGATCATTAATGAGGGGGAATGATAGCAAAGGAAAGAGCATAACTAATCGCATTGAGCGGAGATTGCCAGCGTGCGAAGGGTCAGATCGAAGGACGGAAATCCCCGATCATCAACCCAGCTTTGGTGGAAGGACCAATTGGCAACATGCCATGCATTATGGCCTTAAATGGCTACTCCACTGCACTCATCACCCCGACTCCATCCTCTTTATTAACGCATCTGCTCGGCCTTTCAGTCTCATTCTCTCCTTCGGAAAATGGCCTCTATGCTCTTCATCTGATTTAGGGACTAGTTTTCTGAGCGACATCTCTGCTATCACAGACCCAGACGCCATGGCTGATTTGAATTTGCGAAGCATAAAAGCCTCACAGGCCCTCAAGAGGGCCAAGGACTGCTATGATGCATCCGTTTCTAAACGCGGCAAGCAAACAATCGAGGTTTTAGAAGAGGAAGTGGAACTTGCGCGGACAAAGATGGATTACAATGCCATTAGCGAGGAAGTTGATTGGCTTGTCGATCCAGGCACTCCCTCCATGCACCAGACCCAGTTTTTGCAAACCCAAGTCGTATCTTGGCAAGTGAAAACAATGCTGGCCAAAGCGATAGCCATGCAGGGAGCAGCGGTGAAGGAAACGTTTGCGGCCACGTCCATGGCGTCAACTCGGAACACAGCCTGCCTTGATAAATTAGAAGTTTCGTTCAACTCGTTAGCGGAGGAACTACGCAAGCATGGTAAGGCACTGGAGAAATTTTTCCGACGCTTCGAAATTTACCTGCACCATATCCTCCATGTCTCCATCGAGATTCCCACGGACGACTCGCAGGCCACTGTCATCAGACGCTTCAAGCCCCGAGCTCCAGTGACAGGCGATGAGGGCATGACTCCAGGCAAGGCGGGACACTCCGGAGCTTCCACTCCTACTCTCTAATGGCTCAACAGCTTCTGCGGGTTCTTTTCAATTGGTCAATCTTTTCTTTCTATACTTGTGTTAGTTTTTCAGTAAGCATTCGGCTTGTAAGAGGCCATTCTGGCCGTCAGCACAGTTTTGTTCTGGTTTTGGTATTCATGGGCAACCCTGCATGGTAGCCTCGATGTTTTGACTATGGGCTAAGATGGTTATCAATCTAGCTAGTTTTCAGCGCAGTCACACTCAGTCTCTTGTAAGCTCGAAAAGAAGCAGGCCACTGTTCTGTCAAATCCATAAGTCTTCGAGCCTCCTTGCTGTAATCTTTGTTTATATTATAATACAATGATCCTACTTACAAAAAAAATAATGACAGGGACCGAGTTTTTGAATAATTATTGGCGATTTGTTTGTGAAATACGCTCACTACTTCTGCACAATGTGCCTACATTGCAATCATTATATTGTGCTGCTTTTAGAAACGCTTCTAGCGGTTTCAAATTTGTCAGGAAAATAATCGATTTTTTTTTTTAATTTTAATAAAATAATTGATAGAATCTATCAAATTTCAAAATTTTGAGTGACTTCTAAATAATACACGTACGATCTTCACCTGGCACCAGGGGTTAAGTACCACATTCAATGGGCCTGCAGGGTGTAAATGAATGGGTCACTCCCGCCAATCCACATTGTGTTGAGTTGTATTACATACGAGACAAAGGGATGGCGGGAAAGGTTGTGCATATGACCCAATCATTGATTTGTCCAAGGCATATCTTGCCCATGTTAAACTAATTTCATCCTCCTAAATTTAAGGACATAGGACAGGACTCCTACATGCAAACCATGATGACACTCGAAGCATGTGTATGATTGGTCTCCATTATGAAAAAGTTCAATGATTCGATTTGGTTAAGTTCAATGTAAGTTTTCTCAAATTTTGTTGAAGTGTGTGAATGATATTTTATATTTTTAATTTAAATCATTTTAATGAATGATAAACTGAAATAATTACTAGTTTAAATTTAATTTAATTTTAGATTTATTAAATATTAAAAGAGATCAATTCTTTCCATGCTCAAATTTAATTTTTTATAGTAATATTTGAGGAAAGGTGGTGAAAACTTATTTTAGTGCAAAACTTGAGGAAAGGTGGTGCAAACTTCTTTTTTTAGTGCAAAATATGATGAAATATTTGACCCCTCTCTGTGCTTGATAGATCCCATGTTCAAATGAATCTAAACTGGTTATATAATACTATATAGTGTCTGTATTTCTATCTATGTGTCTCTTTCTTATTCCTTATCTATATCTCACCCTCCAAACATTGAGGAAAGGAAGGCTACCATCCACCCCATATTCCTCATATGGAAGAAAGAGGAAGGGAGATATTTCTAAGTATGAGTTTTCTTTTCTCTCTCTCATCAAATTTTTCGAAAGAAAACTCATACTGAGCAATATCTTCATGCTAGTTCTCATCATTCCCATGCTCAAAAATTAGGTGTCCTCAACACCTTAGCCACTAGGGCGTTGATAATCTCTCAAGAGGCTCACCTTGAAGGAGAAAATACCCACCTTCTAAATGTCTTTTTTAAAAATGGTTATAGTAGGTCGCAGGGCCTTAAAGTAGAAAAAGGTCCTTTAGTTAAAAATAAAAAAGAGCCTAGTGAATGGTCATGTAGTGTGTGTCTTCCTTTCATTCAGGAAACCATTGATAGGATTGTTAGGGTCCTTAAGAAACATAGGGTTTCTTCATCTTTCAAGCCCTTTAAGATGATTTACAACTCTCTCAAATCAGTTAAAGATCAAGTAGACCGTAGGGATAGGAAAGGTGTCTACATTATTCCTTGTTCTTGTGGGACGCCTTACATTGGTGAAACTGGTCGGTCTATAAATCAAAGGATTTGTGAACATGCTGCTGACATTAAACATGGAAGATCTTGCTCCTCTGCCTTAGCTAAGCATGCAGAAAAGACTAACCATCATATTTGCATCGAAGAGGCTAAGGTCATTGCTAGGATTGACCATTTCCATCATCGTAAGTTAAGGGAGGCCTTAGAGATTGAAAAAAGACTCGTTAATCTCAATAGAGATGACAACTGGAATATCAACAAGTGTTGGATCCCTGCCTCATATTGATAATTGTCTTTTGTTTCTGCCCTTCTTCTATTGCCTTAGTTTTTTAGACTCGGTTTGTGATTTTTTGCTGGTCGTCAATTATCGTTTTAATTTCTCTAACGACCTTGTGCTCCCCCCACCCCCACAATAATAATAATATCATCATTGATAAATTAAATTAAAAACTTAAACTTAAAAATTAAAAAAAAAATTATCATTATTAATTAATTAATTAATCAATTATTTTAATCTAAAAATATAATAAAAACTAGTCGTTATCCTAACCACTAGTTTAGACATTTCTACATCTATTTAAACTAACTCAACGTGTGGATTGATCTCTCACCTAGTCGTAATGATGAACCACACTGGTTGGTTCGAAATGTTCTATCGTATGTGATTATTACCCAAAAAAAATTAAATAATTATAAAAACACTTAAAAATTAAAATTTAATTTCACAAAGTATAAAATAATATTCCAAATAAAAAAAATTTACAAATTCAAGGTTTTTATATTCTAATCTTTACTACATTTACTTTAATCATTCTCACTTTTTTTTTTTGGAAATTTCAATTTCATATTATCTTTTAATCATGATGATGATGATGGTAGTTCACATTAGTTGAGGCCAAATCATGTTATAGAAGACCTTAAGAAAGGAGAAAGAATCTAAGTTTTATTCTTTAAAATATTCTTTGATAATTAAGAGAAATAAGTGCCCAAAGATTGCTATGGGGTGGGTTGGCTTAATAGAGTGAAGACTAGAAAGCGTGGCGGATGGTGAAGTGTGAGAGCGAATGTGAATTAGAGAATAGGACGATCTAAAAATCCACACGATTTCATATTCCACCTACTTATAATTGCAAATGTAATAGATTCATCGTTCCAAGGGGTCTTGGGAATAGACCATCGCCCGATCTCACTCCGAAGCTCATGGGAATTAGTTCTTATCTTAGCAATGTTCATTTTTTCTTATTGCTGGACAACACAGAGAGATAATTTTGATTATCAAGGGTGGGGTTGATCACTTCCTTATAGTATCTTAGCTTCCTTTTACCCTCCAGCTCCTGATCCTCCCACGGCTTGTCCTTAAACTTGGAGGTAATAGTATTCTTCATATTATATTTGCTTCCCATACTGAGCTCCTCCTTAATTCTCCAATGGTTGAGCCATGACTGGGCATCCTTATGCCACCCGCACTTGAGGCGAAGGTGAGGGTTTTGACTACATTTAGAAGCAATTTTAGGGAGCATTTTTTATTACATGTTGTCAAGCTTCTTCTTATGCATAATATATCTAAACATAGCCGTACTTTCGCTGGGGACAAACCAGATTCTATCAAGAGGATAGGATAGGGAGTATTTCCCTTGATCTTAAGGTTGTAGGTTATGAATTTCTTTTGAATCATCTCAATATTTCTCCATGACTCTCTGGATATACTCCAACCCCAAACTTCACATCCATATAAGACAACGGGGGTGACAAGGGTCTCAAAGAGGGACCTCTTTTTACTCCAAATGTAAAGATCAACTGACATGCAATTTTTTTCAAGCTCATATTATAAATATTATATCCAAAAAGTATGACCAATATATATATATATATATATATATATATATATATATATATATATATATATATATTTGAAGTGAGAGGCATTACAAATGGTATCAGAGCATTAGTTAAAACACTAGGTGAATTATGTGCTCACACAGAAATTGTATGCTGTTGTAAAATTTTTATGGAATTTAAATTTTTCTAATGTTTAATTTCACGTACAGTGAATAGTGCTGAGATATACATCTACGAATCATGCCCGAAGGGGACGAGTTTTATGTGGATCTGGGTGGTGGAGAAAAAACGCCAGATCCAAATGCTCCATTGATGGCTATGTTGCATAAAATGAAAAGAGAAATGGCACAACTCAAAAGCCACAATGAAAGGCTATATTTAGCGAGTGAGGAGCAGGAAAAACTGATAAGAGAATTGACTTTCTAGAATAGTCAAGAAGGTGAATATTCCGGAAGAAAGAGAAAGGGAAGAATCAATTTCTCAGAAGATTCTAAGGAAGATGACACCTCTAGACAGCAGTCTAGGCGAAACGAGGAATTGCAGGGTGAATTATGGAAAATCAAGTCTCTCTCCTATAATGGAGAGAAGGAGGAAGATGCTGAAGCATGGCTTATGAATATGATAAAGTAATTTCAGGTTTACGAATATGAAACTAACTTAAGAGCCAGACTAACTATCTATTAGTTATAAGGTAAGGCTACCTTATGGTGGGAAGAAACAAAAATGGTTCATGCCATTGATGAGAAAATGGTTACTTGGGAGGATTTCTAAGTTAAGTTAAAAAATCGATATTTGGATCAACGCTAGTATGATGATAAAGCCACAGAGTTTCATGAACTCAGGTTGGGACACCTCATGATTGATGAGTTTATAGTCAAATTCACAAATCTGTGATGATATGTACCCCATGTAAGAGAGGAGAAGGCAAAGGTACAACGGTTCTAGAACTATCTGCCCATGATTTACAAGGAAAAAATAGAGTTTGATAACCCTAAGACTATGGATGAGGTGGTGCGCAAGGCAAGATTGTGTTACCAACAATTCAAGGGTAAGAGTGAATGAGTAAAGAATTGGTCAAACAAAGGTGACTCCAGTGGAAAGAAAACAAAACCAGCATATCTGAAAAACTTTGGGAGAAACCACCAAAGAAAGAAGTTCAGCAAAATGGGCGAAAATCAAACTGCTCAATCAAAAACTGGGTCCAAAAAGATGAATGGCAACAATAAAAGAGAGGGGACTGTTAAAATGAGAGAACCTTTGAAGTGTTGGGGTTGTGGAGAACCTCATTTATTGAGGGACTATCCACACCGAAACATTGAGACCTTACAAGTGGTGAGTGAAGAAACGACTGTTAATGATGTGGCAATAAACATTCCTAAAATTAGTGCTTCTCTAGAAGATCATCAAGAAGAACACCGGTCCACTATGGTTGAAGTAGAAGGTGTGATTGCTAACCAATCTGATATTGTTTTAATAGATCCAGGTGCATATTTAAGTTATATCAGTCCTCAAATGGTATAAAAATGTAACTTAAAGTCAGAAAAGTTTCAACGGTCTTGGTTAGTTTAGTTAGCCACTGGTACAAAACGGAAAGTAACTCATAAGCTACCCCAAACATAAATATGAATGGATACCAAATAGAATTAAATTTAAATATTATGCCTTTAGGGTCTTATGATGTACTGGTAGGAATGGACTAGTTAGAGAAATAGAAGGCCATGTTGAATTGTTTAGACAAAACCCTACATTGCATAGACAAGGAGGGAAAACTTGTTATAGTAAAAGGAAAGCCTAAGACCATATCAGTGAGACAAATTTCAGCACTTCAGTTAAAGAGAATTTCTAGAAAATGTTATCAAGTGTATTCTATTCATGTAGAGGAATTGGGATAATAAGTAGAAGAAAATCCGTTGGAAACATTACCTGTTATAAGAGAATTAAAAGATGTTTTTTTGGATGAAATTCCTCATCTTCCCCTTAGGAGAGAGATTGATTTCTCAATTGACTTAGTGCCAGGAGAAACTCTAGTTTCTAAAGCCCCATACAGAATGAATACTCCAAATCTAATGGAGTTGAAAATGCAACTACAAGAGCTGTTGGACAGAGGTTAAATTAGACTGAGTGTATCCCCATGGGGAGCACCAGTGTTGTTTGTGAAAAAGAAAGACGGTACTTTTAGAAAGTGTATTGATTACCGTCAATTAAACAAGCTCAAAATAAAAAACAGATATCCTTTAACTAGGATAGATGACCTCTTTGACCAAGTTAGAGGGGCAATTTTTTTTTAAAAAATTGATTTAAGGACAGGTTACCATCAGTTAAGGATTAATGATGAAGATATAAGTAAAACAACATTTAGAACCATGTATGGACACTATGAGTTTGTGGTCCTCCATTTGGATTAACCAATACACCCACCACTTTTATGTTCTTAATGAATAGTGTCTTAAATAAATACTTGGACAAATTTGTATTAGTATTTATTGATGACATTCTGATTTATTTTAAGAGTGAAGCTGAGCATAAAGAACATATTAGAACTATTTTGCAAACTCTTAGGGAAAAAAAATTGTATTCTACATTTAGCAAATGTGAATTTTTCAAAGATAAAATTCAATACTTGGGGCATATAATTTTAGAACAAGGGTAGATAGTAAATCCAGAAAAGATAAAATCAAGAAGAGAGTGGTCTGTACCTACTGATGTGTCTGCTGTAAGATATTTTATGGGAATTGCACAATACTATAGGAGGTTTGTGGAGATATTTTCAGCCTTAGCTTACCCCATTACATCCCTACAAAGGAAGGGAGTTAAGATTAAATGGACTGAAAAATTCCAAAACAACTTTGAGCAGCTAAAACATAAACTTACTACAACATCTATTTCAAATATTGCTGACCCGGATCAGGAATTTGTAGTGTGCGCAGATGCTTGTGGAGAAGGATTAGGTGGAGTACTACTACAAGAAATTTTTTTTATAGCCTATGAATCAAAAAAACTTAAGAAACATGAACAGAATGATAGTATTTATGATCTTGAATTAGTTGCTGTAATACATGCCCTCAAGATGTGGAGACATTAGCTTTTATGGAAAAAGTTTTTGTTGATGAAAAATCACATCAGCCTAAAGTATTTCTTCACTCAAATAGATTTGAATGCTAGGCAAGCGAGGTGGTTATCCTTCCTTAGTGAGTTTGACATGGAGATCAAACATATTAAAGGTAAGAAAAACAAGATTGCAGATGCATTAATTATAAATGCTTTGCAAAGTGTGAGTAATATTGGGAGTAGTGTAAATTTTAACATAGAGGGGCTAATACAAGAAGTGGTGAACTAAGATCAAAACTATGAAAAACTTTAGGTACAAATTCTGAAAAAGGAAATGAAAGGATAATCACAGAATCAAAAAGGGCTAATATGTTATAGAAAAAAAGTGTACATTCCTGATGTAGACTCCCTAAAGAAAGAAATCCTGGATGAGTATCATAAAAGACCCTATGCTAGACATCCTAGATACAAGAAATTACTCTCAGCTTTATGAAAGAACTTGTTTTGGCCTGGTATGAAAAAGGATGTGGAAAATTACTTGGCTAGATGTATTGAATGTCAACAAGTAAAGTTTGAACATCAACATCCAACTAGGTTGCTGAATCCTTTATTCATTCCCGAATGGAAGTGGGAAACTATTGCCATGGATTTTATTACTGGTTTACCAAGAATCAATTATCGACATGACTCTATTATGGTTGTAGTGGATACCTTGACTAAAGCTGCTCATTTTATATCTGTACAGTCTACCTTTGGTACAATTCAAGTAGAAAATTTATTTATGAAGGAGATTGTAAAACTGCATGGTGTTCCTAAAATAATCATCTCAGAAAGAGATGTGGAATTTATTGCAGCTTTCTAGAGGAGTTTGTTTGGATGCATGGGTACCAAATTAAATTTTAATACTTCCTACCATCCACAAACAGATGGTCAAACCGAAAGAAAAAACCAGATTCTAGAGGATATGTTAAGGATGTATGTTATGGATAGGCCAACCAAGTGGGAATACTATTTACACGTAGCAGAATTTTCCTAAAACAATAGCTACCAAGCTTCCATAAAAATGAGCCCTTTTGAAGCACTTTATGGCAGAAAGTGCCATACCCCCCTAAGTTGGAGTCAACTTAAATATAAACTATTACTTTGACCAAAAGCTTTACAAGAATGGAAAAAGTTGTAAAACAGATTCAAAAAAATATCAAAACAACGCAGGACAGACAGAAAAGTTATGTAGACAAAAAAAGAATACATAGAGAATTCAGTGTGGGTGATCATGTGTATCTGAGGATAAAGCCTAAGAAGAGTACTTTGCACACCGGAAGCTGTGCAAAACTAGCTCCACGATATTGTGGACCTTTTGAAGTGCTTGAACGAGTGGGACTAGTTGCCTATAAGCTGGCCTTACCCATTCACATTAAGGTTCATGATGTATTTCATGTTTCCTTATTAAAAAAATATGTACATGATTCTGCTCACGTTATTGATTAAAATGTGATTTAGGTGGAACTAGCAGGGGATTTCCTTCCAGAGCTACTTTAAATCTTGGAGCGGGAAAAATTGAACTCAGGAACCGGACAGTGGCTAGGGTGAAAGTACAACGGAGGAAATTTACCCCCGAAGAGGCTACTTGGGAGAGAGAGGCTGATATGATGGAAAAATATCCATCACTGTTTACACAGTGATTTAGTTAATTATATCATCAACACCGAGGACCTTGTTTGTTTTCAGAGAGGGAATATGTAATACCTCGAGTTTCTATGCTTTTAATTTGACAATTGAACCAGTCCAAAGAGGAAAGTAGACCTGAATGGAGAACTATTATGTGGATTTATTTTATTTTTAAATTATTATGATAAAATGGAAAAATTATGTGTGCAATGACTAGATTGAGAAGTGAGATCTGAAAACCAAATCCATGAGGATGGATAAGGTGATAATACTTTCCCACAACTTCTAGAAATCCTTGGAAGGAATAAAGCAAGTTACTAAAAAAAAAATATTTGGAGATAAATATCTAATTTCCCCAATAAAGAGGAAAGTATTGGGAAGAGGTGGAATAAATCTAAAAAAGTAGAAAAGACAGCTTTAAAAGTACCTATGTGGAAGAAACAAAGGGAAAGCCTAGGAAAAACAGGAAGAAAGCATTCTGAATTTACTGGACGCAGTAAATGGAAACAAGCTAGGGAAAACAAAGCTTAAATAAGATGTTCTAGGATAAACAAAGGGTTGTCTATGGCTGAACCAAAAGATCTCTTCTCGGGGGTGAGTTACGGAGAATGAACTCTACGGTTGGGAGGAAATTAGTCAGACCTAAGGGATATGCACACTAATTTGGAAATGGATTGTTTAATTTTAATTCTCATGTGTGATGCTTGGTACCTGATTAGAGAATAGTTAAGATTGATGTGAAATTGCTTAAGTTAAATTTGTGGAACACACATATATTTAACTAGTATTGGGATATAGAAAAGGTCCATACATTTAACAGATTTTGCTACAGTATAAATACTGATATATGTATGGTTGTATGGACAAAGTCTATTGAGATCCAACTCCCAGAGTGTCTAAACCCAGTGACAGGTTTAAATCTGGGGTTAGGTATCTAACAGGGAATTTCTTTATTCTGGTTAAACAAATAAACTGTTATTATTACACTGAATAGAATCTCCAAAAATAAAAATCACTATGTAATTTAAATTAAATTTCAGATCCGATGTAGATAAGTCTATACAATTATATCTATAAGCTATTGTGCAAATATATACTACTGTATTAAGTATAGAACATAATTTTGGAAATAAACAATAGAGGGACAACCATAACATAAAAATAGTCCATCACTATTAACCAAAAATCTGAAATAAAAATTGTAAATACCACAGTATTCCTTGTTTTGAAAACATATAGAAATAGCTATACATAAGATATAGAAACTAAGTTAGTTGTATAAAAGTGTTGTAATTAAAATTTAAATACAGATGGGAAAACAACTCCTTTATTGTTTAGGATTCTGGTCTACCTGGCTGTTATGTAATTTTGATTTAAATGATTCAAAACTACTTTAGAACTAAATATAGAACAACAAGTATATGTTGAGAATTGGTTATAGTAGTATATCAGAAATTCGATTTCTCCATACAAAGAAGGAGCAGGTTTATTTTTGAAAGCATAATGAGCTAGTTATGTATAAATTAGAAAGCACAAAACATGTTTGTGAAAATATAAAATTATTAATCATTTCTCTTTCATAATAATTCAAGGAGAACATATCTTAACACCAAGATATTCAGTTATCATAACTACTTGCAAACCCAAATAAAAAAACTCTGCTGGAAATAATAGAGGAAGCATAAATGTAGCATCTATTTCACTAACATGAAAGATATATATACTGAAGATATATACTGTATGTAATTCCACTAGATTACTAATTCCCTAAACTGAAAGTGTGGATGCACAAGAATAGGGACAGAAGACATTCACATTAAAAATGTATAGAGAAAATTTATATAAAAGTTTAACATGGTCCAGTTCTTGGGTTATAAACCAAGAAATGGTTATGTATATATTACAATAAAATATAAACCTAAGTACAGTGACATAGTAGATTCTATGGTCACTGTAAAACAATATTATACATCACCAGCAAATCTGGAGTGATGACGAACGCATAAGAGAAACTAAAAAATGGTGAAACCAACCTATCCAAACAAGGATTCACTGTCAAAAGGGAAATGAGTTGCATGGGTAACCAAGTGCGTCAATGCTAAGAAGAGGATATAGTAGCTAACCGTACCTGCATCAACCAACTAAATAAATTAGAAATGTTTGCAAGGAAATAAACTGATAAATCGAATCTATTGAGATTGACATGAAACTGAACCATGAAATGTACGAAAATTTACCTCAAACGGTTTTTCCGTCATGGCAACTACCCCTGTGAATACATAAAATTTAGTCAGAAATGAGAATGCATATTTATACAAGGAGAACCAGATTTTGGGATAGATATTGTTAAAGAAACTATTATAAAATCGGATTGAATTGCAAGAATGTACCAATAGGAGATGCATGGGTGGAACGAAACTTCAGACCAGTAAAAGCAAGGAGAGGTAGTTTGAACCTCTAAGGCATAAGTTCCCAAAGGAAACATTAAGCACACAAAGGCATGAATTGGTAAGCTCAACATTAAGGAAGCCGCGAGGTGGAGAATGTGTTTACCAAACCCTGTGAAATAATCAATGGAAATTCATAGGTCATGTAAACCATAAAAATTTGAAAAGGAAATACATTTAAATTCAGTCACTTCATCTAGAAGAGGAAAAAGAGAACTTGCTGTCTCAGTAGGGTCGAGACAGTAAATTCTCAAGAATCTGTAAGAGACAGACTCTCCGCCGAAAATGCCATAAAGCTACACCGTTCAAAAATGGGGGCGCATGAGCAAAACGAGTAACATGGTAATCGAACCAGCATTCATGGTTACAGTTGCCAGGAATGCATGTAATCAGAATGATAGAAAGAAATATGGTCAATCTATACTTTAATAAGCTAAAACGAGATGTTGTTAGGCCATAGTGAACCTATATCTATACATATGTTAATATAGGTTCACTAAAACTTTAAAGCTAACAACATAAAACAAAAAATTGAAATGAAAAAGAAGAGTGAATGTGTTAACATCACTCGCGGCCTTCCTCAAGAGTGATAAGGAAGAAGACACAGTAAGCCGACTTAAAAAAAAAAAACAAAACTATAAGGTTGAAACAATACAGTGAGTTTCCCCAATTAACGAGTTTAATTCATGGAAGAGTTCGACAATTTCTAAAATACTACAGAGAGAGAAAAAACAAAAAATCAATCAAAAAAAGGTGAAATTTCCCAAAAGGGATGATAGCTTGAGGAAAGAAACGATGTACTTGAAGGAGATGGGGTGCGTTCAATAGTATCTCTGCATCAACCTCCGTCTCGTCTCTCCTCAGGGTGAGCAAATGACAACTATCACTGATGGATCCAAGTGAGAAGAACTGATATGAAAGTCCCTTTGAAAGAAAAAAATTCGGAACTATTGTACAATGATTAAACCCTAATTTGTAAATTCAATTCCTACTGTCCACGCGGCGGGAGCTCAGGTGTACTCCGTGATTGATTTCATGAAAGACTACACACTGATCTGGGTACACATCAAGCCTTGAAATAAATCCCGAGGAGAAATTCCAATCCTCGGTTTAGGATTCATGGTACAATTTCACGTCGGTTAGTACTAGGTAAATTAAATTGTTCCAGCTTCACTTGGGATTAGATAGTTGTAGAGTAGGTTGATTGATATGACAGATGAGGAGTGGAGTGAGGAGAGTTAATATCGAAAATGAAAATGGTACCCGAGATATCTATCACTGACAATATCATTAATGAGGATTAATGAGGATTATCACACCAACAAATCAACTCGAAGGGAAATGTTAACGTGGGAAAATTGCATACGTTATTATAACTATGAATAAACAGAAACATAACTAAGTCACACTTCAATTAGAGTGAGTTAAAGGAATCATTATAGTAACTTTGAGGTTTAAATTTAATGTAGCCTTAGAGTGTTGGTGGAAATTTGGTTGAAGTATCATAATTAATGAACAATGATATAGGAATGAGTAATGATAACAACGTGTAGTGTACGAGACATATTTATATATATATAGTAAGTGAGGAGGTCTCATTTATATATATTATAAAAAGATCACGCAAAGAAGAATAAGGAAATGAAATCTATAAATATATAATATATGTGTTAAAGTTATTATTAGGGTGAAATCATCAAATTACATTAGTCCTAAGTGGGATAGGACTAAAGTTAAAATTTAGATAGATTCACACAATACGTCTTTGGAAGAACAGTTTAATTAAGAGACTATGATGGTTATAAATTTTACAATAATTTTACTTGTTAGTTAATAATGCAATACTAGAACATATAAATGACATAGTTGAGAAGGTAAATCTTATATCGTCAAGGTATGACAAAAAAAAAAAAACAAAATGTGAAGTGAGAGGCATTACACCCTTTGTCTTTCAATTGGGACACTATTTCCATTACATTAAAGAAAATGTCTGATTTCATCGACATATTTCAAAAAATACAATGCCTTGCTTCGATATCCAAACATAGTGATCATAATTCTTTGCTTGAACTGCTATCACCGCTAGAGCTACTTCCATGACTTGGGTTATTTTCAGGAATTTTTTGTTCACGGTGTTGATTGTTTTCTTCTTCTTCACCTTCCATCTACAAACATAAAAATAAAATGTAATGACTATATATACATTGGTGAGAATAAAGAAAATTGAAATATTAAATAATATACATCAATGTAAATCGAAAAAAAATTACATACCATTGCAACAATTAACTCATAAACTATACATATTCTTTCAAAACCATGTAACATGCCATCTTTCAAAATTTCATTTGTTGGCACAATTCCATTCTTTGTTTCCTGCAAGTTTTATACCCTATAACAAATCATATATTTAATATAATTTTTTTTTTCTATTAATTATAGATGGAGCTAAATAAAACAAGATTGAAAGATGCTTCCAAAATCCACAATTAAGTTCTGATATGCCAACATATACTCACAACCCATATTTAACCCAATTTCAATCAATTCCTTTGATGGTTCTTCTTTGTATGTTAGCACCTGTTTGAAGACATTCAATGATGATTTTTGTAAAACAACTTAAAAAATACAAAAATGAAATCTAGTTAACTTGTTATAAGGAAGTAACAATTACTCACAAACTTAGATATCAACCCTTTTCTTCCTTGTCGTCCTGTTTTATGTGCTGAATGGGTTCCATTTTCTTTTGTTTTCTGCAAGAAAATACTTGAAAATTAATATTTAATGCTAAATTTCTTATTTATTGTACCTAATGATCGAAAATTCCATGATTACATATTATACTTGAAGCACATTGTTGCTAAGATGGCTCCTCCCGCGATGAAATTTTGTCCATTTCTTTGACCATCTCCTCGTACACCTTTTTGGACATTCCTACTGGAATATTTGTGATATCACCTTGTTCATATTTTGAGATTTTCATAATATTCCTAAAAATGTAACATGACAATAAACTATTTAATTTTTATATTGATATATCAAAAGTAAATATAACAAAAGTGATATTTATAAATAATTCTAGACAAAAATTTAAAGGAATATTACTTTTTCATTCCTTTTTTTTTTTTCTTGAACGTTTTTCCTATTAAAAGTCAGACATGTCTCATTGACCAATTCTCTGGAATCTCTTCCTGTAGTTTAGATAAAATTTGGTTCTTGGAATCATTGGATTGGTTTTTGTATTGTAAGTGGAAAGAATGTCTATACATCATTCCACTAGATCACTCAAACTTTTGTAAAATATTTTCCCCCTTTCGTTAACCTCCAGCACCACTCTAGATGAGCTAAGGAGAAATTCATTTTCATTTCCATGTTCTATATTTTTTTCTTTTCTTAGAACAAAATTAATTTTCTGAGTTGTTGGTCCTTGTAGAACATTAAATAGATGTGAGTTAATAGACTATTTCACACATGTTATCTAATCATTTTAATTATATTATTAATGAAAATTAAAAAACAAATTCATATTGGATCGATAGTATTTTTTCATTCACCTGATTCATCCTTTTGCAATTTTTCCTTCAAGCTTTTACACTGTTCTGGTCCTAGATCATAAATAATTTTATCGAGCTTCGTCATTTTGTGGCTCTTCATGATACACAGTAAAAAATACATATTAGTTAAACTTACATATAGTTCAAAAGTAATATTTTTTGTAAAGAATTTACAAATAACTTGCCCTTTATTCTTTTCTTGATGTGTTATCAGTATTTTTGTTACTTGATCTCTTGTCAGTTGTTTCTTTATCAATCTCAAAGCTATACCGTATCATTCATTAATATATTTATAAATAAATTGTCATCTTTTCATGTAAAAAAAATCTCAGGAAACTGGTGCGCCATTTATGGTGTACGCATCGATGCCGGTGCGTGGGTGTCTTAGAAACGCACTGCAAAAATAGTATAATAGATCGTATGGTGCTCTATGTCAACAAGGAGCACCATTGTATTACATGTCAATCGCCGCACTGATTAACCATGATAAAATAATAAAAATCGTCTAGTGTTAGTTTTTGTAGCATAAACCGGTGCCATATTTTACATATGTCACACCAATAAAAAAAAATGTATTTTTTAATGTTTTATCACATTATTTTCGCAGTGCGCTTTTACAATACAGAGCACTGGTGTGGTAGGTTAACCCGAGCGTACCATTGAAAAAAAACTGTTTTTTTTTTAATTCACGCAAGGGTCAACATGGAATGGGATCCGACTATGAAAATAGTCCCATCGGTTGGATGTCTTAGGTCTATATTTAGCAATACAAACCCTATAAATCTAAATTGAAAAGCCCTAATTCTGAAATCACAGAAAGAGGGAGAAGAAAGGTCAGAAACAAAAAGAATGTAGGGTTTGTATTTTTTGAAAGTTTTTTTTTCGAAACAGAATGTTCGCAGTGCGCCATAATGAAATAGCGCATCGGCTGCATATTTTACAAATGGCACACTGAGAAAAAATATTTTGTTTTTAATTTTTTATCACAGTACTTTCACAGTGCCCTGAGACAATAGAGCGCACTGGTTCACTCAGGTACACAGGGCAGACCGATTAAAAAAAAAAATTTAGGGCCGACATGGATTGGGATCTGACTATGCAAGTCATCTCGTGGGTTGGATGTATTAGGCTTATATTTAGCAATAAAAACCCTATAAATATAAATTGAAAAGCCCTAATTCTGAAATCACCGAAAGAGGGAGAAGAAATGGCAGAAACAAAAAGAATGTAGGGTTTGTTTCTAAAATGGATTTTTTTTGGAGAAACAACACGTTTGCGGTGCACCATAATGAAATACTGCACCGGTGCCAGATGTTACATATGGTGCACTGATAAAAACATTTTTTTTTGTTTTTTATCATTGTACTTTCGCAGTACGCTGGTATAACAGAGTGCACTGGTGCACCGAGGAAAAAAACTATTTTTTTTTTACTTTCACGCAAGGGTTGACATGGATTGGGATCCGACTATGCAAGTCGTCCCATGGGTTGGATGTCTTATGACTATAGAAACCCTATAAATCTAAACTCAAAAGCCCTAATTCTGAAATTACAGAAAGAGGGAGAAGAAAGGGCAGAAACAAAACAAATCTAAGGTTTCTGTTTTTAAAAATGGGATTTTATTATTATTATTATTATTATTATTTATTTATTTATTTATTTTTCTTTCTTTATTTATTTATTTTCTGAAAACTATATAAAAAGTAAAAAAAACTGCAGAAAAGGTAAAAAAAAGATAAACTTTGATTTTGTTCTTTTACTGCATAAAAAAAATTGCAGAAAAAATAAAAAGAACAATAAACTTTGATTTTTCTCTTTTACTGCAAAAAAAAGCTGTAGAAAATAGTAAAAAAAAATAATAAACTTTACTCACATAATTTTAAATTCTATGGTACTAGGTTTGAATCACTAGAGGTTTTTAATTCTGATTGTCTGGATACTTCTGCTTGAACGTATTTCCCTGCGCCACAGTGCTCTAGTGCTCTGTTTGCTCCAGGTATGTATCCTACAAATCTCTAGCTGATTTTTTTTGCAAAAATAGAGAAATAATGAAAAATGTTTAGTATTTAAAGAAATGTTTTATGAAATTAGATTTTTGAAAATATTTTGCTGCCCATTTTTCAATTTACCAGTTTTTTTCACTTAAAGAAAATAGATCTGCACTTTTTTTATTTGTGTTTATTCGTCACTAGTGCGTCCCTTTATCAGACCACACTGGTGCATCTGGGTATAAAATTGTACCGATGCGCATTACCAAAAATGCACCGGTGCGGTGATCTGTACATTATGCACCGAAATTACATTTAGGTGTGTACACCAAAATTTATTGTTGTTTTGCTCAAATGCAGGGAGAAAATATCATAATTATATGGAATGGACAATTCTTCAAAATCTAGCTCGTTCCATAATATTTCTCAAATTCGATCGCGGAGTTCTCTTTATCCATCTCGATACGTAATATTTACTTTATATTTTATTTATATTTTCACTATCTAATTGAATTTATGTTTTTTATTCATGGAGTCAATCATGCACAGCTTAATCAAATTTACAATGTATACAAATTTGCAGGTTAATGAATATTTAGAATCGAGTTCTGATGCACAAAATATTCAAACTTCTCCAAAACGTTGGAACTTCATATCAGGAGCTGCATGCCGCAAGCCGCATTTAGTGGAGGAAAATGAACTGCCGCTTCACCTTTCCAATTGTAACAATATTGCATCTTCTAGCCACAATCACGAGACAATGATGGTAATTATAATTATAATTGTTTGGTATATATATTAATTAATATGTTATTATTTCAATGTCAAACCAATTTATAATCATGAAATATTGTCAATGCGATTAATTACTATTTGATATCATATATTTTGTACTAATCATGTTTAGATATGTTTTTTTCAATTATTAAGATTCTGGTGATGATGAACGACCTACCTACCATCTTCTGTTGCACCCCACAACAATGTCAAATTGAGAGAAGATTGAATTAAGAGAAAAAATTAGAGAGGAACGATACCAAGAATGATTAAATCAACCACCGATTCAATTCCCACTACGTCCAGATTCACCAATTAGGAGTGGATACAGGAATAGTAGTTCTTCACAAGCTGGTAATGGAGGCAATCAAATAGAGGTTGGTATGGATGATTACTTAAGGGATACGACTTCCATGGAGACAATGTTGTTAGATGCATTCCAAAACAATGATTAGCTAGGGGATGATGCTCATATCGTTGACACCTTTTTTGAAAGCCTTAAATTTTCTTCCACTACCCCTTTCTTTAGACCTAGAAGTCAGTCAAAGTCTACCCAGTTGGGGACAACGATGTTACTATACAACTTGAAAACAAGCTTTGGCTTGTCGAATGCATGTTTCTCAGAATTTTTGAGGTAAGTTACCATAAAGTACTCCCTTATATAAATTTGAAATATAATCAATACACTGCAATGAACATTACAAATGGTAAATTTTATGAATGTTAATAATTATATCGACATTAATCTACATTTATTAATATATTTTTCCATCATCACCAAGTACAAGTTATTCAAATATAAGGTTCTTTCAAGTGATAATGTCTTACCCGGTAGCTGCGAAGAGGCAAAGAAATTATTGAAAATGTTGGGTGTTGAGTACATATCATATCATGCATGTCCAAATTATTGTATTCTATATAGAGGAGAATATGCAAAAAAAGAGATGTGTCTGAAATGTGGGCATGACAAACATGATAAATAAAAAAATAAGTGTAAATCACGTACTGGTCCTCATTTTAAGATGTTGAGGCACATGCCTATAATTCCAAGGATTCAAAGGCTCTTTCTCGCAAAGAATTAGCTATGTTGTAGGGATGGCATTCCTCACTCAGAAGTGAGTTGGGAGTTATGCGAATCCCAACTGATTCAATAGCCATGAAGCATATAGAGGATACATGGCCCAAAAAATTCAAGGATGAAGTACGAAATCTACAACTCAGCATAGCCATGGATGGAGTCAACCCATATTCCTTCCAGAACACCAACTATTCCATTTGGCCTGTAGCAGTGATTCATAACAATATCCCCCCATGGTTGTCCATGAAGAATGAGCATCTTATGTTGGCTCTCATAGTCCCTGGTAGAAGACAAGTGAAGAATATGGATGTCTACTTACAACCACTGGTAGATGAATTGAAGGAATAATGGGATGAGATGAATGTATATGATCAAGACCCATCATAGCATAGATTAGTTTTATATTGTATGGCATATGTGCTTACAAGACACACAATTATTCAATCTTTGTAGTTTGCTCTCGTTAATTACATGTTTAAGTTATTGATTTGTTTATATACATAACAATATTCTTTCATATATTAGTTCTTTAATTTGTTGTAATATTTGTTCTGATCTTCATGATATTCTTTAATGTGCCATGCATATTAATTGATGTATACAAATATAATCTCACAGGTCTTGTAACAAAAGGGTATTTTGGATGTAAATGTTGTGGACCTTCTATGAAAGCTAGATGGTCCAAGGACCTACGAAAGCCAATGTATGGTTTCTCCAGGGTATTCCTACCAGAAGAACATCCTTACAGAAGAGCAGCATCCACTTTCAATGGTAAATGAGAGAGAACCCAAAGGCCTCCAATAATTACACCAGTTGAATGGCTTAGAGCATATGAGAGAGAGAAGGAGAAGGAGTTCATAGAAATGTTCAATTCAAATTATGGGGAGCCTATTTTCGATGATCTAGATTTCTTCGACACCTATGGTGAAAAATTTCCTATTGGGATGAAAAGGAATTAAATCTTTTATGACCTCCCATATTGGGAGCATCTTAAGATTACCCACTTATTAGATCCCATGCATATATTTAAAAACGTTTCATCTTCTTTATGGAGGCACATATCATTGAAACAAAACGACACATTGGCTGTTAGGAAATATCTTACTACTTAAAAAACTAAAAAGAAACATTGGCCAAGATGATTAGAAAGTACGGGATCAGAGGCAGGAGTTGGTCCCTCTAATTCATGGATTTTCAAAGAAGGTGATGTCCCATGGATTTTAAAAAAAGATGATATTTCTTTGGAAAAGGAAGTTATAATGGGTGTGAGGGTGCCAACTTCATACAGGTCTTCACTACGGCGCTGTTTCACTACGGATGACCATTTGTTGGGGTTGAAATCGCATGACCATTTGAATCTTCTAAGAGTACGTATACTATCAAAAGCATGATTTTATTATTTTTTATATTAATAAATTTTATACCATGCTGGGATCATAAAACATAACTAATTTTGTATATTATTGCACGTGTTTATAACTTTGTAGTGTCATTATCCTTTGTTCGTGCATGGGTATGTGAAACATGAATTCCCTCAAGACCTAGGACGTGCCATATCTAAATTATCTGCATTTGTACGTTGGATCACGTCAAAGGAGATTCATGTGGCTAGCATTCCACGCTGGTGTCAAGAGATACTTGAGATTGTTTGTATGTTTGAGAAGGAATTGTCGAAGAGTTTCATGGACTTACAGGTTTATCTTCTACTCCATCTAGTAGATGAGGTTGAATTATTTGGGGTGGTTTCTTGTCTTTGGAAGTTCTTCTTAGATAGGTAAATGAAGAAATTGAAAGGTTTTGATCGACAAAGGGAAAAACCAGAGGGTTTTATGGCAGAGGGGTACATATCGTATGATTCTTTATATTATGCCAGTGAATACATCAAGCAGATCAACAACAGACCAGGTGCAGTGATTTGGGACAATGAAAGGGATGAAGACAGAAGAGAAGGGGAGTTGCTCCAAACGAGTGGAAAAAAGCGCTTGATAAAGAGTAGGCGACCTATAATTTTTCAAATTTACAAAAAGTAATTAATATTCATGTTGAACTTAGATATAATGTATATTTTGATCTCTAAGTACTATATAATGTTGGTTTGATTTCATCAATGAATGCAGAAATTGAAGCAATCAATAAATTTGTTCTTTACAATTCTGAAGCGACACAATCGTGGGTCACATTGTACGAACAAAAGAGGATGAAATGGGATAGTGACACGAAAGAATTAAAATAGTTGAATAGTAGAGGTGTGCCTTATCTCAATCATTTAAAAGAAAATATGCCAAAAATATGCCCCAACAGTTGGGTTGCTAACCAAATCAGAGAGAAATACGGTGTTACTGGTCATTACCCGCGTGCTGAAGAGGATGCGCTAAACGTAGGGATTGGGTGCAACAACTCGGTAATAATTCTTTTAGTTTATATGCAAATTTGAATCTTATATTAAGACATCTACAATTCATATTTTAACTGTTCGGTTATTATAAGACACATGACACTATCTTTTTTTTAACTTTTTTATAATAGGTGCATTTGTTCCCATCTATGTGGCCATATGGACACCATTTTCTCACAGAAAATGCCGATGCTGTAAACATCACACAAGACTATGGAATGGAAGTCAAGTTCGATCAATCTAGTCGAACTATCCACCATGATCAAAACCTAGTACGAGGGATATTAGGTTACGTCGGAAAGATATAAGAGATCATTGAAGTGGATTTCTCTTCTTTCCAATGTGTTATTTTTAGGTGCAAGTGGTGGGACACATTTGATCGAAATAATTTAAAGGAAGATCGTGATAGTAGGCTGATGTGCATCATCTCTAGAAAGATGAGGGATGAAGCTAAGGAGCCCTATGTTTTCCCTAAACACTCCAACCAGGCGTTTTTTTACCAAGATGTGTTTGATAGGGATTAGTGGTTCGTATTGACACATGACTCTAGATCAAAACATATTTTTGACAACAATAGTGTTATCATGCCATGCGATCTGGAAGATAATGAGGGTGATCATGAGAACCGAGAGTGATATGGTACATGTGTTATTTCATCAATATTTATACTTTTTAAGATGGGTTTTTCGAAACATTATAATATGTATTTTGAATTAATTCGTAATTTTCATTGTGTCAATGTGAAAATAAATAATTCACTTGATAATTTGCAATTATGTTGTTCTAAAAAAAATGGATACATAATGATAATAAAATAAAATAATAAAATAAAGTACATGAATTTATTTGCATTAGTTTCTAAACTTTATTATGTTACAATAAATCATATTATTCTAGATTTATTATTTTACAATTATTTAAAATTTACAAATTTACAAATTTTAATAAATTCATTTCACATTGATACAATTAAAAATTTTCAAATATTTTACATACAATTAGAATTAGAATTAGAATTAGAATTAGAATTTCAATTACAATTTTACAATTTCACGTACAATTAAAATTAAAATTACAATTAAAATTTTAGAAATTTACATATATACCATTACAATTACAATTTTAGAATTTTACATAGAAATAGAATTACAAATATTACCATTTTACAATATCATGATCATTTAGTATTAAATTAATTAATACACATCACGTTCATGAGAACCATCGTACAAACATCATATTTGACATTAAAAAACATTCAAAATCGCTAACATCATCGTGATCATGATCATCTAAAAAAACACAATTAACATTATATATTAACATCATCAAAACACAAATATCAAATATACATCTCATGTCAAATAACTCATGATATCATCACATACACATCTATCTGCAAGCTTCACATTAAATGCACATATCTAACATGACCTAACAATATACACATCATGATGATCACCAACATGTAAATTAAGTACAGCTGCAACACGAACATAAAATACATGAACCATATATATATAACTTAATAATGTTAAAAATATACAACTGTAATATAAATTTAATGGATCAGCTGGTGGTAGTATAACATCAATATCAGTATTAGTGGAGGCCTGCTCAGTCAATGGTGCAGCCTCGATGGTCGATGGTCCACCCTGCTCATGATCATGAGTACTGATGGATGCTACAGGCTACTGACTAGACGTGGCCGAGGGTCCAACCTCATATCCATGATGATTTCTGTTGGATGCTAGTGGAGGCTCATGCTCATCTGACGCGACACGAGGTGAATGATCATGAGATGAAGAGTCACTGCTCGTGGACTGTCCATCACCTACTGCGTCTTGACCATGCCTATAACGTTCAACAGTCCTCGTCAGTCATGTGAAAGCTGTCGTAACTCCTATGACATGCTACATCAGGCTATACATATCATGCGGCTCCACATTTGTAATAGCCTATCATCGGCCTCTATGTCTCTATAATGAGCGGGCCTGATGCCCGCCTCAACAATCAATGCACTGAGTTCGTTGCCCAACTCCATCCAGTATCTAGCATCAAGTCGACTGCACCTAGCACCAGCCTCCTCATGATCCTTGACATCTAGCATGCCCTGATCATCATCAGCATCCACACCTAGATCATGTGGTGGTAATGGCATCTCCTCACCATTAAACATTAGGGGAATTTTAAGGTCTAAAATGGGCCTCCTAAGGAAATTATAAAATAATAGTGGAAATAATAAAATAAGATTTTATTACATCATCAAATTTTAGAGGGAAAAAAGTAAAATCTACTTTTTGAACTCATATTTTCGACATATCTCCCAAAGTTTTTACTCAAATTTTGAGTGGGAGTACTCTTTGGATGCAAATTTAATTCCTCATCCAAGGAGTACCCATGTTGCATACTTTCGATGGGTCCTGCTACACGAAAACTAAGAAATACATGAAAAACATGATTGTAATCATGGTTTATATGTATTTCTCAATTTTCGTGTAGCATAGTCCATCGAACGTATATAACATAGTTACTCCTTGGATGAAGAATTAAATTTTGCATCCAACAAGTACTTGCACTCAAAATTTGAGTAAACAATTTGGTAGATAAGTTGAAAATACGAGTTGAAAAAGTAGTTTTATTATTTTATTATTTTATAATCCTTTTACCCTTTTACTTAAAAAATGGTGAATCATCCTCCATGGTTGACATCATGATCTTGAATCCTATTGGTTCTTATAAAGTTTATTTTTGTTGTACATTTTTCTTAGGAGGTCCATTTTAGACCTCAAAATTCCCCTAATGAGAGCCAATGTATACAAAATATATATAAGTACACAACAATAATTAGACAATTTCATTACACAATTTAATAAAAAGAAGTTAAGGAACATGCTAGAATAAATTTAAATATATCAAGTAGTAATATTACCTCTATCATCTGGTGGCTCATCAGTTGTGAAGAGGATGTTGGAAAACCCTCTTCAATCCAAACCTGCGTAAGGACAAGGGACCCTAATGAAGGGCTGCTCATCAACACTGGCTAGCAACTCCAGTGCATCCTACGATATCCTCGCAAGAAACTCAGTGTCACCCCTATTGGGCATCATCTACCCCCACATGTGCATACGTGCCTCAAATGTCATCCTATGAGGATATCGAAGAAAATTAGGCCTCATCTTTGGAAACCTCTCAAAAAATAAACAAAAAATCTCTGAAGCAAAAGGGAAGCTCACCCTCCCTTGTACATGACCATGACATCTATCTAAGGCTGTAAAAAACTGCCGCAAAAAAATGGCAGACCACCTGATAAGTCGTGGCTCCTGTACTAAAGAATCAACATAATATAGAAGTGAGCAACTAATGTGTTTCCTGTCACTGGTGTTATGCGAAATGGTTGAAATGATAAGAGAGAGACACTGCACCCCCTCCATACTAAATGCACCAATACGTAGCTAACTTCTAGCAACACGAAACTCTACAGGACATAGTACATTTTCTCAAATGTATCTCTGGGAGTAAACTAACTGACTCCTTGCTACACAGCTAGCTATAACCTCTAGGAATGAGGGAAAATCCACCCCTCTCCTCAATAGCCCTGCAATGAAGTATATATCCTCCTTAGTGGGGGTGTACCACTAGTTGATACCAACCTGGAAAGCCTGTTGCTGGGCATTCCACCTTTGGATAAGATGTCTCAAAAAAAAACTATGGCTCTTTAGGGAAGTAGCCTCCTCATAGAACTTGAGGAGGCCTAGCTGCCTTAGGAGCCCCTACATAGCTGCTGTAATAGGGTGAGGGTATGCATCTCTCTCCCTCTCTCATGCCTCCCACAAGTGAACCATGTTATACTACTCCGCCTGTTGTTGTTGTTGTTGTTGTTCCCCCTCTTCTCTCCTTTCACATCTGTGAATGATTGACATATTAAACACAAGTTTTTTTATTAAATGAGACATGTATTTAGAAATATACATATATAATTTTTTATTTAAAAAAAATAAAAAAACAGTCGACGCACCAAAAACACAGTCACGCACCAGTCCTGCTGCGTCTTTATATGGAGCGCACCGGCCTCGGTGCACCTAATAATATTAATAGCCCCGAAGATGGTGCTCCAGAAAAATTTATACCGCACCATTGATTATGTACGGTGTCAGGAGGACGGTGCGCTGACAAAACTCTACGCCCAGTGGCATATAGTTAAGTTAGCAGACTGACCTCCTGCCATCATAACATAGTCAATGGTGTGGCCTTTTACAAGGCCGCACCATTGATGCAAGCGAAATACGGAAAGCCATGTGCTGAAAAAAATAGTCATCCCGAGGCTGCTATTTTGGTCAATGCACCACGCAACAGCTATTCCACTAAGTCAATGGTGCAGCCAGATAACCGACCGCACCGCACTTTTCAAAATAAAATAAAATAACATGGTGCACCTACGGTACCGCCCTGGAACCGGTGCAGATACCGTTAGCACCGGTTTACCAAGATGTATCGTTGAAAATGTGGAATAGCGACAACACAGTGCATTGACAATATTACCAGCCTGGGGTGAATAATTTAGTCAACACACCGTGTTGCCACTATTCGACATTATCAACGGTCCGGCCTTGTAAACGACTACACCACACTTTTTTAAATTGTTTAAAATAACATGGTGTGCCTATCGGTACCGCCTTGGAACTGGTGCAGCAACAGTTAGCACTGGCTGCGGTGCAGCCTATAAATTTATAGGCAACACCGCAAGCCGGTGCGAGCCGAACGACTCGAGTGCACCACGCGAAAATTTTTGTTTTTTTCCTTTTAAATGGTTAATTTTAATGTTATTTGAAATTCTAATTCGCTAAAAGGCTTAATTATTGAAAAACAAGAAAAATATGTATACACTTGCTCGTCGAGGAGGCATATTGGCTGTAGAATTTGCAAAAGAAAATTTGTCCACCATTTTGTAAAATTTAAGCTAGAGATTGGTGGGAAATGCACAGCAGCAGTACGTGCAATGAGTGCAATGGGAGCACCGATGTCAAGTCAGCTCAGACAAGGATAAATTGCATCGGTGCTTGAGAGCTTTGTAGCACTGATAAAAGTGGAAAATGGGGTTTTTTCTCCGTATTTGTTTTTTATTTAACCATGTTCCGATGCGTGGGATTTTATAGGCACACCAGTGCGTTTTCTTCATTCCGCACCGGGTGGTTTTGTTTTTGCGTGATTTTTATGAGGCACCAATGCAGATGGTTTGAAAAGCACCGGTGCGCTACAGTAATACAACACACTGTGAGGATGTGTACGAAGCGCACGGTGTTCGGTGTGCCAGTGTTTTGTGCGGTTTTTTGGCCGTAATTTTTTTTTATTTAACCTCATTCCAGTGCACGGGGTTTTATGGACGCATCAGTGTGTTTTGGTCATTCCATGTCAGGAAACTTCTATTTTCGTGCACTTTTTATGTGGCATCGTGTGGATTCTCTATAAAGCACCGCGACACTATAGTAATGAAATGCACCTAGCAGGTGTGTATGGAGTGCATGGTGTTCGGTGTGCCAATGTTTTGTGCAGTTTTTTTGCCATAGTTTTTTTTATTTAACCTCGTTCTGGTGCGCGACATTTATGGGCGCACCAGTGCAGATGCTCTGTAAAGCAACGCGGCGCTACAGTAACAAAATGCACAAGGCAAGTTTGTACAGAGCGCATGGTGTCTGGTATGCCAATGTTTTGTGTGGTTTTTTGCTGTAATTTTATTTATTTATTTAACCCCATTCCATTGTACGACGTTTATGGGTGCACCAGTGCGTTTTCGTCATTCTGCGATGGGTAGTTTCTATTTTCCCGTGCTTTTTATGATGCACCGGTGGAGAAGTGTTGTAAAGCACCAGGGCGCTACAGTACTAAAACGAACTAGGTGGGTGTGTACGGAGCGCACGGTGTCTAGTGTGCCAATGCTTTGGGTGCACCGATGCTTTCTCGTGTTGAACGTGCTAGTGCGTTTTATGGTGATAAGTGCACCAGGTGAAATACATCCGCAAACACCTTCGCCCGCCAACCTCCTCTAATAACCTCCACTAGAAACGGATGTCTGGAGTATTTTTATAAGGGATTCCTCAAAAACATCTGCTAGAGGGTCTTTTCCTTATAGTCTAAAGTCCACAAAACAACAGAAAAAGTCAGCTTTACTATTGCGGAGCATTTAATAATTTTTTTAAAATTTTTATTCTTATTGTCATTTTTCTTAATCGTGATAAGATGTTGTAGTTTAATTGTGATTTTTTTAAAATATTTAAAAGCTATTTTTAAATTTATAAATAAAATTAATATTATAAAATTTTTAAGACTCATCAAAATTGAGAATATATATATATATATAGATAGATATATAATTTATAATTTATTTTTAATAAGAAATTAAATAAATTTAAATTAATTAAATTAGTAAAATGTTAGGCTAATTAAAATTCATTATATTTGTAAAAAGTTAAATAAATTAAAATTAACTTTATTATAGGAAAGGTATGTATTATTAATATTTGATGTGCGAGAAATATAATTTTCACCTCTACATTAGATTATATTGAATTTTTATTATAAAAAAATAAAGATTTAAAATTATTTTAACTTTTCAATATTTAAGAAATAAAGTTAAATAATTTTTTTTTTAAATGTACCTTTAGCTTTTATTTTCTATTTACAAATGTCAATTTAAGTTATTCAAACTCATATTTGCTTTAACGATATTCTATGTACAATATTTTACTTTTCCATTATCAATGACATGAGTGGATTGTATTTAAATATGTGATTTGTGATAAGAGTTGATGGTATCCAAAGATAAATCGAGTTATCAAGGTATGCATTATTAGCATTTAATGAGTAAGGAATATACTGCATTAAATTAAATTAAATTATATTAATATATATATATATATATATATATATATATATATATATATATATATATATATATATATATATATAAAAGTGCTTAAAGTTTTAAAAAGTTAAAATAAAAGTGTAATTAAATTTGATTTAAAAAAAAAGATTTTATTTTTTTCTTGGTTTAATTAATCTAAAATCTGGTAGCAATTCATAGAAATTACAAGTTTGATGGGTATATTCTGCACAATCGAAGTGTTTTAGGGTTTTTCATGTCTCTAAATCCATAAATGCATGAAAAAATCAATTTAAATAACACAAATTAATATTTCAACTCAAAATTTTCCACCACATTCTAGCCAAAAAATCCACTCAAAACTCTAAAAAATAACATTAAAAACAACTCCATAACTTTTTTTAATATTATAAATTTAATTTTTAATTAGTTTAACGGGATCAAATTATCATTATTTAATTGTTAAATTAAAATATAAAATACATTTAGAATATATTTATTAATTTAAAATAAAAAAATAAATAAACAATGTAGTATAAATATTATATGTTATTAATATTTTTAGGTTTTTTTTTGCAATTAGTTTTGCATAAGTTTGAAATTTTGAAATTACATATTTTAGTTATTGAAATTGCATATTTTAGCTAACATTTGTCACACTTCTAATCTTCTTGATTTATTAAGCCATTTCAAATATAAATTACATATTTTAACTACTGAAATTGCATATTTAAGCTAACATTTGCCACACTTCTAATATTCTTGATTTTTTAAGCCATCTCTAACTATAGCATCTTGGAGCCCTTCTTTCTCTCCTTTTTTAATGTAGAAACAAGATATTGAAGAATCACAATAATATTAATTTTCTTTTCTTAAGGTTCGATAAATAGAATTGGTCTTAGTGGAATTTAATCATCATCATCATCATAGTCATCATCATTGTCGTCGTGGTCGTCGTCATCATCATCATCATCAATTTTTAGTTGTTTCCATTGGATAAGAATAATTGTATTGCATTAAGTTTTTGAAAGAGAAATATATTTAGACATTCAAAAATGTGATTTAAATAATGTAAAATTGTGGTTTTACCCATAATTTCATTATTAGATTCAAAGAATCTTCCATTGGACCTTCGACACTATTATTTCTTTTCTTGGTTCATGGTCCCTACAGATAAGTGACCATTGCGTCCATGTAATGTGTACCGTGAAGATCTATGCCAAAAGATGACTTCTTGGTTCATGGTCCCTAGAGATGAGTAACCATTACATCCATGGAATTTTTGTACCTTGCAAACCTATGTGAAAAGATTACTTCTTATAGGATTAACAATGATGCATAACCCTAAGAATGTTGAGAGAATTGAACTCATCACCACTTAATAACAGAAATTCCTAAAAGAGACTTAAAAATAATTATTATTAAATATGTTTTAATTTTTTATAAATTAAATAATACAAAGATTAAAGATAAATATATTTCCTATTAAATTTATATGTAGCAACTAAAAGATAATTTTAATGTTTTTTTTTCACAAAATAGTTCAAATGAATATTTAAGTAATTTTTTTATAAATAGATTCACCTAGACCCAAATCTATCGTGATGAAATTTCTTAATGTATAATTTTTGTTTCTCATTTACTTTTATTTTATATATTAATTTCTTTATATTAACAAATTTGATTCTACTATAGTTTTAAAACATATTTAAATTAGTTAAATTTTTTTTTTACATATTGTTATATGCATATGTATCTTTATATATAATTATTTCTTTTTATTCAACTTTATATATTTAAAATAAAATAAAATTATATATAAAAAAAATTATTACAATATTATGTTGGTTCTTCGATGTAACTTCTACTAAAATTCATGCTGGTAGTCTCACAACAATAAAGAAAACATTAATGAAAATAATTATGTCACAATACATATTATTTTTATAAATTTAATATATAATTTTTTTAAAAATTATAAAATAATTAATGTAAATCATAAATAAAATTAATGAAAAAATTTATATAAATTTCCATGCTATCAAAATAAAAAATAAAAAACAAAACAAATTACAAATAGGATATCACCTCACCTAGAGTTCAAAATCGTTTCTCTCACACACATGTAATTTATAATATAATCAATGTTATTTGCATTTTAAAATACGTATGAATTTTCTCTTTAACTGACACATACACATTCACATATAATTTATAATTTAATTAATATTTTAACATTAAAGTATGTATATGTTTTCTCTTTAACTTGACACATACACATATACATATAATTTATAATATAATTAATATTTTAATATTTTAAAGTATATGTGTGTGTTTGTGGGAGTGTTTTTATTGTAAATTTAGTTTGTATTTTGAAATATGTATGTATATGTAGAGGGTGTTGTTAATTTCAACTAGGTTTATCTTGAATATTGTCAATCATGTTTATTTTGGATGGTTTGGAGGAATGTTTGAGAACTTGACCACTTAGGTTCAATTTCTACAAGTGACATAATAAGCGTTGATGTAATAATTTCAAGTTTTGTTTAGAATGAATGTGTGTGTTTGTGTATTTGGGGTGAATTAATTTTATTTGTGATGAGCATTTGTGGTTTTGTGAACATTTATCTAGTCAAGTATATACTCCACCAATAATATATTTTCAACAATATACTTGCAAGAACTCTGTGGAAATATACTCTACCACTCATAACACATGTGAATAAATTCCTTCTAGTTAGTTTATTTCTTCTTACTTTTTTTTTCTTCTAATTATGAGAACTTCACCACATATTTCAAATCCTCAATATAGCAAGGGGAAGTCAAATAATGTCATCCTAAAATTTCTTTATGATCATATAAATTCATTGGAAAAAAGGAAAGAAGAAAGAGAAGTGTAACATAAAATAAAATTACATAGTCAAACAAAGTCATTCTAAAATGTCTTTATGATCCTAACATAAAATAAAGCTACATACAATGCTTAAAAATAAATTGAAATTGATAAAAAAATATTAGGGTTCGAAACACAACTGAAAAAAGAAGAAGAGATGAGCTTAAAAAAAGAAAAATCAGAAACGATCAATTGCTAAAGAAAATTTCTTGTGCATAGGAACAAGGTTCAAAAGTAAAGGAAGTTGTAATGAAAGACCCATGTTGTAATGTCACTACCATAAATTTCCATAAAAATTCACTGACAAAATATTATTAATTTAATAATAAATATGCCGACAAGCCAAGAAACGTTGGGGAATAGTTGCCCACTAAGGAGTATTGTAAATTGATTTCAAGCCAAGAAAATGTTTCGCATAGGGTGCACACATGTGAGGGAAGGATCTAATATATATTAATTCTCTTCCTCTATGTATAGGTTGGGTGATGTTGTTTCTTTTTACTTAACTTTTCTGTACATTAAATGAGAATTTATGTTTTTCCCACTAATATGGTTTGAAACATGTGTGAATGGTAGATAGAAAGGTTTCAGATGATTTTCAGACGCATTTTATGGGGAGTTGTATTTTGATCGACGAATCGGGAGCTGATGTGACAGCTCCTGATTGCCCTCTCCAGTGACCCCTCCCTTCTCCTGCTTGATGGTGGACCCTGCGCTCGATGGCACTCCAGCTCCTGATGGCAGCGGACATCGACAGAACTTCAACTCCCAGCAGACAACCACCTCTCTCCCTCCACGCCTCTCCCTCCACGCGGCTCCTCTCCCATCCACCACCCCAACGACGCCACCACTCTCACACGCGCAGGAAATTTGAATTTGAATGCTGAGCATGTTCCCGCGTGTAATAAACATATATTGGCGGTCATTCTGGTTCATTAAACTTCAATTGGTCCATGTTTCTAATGTTTTATTTCTGCAGGGATTATACAAATCAAAATTTACCCGTTGCCCCCTCTGCCATGGATGGAACTGGGCAGGTAAATGAAGTATGCTATGATAATATTTTGCATTGATGAAGTTCTTATATCGATGGTATTTTAATTGTTGGGTTCATTGCAGTTTGGCATTGGGCCTGATGGGCAAAGAAGAGCCAGAGAAAACACAAGAAGTATGGGTTTCTCAGGCGTTTCAGAAACTTGGTGGCACATTAAGGTTTTTGAGGAATAGAAAATCAGTACAACTTCCACATTGCAAGTCCAGTGTAGGTGCAATAATAACAAAGAGCCTCTTAGGACCTCTCAAGATGAGACACAGAGGAAATAATTCAAACCAAAATCATATATCTAATCCTTATTCAGGCCTAAGTTTACTCTCATTCGGTAGCTAGAATAGTTATAGAAGCTTAGTAATTCGTCTTGAAAATTGTAATTCTGCATTTAGATACCATTACGACGGAAGCCCAACATGTCAAAAAATCCAACCCCAATGTTCATCAAGGGGTTCATAAAGAAAGTTTCACAGCATTTGCAGAGCGTTCATGGACACTGGTTATGCCGAGATAGAGATGCGAAATGGGTTTCTTCATACAACGTTTTATTCGATATCCATTTAATCTGTAGCCTAATTTGTATAAAATTGAGAGTATAAACTATCCTGCATACACTAATGCCACTTATTGCAAATATATAGTGATGAATTTGCTGCAAAAGCCTATAAATATTGATACACTTGGCATGCTTGGCTCGGTATTTTAGTAGGGTGTGCTTATAAATATGATTCCTCTTTGTTCTAGATCTCACTTCGAGTGTCATATCGTGGTCTGTTTTTGTCACAGATATCTAGGGAGACAGATGGTGAAGTGAAAACTCTTGCAGACATGCATGAGAGGAAGGAAGAAATGGCATGTCAAGTAGATGCTTTCATTGTTCTACCAGGTCTGTGTTTTTAACACAAGTCTTCTCGAAATTTCGATGAACAATTATCGATAGTACATGCGGAATTTTACCAATTCCATCCAAGATTCTTGAAGTTCAGAATAGTCGTAGTTTAATCACCGAGAGTTGTTAATAAGGTAGTGTTGTATCAACCTACTGCTGATTGTAGGTGGTTATGGGACAATGGAAGAGCTCTTAGAGATGATCACATGGTCACAACTTGGCATTCATGAGAAGTCGGTATCTATCCATATTAATAATTGAAACTTCCTGTTGACGGGAAAATGTGTCCGGCCAATAGTAGCGGATCTCCTCGGTAGAAAGTCCCAATTAGACCTTGAACCATTTGGAATAGGGATCCCATCTGGGGTGTGGGTCCGGCTACCGCTTAATTCACCTTCCCCTTCGGTCTCAAAAGAGCCTGATTGAACCTGCGGACACACACTTATTCACATGATACAGAATACATGATTGATGCATTAAACACATATATAGCACTATGCGTAGCAAGACAATAAATAAAACATATACGCCGAAGGAGGTGTCATTAGCAACACATCTTTGGGGTTATTCTTGTGAGGTATTTCTGACCACAAAAGAAATAGTTCTTTAGGCGAGATGCCCCTTTACTTCCTGAAAGATAAAATGAAATGCTAATAAACAAGGTCATTAACATCCATTAAAAGAGAAATAAAAAAACTGAACATCATTAACATAAGCACAGATAGCCATGATGCATAAATGATGCCATTAAGAGTGCAGCTTCAATAATCAAAAGATATTTGAAACTGTATAAGAAATACACATAGTGTTCGCACAACAAAACACATCATATCCATAGGGAGTTTTAATAGGTATCTGTATTCACATGCACAAGAGTGTTATTTTTCAATACAATGTTGTATATCTCTTGAGTCTCCAAAAGAAAAAGCCCCTTACATTTTCCCCGGAGGGGTTTTTATACATCAAACTTGCCCTTTGGGCTCCCTGACTCTTCGACTACCCGCTGGTTGAGTTGCCTTGCGACCTGGGAGAAAATTGCGACCTGCGACCTGACTGGTGAGTGCGACTTGCGACCTACCAGGCAGTGCGACCTGTGACCTATTGGGTAGTGCGACCTGCGACCTACTGCCACTGAGTTATGAAGGTGGGCGCACAATTGTGAGGTCAGGGGCGTCAATCTGCTGTTCTCCGAGGAAATCCCACTAGGTATGATACTCTGCTACTATGGGGGAAACAAGAGGGACCTCTTCCTTCAACCGATGCATGCATTCCAAAGCATTTGGGACTAGAGTTTCCCTTTTTTGAGAGATCTAGTTGGAAAGAGAGGTGAGCTTGGTATAAATCCATACTGGCGTGACAAGAAACTGACCCAGATTTTCCTTTGATGCTGCGAGCTCGGGGACGACAGCAGCTTGCTTGATGGGTTGCAGAAATGACTGGATTTCTTGATCTACTTGCTCCCAGGTCTTCTTTTCGTCCAATGCCCCTAGAGAAGGAATGTGGTGAAGAGTGTGCATCGAGTCGATGCCGCTGATCAGGTGGTCATATGAAGACATCACTTTGTCCAAATCCTTGGATAGCTTGTCCTTGGACTGCATCTTCATATGGATTTGGACTTTGGCATCCTGTGTATGAATCCAATCATTCTTAGGAAAATGCTCAGGAGCCTGAGGGTATTGCACTGTCCATTCCATCATTTTATCTAAGGCAGCTGAGGTTTCCTTGAGCTGCTCGTGCTTCTGCTTAGTTTCTGCTCACACTCTTACCAATGAGGCCACTATTTGTTTTATGGTGAACATTTCCCCATACACCTGCCTCATGGTTGCCTCTAATACATCGCACTCCTTTAGAATGGCAAGTGGGACTTCATTGACTGGGGGAGTCTTGTTTCGGAGTTGTTGAATCTCTTCTTTCAATGTCGACCTCTTCTGTTCTACCTTCTTCTCCTGCTGCTCTGCTGCTTGTAATCTATTTTGTAGAGAAACGATTTCTCTACTCATTCTGGTTACATTTTCTTCTGTGGCCGCAGCGAAAGCCGTGCCTGCCGATGCTATCATCTTGGGATTAGTCCTAGTATCAAGTACTATGTCTTTTCTAGTTGCAACTGTGGATGAGGCGGAAGGACTTTGTGCCAGGGACCTTCTCTTCTCCTGCCGGATTTTGAAGGAGAATTGATCGAATGTGAGCCTGGTGAGGTCGAAGACCTCCTCCTCTTACCCCTGGGGGGAATTAACATTGGAGAGCATGGTTCCTGTAATGCCTAGAGGTACTTCGAGGGGAGACACCTCGATGTCTTCTATCATTTCATCCTCCTCTTCCTTTTTCTTCTTTTCCTCCTTTTCCCTTCGCTAGCGCTCGGCTTCCACCTTCTCATGCTCTTCCTTCCGCCTGCGCTCTGCTTCTGCTACTGCTTCTATTTCGGCTTTCCTCTTCCGCTCAACAACAGTAGCTTGGTCTGCTTTATTTTGGCATTTAGCTTCTGCTTTTTCTAGTTCTTTCTTGAGTGCCTGTTCTGCTGCAGCCTGCGCCTCTTTTTCCTCCTTTTCCTTCCTGGCCTCCTCGGCCTGCTTCTTCTTCTGTTCTGCCCGTAGGCTCTTCTTGCTCTTTTCCTCATCCTCTTTTATTTTATTTTCTCTCTCCTGCTGGGCTTTAGCCTCTACTTATTTCTATTGGGGAGAGGTAACAGGCCTTGTGCTGGTCCGGGGCTTTTTTGCTAGAGAGGAAGAAGCACCTCATAACTTACGGCTCCTGTCTTCCAGGCTTTGATCATCTGGATCCTCTTGGCCAGAGTCCGCCCCCGGAGCAAGTTGTCTATCTGCATTGTACTAGTTCCTTCTTTCATCTTCTCTCGGGCGTTCTACATGCTGGTAGTTCCATTTGAATTTAGCCTTCTTGCAGTGTTCGGGAACTATCCTCTCCGGGTCGTATGTTCGGTATTCTAAAGCCCCAAAGTGATAAATTTTCATCTATTCTCCCTCTGCCCCTACCACTCTGAAATCTTTAACTGTGTACGTGCCGATAGTGAGGGGTAGCGCAGGCCAGGGCTTCTTCTTACCTTTGGAAAGGACACTGGAGAAACCAGAGGACATTTGGAAGCATACGTCTTGTATGAGCATTTTGTCTGTAACGAAACGAGGCATAGCATGTGGTGCCCTGAACGAGCCAAAGACTCAGATGAAATTATATTCGGCAAAAGGAAACCAATGCGCCACTTGGCTTAGAGTCTCCCTGGCTCGCCAAGACATGCAAGGGGCGTCCTGGCCAAATAATTTTCTATATAGAGCGAGGAGGAAAATTTGAAAGATTGGCTCTATATCCTGTTTGTACCTAGATTCCCAAAACACCTTGGTTTGTAGATGAATTGCATGGGTCTGCGTGGAATCCTAGTTATGTGCCCATCCTTCAAAATGCAACCTCGCATAGATGGCATCCAATAGATAAGAGGCCATATAGAATTCAGAAGGCACTCCTTCCTCTGGGGCCAATGCCGAGGACAAGTTTGGATGCATTAAGGTCATCAATATGCTAGCCCAATTGAAACGGGTGCCATGCACTGTTACATATTCCATGATAGTAGCCCATGTTCCATTGAAGGTGGTGGCGTCGGGGCGTCCGTACAATCTGAAAAGCATGGCGGCTACTAATTTATACACTTTTCTCAGGCTGCCCACCGGATATTCTTAGTCTTTCTTGACTTTAAATTTCTCGGGCTCCGCCCACCACTGCTTGATAGTGTCAACTACATGGACTGCATGGGAAAGGGCCCATTCTTCGATAAATTTTTCTTCTTGGTGAGGCAAAGAGTAATAAACATGGGCATCCGAGCCTACGAGTGTTGCGAAAGCTTTGCCTTCGATGTCTCGGATCACGAACTTCTTGGGATCCATTTTCTGTATGATCCAGTCTATCATATCTAGGCATGGAAATATGGCTGGATGAGCACCTGTGAGATGCATATTGGACCTTTTGAATTTTAAGTATACTTCCCAATCCAGGAGGTCTTCTGGAAATTCTGTTACGGCGAACTCATGGTACACTTGGTACCATCGCATGTCGTCCCCTTTTGCAAATGTACAGAGGGTATCTCTGTATATCGGGGGTGGGGACACTGGCATGTCCATCTCCACATCTTCCACTGCCAAGTGTTTTTCTTTCTTCCGGGACACTGGGGGTGCCATGTCACTAGAATCCGAGAGGACAGGTATACACTCTGCGTCTGCTTCAAGTTCACCTGTCATATTCATGAAAGAATCCCATGATAAGAATGAGATGATGATATAAGACCAATTAAATCTTATCGATGATTTAGCTGGGACACAGGCAAAATTGACTTAATGGTCTACTGGGTCGTGGGGTCGCAGATTGTGAGAAAGTGTGAAAATGTGACCTTGCGACTAGGTCGCTGGGTCGCAAGGTTCGGGAAACAACGGAAATGCGACCTGGTGACCTTGTGACTGGGTCGCGGGGTCACTAAGTCGCAGATTGGAAAAAACGGAAGAGATGTGACCTTGCAATCTTGCGACTAGGTCACGGAGTTGCGGGGTCGCAAAATTTGAAAACCGAGGAGAATGCGACTTTGCGACGTAGCGACTGGGTCACGGGGTCGCAAGTCGCACTAGGGCTTGCCGAGGGTTTTGGGCGCGCACGACGTGAAGGATTTTTTCCCTTTAACTGAAAAGATACAAGGCTAAATGGGTCCAGGTAAAGTCAAGGGATGGCTTTAGGAGTAGGGAACAGGCCATGAGAAGCTGGACAAGAAATTGTGGTGATTTTGGGCAAATGTGTAGAAAACATGAATCAGGGGAAAACCCTAAGTAAGAAATGCAGACAATGGTTGAGGCAAATGACAATTTAAAGGTTGGGGGTGCAGGGATTTAGCAAGAATAACCAAAAAAGGAAACAACAGGAGGGAAAATGGCAACTTACCCAGGAAAATCGCGCGCCAGTCGACCTGTCAGAGCCGTTTCTTTCTATTCGCTGCATATAAAAAATGCGACCTAGCGACCTCCTTTATATAAAAGGGTCGCACGTGCGGGCATTTAATGAGGTCGCAAGGTCATAATTCGAGTGATCCAGGAGGTATGTGACCTCGCGACCTTGTCGCGGGGTCACGATTTTCCAAAAATTTGAGTTTTGCGACTTTGCGACCTTGCGACCCTGCGACCTTTAGGTCGCGGGGTCACAAGGTCACGGAGTCGCGGTTTTCCAAAAATGGAGTTTTGCGACTTTGCAACTTAGCCTTCTAGACTCTTAGCTTAGTTTTTCTTTAAGTTCAAGGGGCTGCGAAATTTTTTTTGAAGTGGGGTTTTTGGGAGGGTGTTATAGAGGCTACAACACTTCCTTCATTTGCTTGCATGAATTTTCCATTGTAGGCTGTGGAATAAAGGGTTAGATGGTTTGAAATATTAAAGTACATTAAGTTTTTTTAGTTGTATATAATATATGAATTGTGTGAATTTACAGGAAATGTCCAACGCTTATCGATGGTCACTTCACCATCATCCTCAACATTTTTTGTATCTATTAAGGTTCACCTTTATATTTACAAATTAGAAGGCTTCCAGATGGACACTTTGCACTTTGGAAAGACAAGCTTAGGCTTGTGATCTCCCTGAACAAGAGGGAGTGAGAACAATTGAATATTTTCTTCGTTTAGATATGTGAGAAGCAGAGGATTACTAAGTGTTTTTAAAACATCTGCTGCTAAAATGAATAAATATAAATCATTATGTTTATTAAAATGATTTATATTAATATATATGCTACTGGGTGAATCTATCAGGATTCCATTGACAATCTGGTCAGAAATATTATCAACTAGATCTAGTATTTTTCTGAATGGCCATGACTTTGGAATGTTGAAAAATTAATCAAGAATTAATAATTAATGGTACATTTGTTCACACAATAAAATCAGTAACTCATACGTCATCTCCAAGGGCATTTTTTTTTGGGTCACAATGTGGATCTCTGAAGTATTTTTAATTTTTTATGATTTTAGAGCTCAAGGTGAAGATCCTAAGCCATCAATTCTTCAAGAATTTACATTAGAGAGAATTGTCGACGTTTCAAACCTACTTATTTTTTCATCACTAGAACATATATATTTAAGGGAAATTGAAAAGCAGCTCTTGTCCTCATTTGGAATCTCAATTACAAAGACAAAATCAAATGGCAAGAAACATGCCACATGAATACAATTAAGGAACCTATGATGGTTGAGAGATTTTGGAACATCCTCCAACAAACGAAGTAAAAAAAGATTGCATGTCATGATCTTGCACTGCCTCTTGATTTCATTTTTGACCATTCTAGCCCAAATACGTGATCTCTTTAACAATTATTCTACCACTAAAATTAGTAACCAACCAAACCCCAATCCCTACACTATTAGATGAATCAAATTAGGTAATGACCACATCACTCACCAATGCACTTTTCAATACACTATATCCTTAAAATGATGTATTTATGGGATTGACGAGGCTTGAACCCACAACTACAAAACATGGTGAAATTTACTTATGTGGGAGGGAGACCCTCTGTGTGAGTGTGAGAGAGGGAACCCTTATATGGTGGGTTGTTTCGATGGTCGAGTGATGCCTTTTGTACATTGGTAAGGATCTACTTTCCTCCTCATGGAGGAAGAGGTAAGGATTTACTTTCCTGATCCAAGGGTCCCCTGTTTATGGATGTAGTTATAGCAAACCCTTTATAGTGGCTCGTGGATGTAGTTACAACAAACCCTTTATAGTAGTACCTTGTTTATGGATGCAGTTATAGAAAACCTTTTATACTGGTGTGGTCTCATCCATCCAATATATATATGATGGAGAAATGAAAGGAGGTTCCTATGCTCGAGGTAATAAAGAATATTATTCACCACCTCATTTTATTTTATGAATTAAATGTGATGATTTATTAGTATATTGTCTTTAGCCTTGTACAACATTGTCTTTTTTGAAAAAATATTTATATTTGATATTTCCAAATAAAATACTATGTATATTTTGATTAGATCCTAATGTATATAAATCCTAATATAACATTGTCTTTATTGAATATATTTATATCTCTTGTCCATTACTGCTCTAGGATTTCTACTAGAGGCCCTCCAAATTTCAAGAAATTTCGACAGTGAGATCTTGAGATTTACAAAGCACTAGGTCAAGGATCATTTAGGCATACAACATTGTCTTTATTGTCTCCATATCCACTATCAAAAACTCTAAATAGAGGATTCCGGTAACTGGATATTTGATATGCATATAACTTGTTTTTCGTGTAGGCGTTGGAAAATCATTTTCCAGTGCCTACAGGAAAAAAAAATTAAATGCATATCAAATATCTAGTTAGGCACTGGAAAATCAACCCCAAAATTAAAAAAACCCCAAAATGATAAAATATTCCACTATTTCATTCAATAAATTGTCTAAATTTCAATGGAAGTTTAATTGACTGATAAAATTTTCTATACTTGAAATATTTCCATGTTGTTAGTTTACTAAACACCCCTACAACCTTAAAATTTTTACAAAAGAAGTCGTTTCCAAGATTATTTATGGAACCATACATTTCTCATTCAAAATTTATCTAGAAACAATTAATATCAATAGGGAAGTCATGTTTATATTAAAATTTATTGCATCAAAATAATGAAATTCATTTAAATTTACATATAAGTGTGGCAAAAAGCTAACTAAAAGCTCTCATCTTGATTTCAATAATTCTTTTTATTTAATGCCTAGAAGCATGATATAAAATAAATTTTTGGAATTAATGCTTATCTTATGTCCTTTCTTCATTATTTATGACATTGTATGCTATTATTTAATTTCATTATATTTTGATAATTTCATTATATTCCAACAACAATATAATGAATGAAAACAACAAATTGTCATGTAACCTCCCCCATTCAACAAAGAATTACAAACCTACAACTAATTCCAAAACGAAGACAAGATGGCTTGGAAGGGATGAGACAAGAGCTCAAGGGCAAAAGACAATGTCATATATGAGATACATAAATTTTTCCAACCTGTGGAAAAACTATTGGAGCTTCCAAATCCTTAGTTGGGGTTTGCACAAACACATTGAAACACAAGCTAAGTGGAACATATATCTCTGCGGTATTGTTCAGCAAATTAGGGTTTGCACAAACACATTGAAGCACAAAATAAGTAGAAAATTTATCTATTTAGTATTGTTCAGCTAATTAGGTTGATTCATATAAAGGACGCATGGACACCCCTGCAACTCATCAACACCTCTACAGAGGAAAATATTGCCAGTCTTTTGAATTCCATGCAGAATTTACATTTATAGGAACATGTAGCTAACCTTAGTTTTGTGGAACTCTTCATGTCTCAATATATACTTGCCTACTGGAAATATGGTGCCACTTTGTCGGCCAATCCCTCAAGTACAATGATGTAAAATAAAAAATATATGACTGATACCCAGCTGAAACACAACTCATCTCATGACTCAATCAAATCATTTCAGTTGACCTACAAAAGCGATTGAGCCCGAAATCTACTTCAAACAAAATCTATGAGGTTGTACATGAACAACACCCAGTTCTCATTCAACCCCAGAATATACAAATATTTGGCAACAATTTGACTATTTAGAGCTTTTACTCTTGGTATGTGGGAATCAGATTATGTTTAGATTATATATTCTAGCCCTCAGTTGATGAGATGGTTGGATTGTTTAAATCGAAAGAACATGAATCTGCCCCTCCAGAATGCCAGAGGAAGTGTGCATATGTAGCAGTAGGGAAAGGATTCCAAGGTTCCACATTTATGGCATCTAAATATAATTTCTCTGCAGCAGGTAAGTCACCTTTAGCCAACCAAAGAAAGTTTGCAATTTGAACAATAGCTTCTCCATCAAAAAAATAAGATTGTGCAGCTAGCTTGAAATACACTTCAGCCCTGTTCATCATAAAAAGAAAAATCAAATCTTTGTTTGACATTGTTGCATAGTTTACATAATCAAGAAAAAAACGTAGAAGAAGAGCAACCTTAATGTTGTGCACTAGCAAATGCTCTGTATAGTATACCAGAATAAATTTATCTTAACCCCAGATTTATTGAATGCTCACAAAGATAAAAATACTTCAAGTCATGTTTAATATATCCAAGGTATTGAATCCTGATAGAGATAAAAATACTTCAAGTCATGTTTAATATATCCAAAGTTTGTATAAAGGATAAAAGATAAAGTATCATATTAAGGTTGGTTTACACTCGGTTGGCCTATAATAAGTATGTTAAACTCGTATAATGATGTAGGAAAACTAATAAAAGTCTTCTTCAACTAATGATGTAGGAAAACTAATAAAATTCTGATGTAATTAAACCAGGACTATTCTGAACTTCAAGAATCTTGGATGGAATTGCTAAAATTTCACATGTACTACCGATAATTGTTCATCAAAATTTCCTAAAGATTTGTATTAAAAACACACACCTAGAAGAGAAATGAAAGCATCTTCTTGACATGCCATTTTTTCCTCCCTCTCATGCATGTCTACAACATTTTTCACTTCACCAACTGTCTCCCCAGATATCTGTGACAAAAACAGACCACTAGATGGCACTTGAAGTGAGATCTAGACGAAAGAGGAATCATATTTATAAGCACACCCTACTAAAATACCAAGCCAAACATGCCAAGTGTATCAATATTTATAGGTTTTTGCAGCAAATTCATCACTATATATTTGCAATAAGTGGCATCAGTGTATGCAGGATAGTTTATACTCTCAATTTTATACAAATCAGGTTACAGATTGAATGGATATGGAATAAAACGTTGTTATGAAGAAACGCATTTTGCATCTCTATCTCAACATAACCAGTGTCCATGAATGCTTTGCAAATGCTGCAAACTTTCTTTCTGAACCCCTTGATGAACATTGGGGTTGGATTTTTTGACATGTTGGGCTTTCGTTGTAATGGTATCTAAATGCAGAATTACAATTTTCAAGAGGAATTACTAAGCTTCTATAACTATTCTAGTTACCAAACGAGAGTAAACTTGGGCCTAAATAAGGATTAGATATCTGATTTTGGTTTGAATTATTTCCTCTGCGTCTCATCTTGAGAGGTCCTAAGAGGCTTTTTGCTATTATTGCACCTACACTAGACTTGCAATATGGAATTTGTACTGATTTTCTATTCCTCAAAAACCTTAATGTGCCACCAAGTTTTTGAAATTCCTGAGCAACCTCGACTTCTTGTGTTTTCTTTGGCTCTCTTCTTTGCCCATCAGGCCCAATGCCAAACTGCAATGAACCCAACAATTAAAAATTCCATCGATATAACAACTTCATCAACGCAAAATATTATCATAGCATACTTCATTTACCTGCCCAGTTCCATCCATGGAAGAAGGGGAAATGGGAAAATTTTGATTTTTATAATCCCTACAGAAATAAAACATTAGAAACATGGACCAGTTGAAGTTTAATGAACCAGAATGACTCCTAGTATATGTTTATTACATGTGTGAACGTGCTCAGCATTCAAATTCAAATTTCCTGCACGTGCAGGAGTGGTGGCGTCGTGGGGGTGGTGGATGGGAGAGGAGTGGCGCGGAGGGAGAGGTGTGGAGGGAGAGAGGTTGCCATCCGCCGAGAGTTGAAGTTTCGTCACTGCCCACTACCGTCAGGAGCTAGAGTGCCATCGAGCGCGGGGTCCACCATCGAGCCAGAGAAGGGAGGGGTTGCCGGATGTAATATTCCTAATTAGCAACAGCTAATTGGAATATTCTATTTTGTTTAGTTTGTCGTCTATAGTTTGTAAATAAATAAAAAGTGAGTAAAGAGGGTCTAACTCACTTAAGTGAAATAAGACATCCACCTAGTAGCACAACGTTGTGACTTAAGTGGGAGTCAAGGGGGGCCTAACACCATGTAGAGGAGGGGGCCTATGTACACTCTAGAAGCTTCTGCAAGCTTCTATGCAGATAAGGATGAGGATGTGGGTAAGGATGAGGATGTGGAGGAGAGAGAGAGGCTACGTTGGGTTTTGGAGGGAAAACCAACGTTATAAAAGATGGAGGAGCCTCCTCATTTCATTCATGCTTGAGTTGTTGATTGTTGAGTGAGATATTTGTCTTCTTTAGCACACTGGTTGTTTAGCCTGTCTAGAGCACTATTTAGTGCAACCGAGTGTCTCTGTGCAGAGATCTCACCCTTAGCCCCTGGGGAGTTTGAGTGCCTGCTCAGGCAAGATTAATTTTTCAGCATCATCCTCCAAGACAACATTATTGCTGCAACAACATAATACTGTGTTGTAGGGTGTTGCCATGGAGTCGTCATGACACCTCTTCCTTCTATTGTTTTTTAGAGGGAGAGTCTTTCTTCCCTTTGGAGGATCAGATTGGAAGACATTGGAGCTGATTTGCAGATCTTGGCATTAGGCCAACACTTATTCTTGCCCCTACTGCACAGTCCCTCTTAGTTACTGCGTTATTTTCATGGTGTATCTGCAGTGAGGGTTTGCAGGTTGATTTGAGGGGAAGATCTCAAGTGTAAGGATCAGCCTTCCACTTTGGAGATCTATTGGAGGAGTTCTACTTCAGATTGCTCATCATCTTCAGCCTTCTCTATTGAGTTTCAGATTTGAGTTGCACTTGCTGCCCAACAACTCCAACATTTTTGCCATATTGTCTATTTCAGCCAATCCCTTGGAGGATTGAGGTATTTTTTCTTATAAGGGTTAGAGCTTTGCTCCCCTATTGTGTTTGGGCCATATATTGTCATATCCATGTATTGACATCATTTTGCAGCAACATTCTATCATAGACTGCGTTTTTCATAGCCTGGGTTTTTGCAGAAATAACAGTGTTTTTTCATATTCATGTACAACACGGTTACCGATGAAATAGGTAACCTGACCTCAAAATGGGAACTCTAACCCAAAAGGACTTAAAAAACATGAAAAAACACCCCAAAAACAAAAAAAAGTTTATTCTAGAATGCACTTGGTTTTTTTTTAAGGTCATATTTCAACATTTTATAAAATTATGTTAAAAACAAAATTGTTTCTTGAAAAAAAGATTGAAAAAATACCCTCAAAACAAAACCAGCTGATGCTGGAATAACAAAAAAAAAAAATTGTGTCATATTTTTGACATTTTTAAAAATAGAAATAACATTTTTTCATTTTTAAATTCAAACATTAGAAAAAACCTAAAATTTAAGAAAAAAATAAATTTAAAAAATAAAAAAATTTTAAAGCTTAAAATTTAAAAATATATAGGAATAAAAAAATAAAAATAAAAATTTTAATTCAAACATTAAAAAAAAACCTAAAATCTAGGAAAAAAAAATAAAAAAATAAAAAAATAAAATTAAAGATTAAAATTTCAAAATAGGTAGAAATAAAAAAATAAAAAAATAAAAAAAACAAAATCAAAATATTAAATTAAAAAAAAAAAACAAGTTAAAAAAAGAAAGAAATTATAAAAAATAAAACATAGAAATTAAATTTTAAAAAAGAAAAGAAAATATTTATAAAATTTAAAAAAAATAATAATTTTAAAATAAAAAATTAAATTTAAAGAAATATATTAAATTTTAATAAATTTAAAACTTAAAAAAAAAAAATTAAAAAAAAAAACATTATTTAAATTAAAAGTAAAAAATGAAAAATTAATTAAAAATAAAAAAATGAAAAATACAATACAATAAAAATATTAAATTTAAAAAAATAAATTAAATTTAAATTATAAAAAATTATATATATATGAACTTAAATTAGAAATATATATTTAGATTTTATTAAATTAAAAAAAAAATTGTTAATATTAAAATAACAAATTAAATTTAAAAAAGAAAAATATTAAATTTTAATAAATAAATGAATAAACAAATAAGTTTTGAAATAAAAAATAAATTTTAAATATGAAGAAAAAAAAAAGAAAACGCTGTTAAAATAAAAAGTTAAAAAACTTTAAAAATCAATTAAAAATTGAAAATTGAAAAAAATAAATTAAAAAATATATATTAAATAAAAAATAAAATAAAAAACAAATTAATTTGAAAATATTAAGTTTAATTAAAAAAAAAATCTAATTTTAAATACACAATTTTAATTGAAATAAAAAAAAAATATTAAGTTGAAATAAATTTAAAAAAATATACAAAATTTATTAAATTTTAAAAAATTAAATGAAAAAACTAAACATAAAATCTAATAATAATAATAATAATAATATATATATATATATATATATATATATATATATATATATATATATATATAGAATTAAATAAAAAATACAAAATTTAATAAAGATTATTAACAAAATTTAGAAAAAAAAAATTAAAAACAAAAAAATTAATAAGATTAAAAAAAATTAAAAAATAAAAAAACAAAAAATTAAAACAAATTAAATTTCAAATATAAAAATTAAATTAAAAAAAAATAATTTTGAATTTTTTGAAATTAAAAAAAAAAAAAAAAAAAAAATTGATCGTGATGGCGCCGCCAATCGGCCTCCTGCCTAGGTGGCAGTGGAGGCTGGTTGGTAGGCAGGCGAGGAGGCTGCATGCAGCCCCCCGCCCGCCCAGCGGCCGACCTCCGCCGCCACCTGGGCGGGAGGCCGATTCCGAGAATCACCCTCTAGCGGCGAAAGGTCAATTCCCGGAATCGCCCTCCAGCGGCGAGAGGCCGATTTCGGGAATCGCCCTCCCGCGACGGGAGGCCGATTGCGGGAATCGCCCTCTCGCGATGATAGGGCAATTCCCGGAATCGGCCTCCCGCCGCAGGAGGGTGATTCCCGAAATCGGCCTCTTGCCGCCGGAGGGCGATTCCTGGAATCGGCCTCCCGCTGTCGGAGGGCGATTTCGCGGAATCGGCCTGCCGCCGTGGAAGGGTGATTCCCAGAATTGGCCTCCCGCCGTGGGAGGGCAATTCCCGGAATCGGCCTCCCACCTAGGTGGCGACGGAGGTCGGCCACTGGGCGAGCAGGGGGCTGCATGCAGCCTCGTCGCCCACCAAGCGGCCGACCTCCGCGGCGACCTGGGCGGGAGGCCGATTGGCGGTGCCACCATGATCAAATTTTTTTTTTTTTTTTTTTAAATTTAATATTTTAGATTAATTATTTTTTAAAATTTAAAATTTATTTATTAAATTTCAATTTAATTAATTTTATTTTTAATCTTTTAGTTTATTTAGTTTTTCTTTTTAAAAATGTATAAATTGTTTCATTTAAAAAAAAAAACAGTAAATTTATGGATATTTGTTTTTTAATTATTTGCACGTGGTTTTTTTCATTTTTTTTTGTTTTTTAATGATAGTTTTTTTTTATTTTAATTTTCTTTTTCAATTTCAAATTTTTTTTTTTTTTTAATTTGTTTTTTTTTGTTAATTTTAAAATTTGTTTTTTTTTCTTCTTCTTCTTATTATTTTTTTAATTTAGATTTTTAAATTTAATTTTTTCTTTTTTGTATTTTTTTTTTTTTTTAATCTAAATTTTAGTTTTGTAATTTTAATTATTTTTAAATTTTCTATTTTTTTTTTAATTATATGGTTTTTTTAATAACTTAGAAAAAACAAATTTGATGTTTTGTTTTTTTAAATTTTTTTGGTTAATTTTTGTTTTTTTTCTTTAGATTATCTGTTTTTTTTTTTCAAATTTTGTCATTTCTTTTTTCGAATATTTTTGTTTTTTTTTTGTTTTTTAATTTATTTTTGTTTAAATTTTTTATTTTTATGAGTTAATTTTGTTTTTTTTACATTTTTATTAGTTTTTTTTATTGTTTTTATATATATATTTTTTATCTAAGTTTTTTGTTTTATTACCAACATGAAAATCACCACTCTAAAAAAAAAAGGTTGATGCTGCATCAATACGTTTCAAAATTAGCATGAAAATCACTGCTGTAAAAAAAAAATATTGATGCTGCATCAATACGTTTCAAAATTAGCATGAAAATCACTAACATTTTAAAACAAATATTCATACTCCATAAATAAAAATATTAGAGTGTCAAAAATGTGCACCAAAAAAAAAAGGGGTGATTCTGCATCACCACTTTTCAAAATCGGGTTCTTTTTATGCTACCAAAAAAAAGTAGGTAACAGTGCGGTTACCTATTTCATCGGTAACAGTGTTGTACTTGTATTGTTGAGGCTTGTATTGATTTTCTTGAGAAGTTGGTCCCTCAAGACTTGTACACTCTTTTGCTGCTATACATCATTCTTGGCTATATATTCATCTTCTTGTCTCACAACTCGTTGTAAAAACACTGTCTCTTCATGGTGTGCTCATATATGCATTTGCCTATTGCTGTAAGCCACTTTTGAGTGGGATTCTTCAAGTAGCTCTATAGACAGAGTCTGGAAAGGGCCAGATAGCCTTTGGATCTCGTTCTCCTTAGAGACGACATATTCGGTAAATGCCCTCCCAGTCAATCTCTGGTTGGAGTTTGACGTGTTTTAGAGATATCCCCAAAACGAGATATTACATTGGTATCAGAGCATAGTTCTGGCTCAGCCTGTGGACATTATCAAAATGCCTACATTCTTACCTCTAGTACCAAGGGAGAAAGAGAGGCAGCATGAGCATATACCCTTTGGAGATTATTTCCAAGAATCGTAGTCCAAGGGGGAAGACTTCAAAGCAGCTTTGCCTTTCAAAGATTACTATTAGCTTAGGCAAGATGAAAGCGAATGGAACAATGGGAGATCTAGAACGCAGAGCTCAAAGTTGTAGTATACCACTGGGAAGTGACATTTTCCCATGCATGAGGGATCCACTGACTCATGTGAGTCTAATCCCAAGAAGATCAGAATAGTGAAAAAGATGAGTTTATTCTCATCTATTTTCAGATCCAGAGGAAATGCATCCACCTTTGAGGAGGTCAAGAAGATTGAAGAAAAAGAAGAGGAAGGACCATGCACTTCCTATTCTCATCAAGAAGGAGACATTGAGCATGGAAGATACTTGGATCATCAGATTCTCAGTAAATACCTTGTTGAGTATAGATCTCAACCTAGAGCCTTCAGAGAGACTCTAGATTTTCCTCATTTCATCCAGCTGAAGGAAGAGAAGAGACCATGCAGCAGAAAAGAAATCAAAGGTAATAGATTTTTGTTATCTACCTTTGATGGGTCATCTAATGCAGAAACTTGGGTGAGAAAGTTGAAGGCATTTTTCCTACTACATCCTGTAGTAGGAAAATAAGCTGTTGAAATCTCAGCGTTGCATTTGGAGGGTGAAGCCTATGATTGGTGGTGCAGCCACTTGACCCATGTACGGGTGGAGACTTTTGCAGATTTCACTCAAGGGTTGATCCAAACCTTTGATGGATAAATAACAAAGAAAGAAGAGATCACATCACCTCTTGAGGAGGCTTGTGATAATGTTGTCCCACTCATGGAGGAGCAACCACATGCATTAATAGTTGGGGCAGCCAAAACTTTTGAGGAAGGGACTCTTGTAGCCCTACAAGAAGTTCCAAATGCACATCAAGGTATGAAAGGATTTCCACATTCCATTGTTGCAGCAATTTCTTTTGATCAATGTGGAGATTTACTTTTGCATGACCAAGGGTCAAATCTCATTGCTACTCTAGAGCATCTTGGTTGCACTGCGCTGTGCAAGATGGCAACACTCACAAAGGAATCAAACCATCATTCTCATGAGCCATTTTTGGATTGTACATCACATTGGAGGTTGGGGTTGGAAGCCTTGAAGATTGATGGTAGACATCTTGGAGTTAGAAACCTTTTCTCCCTTCAAAATGACACTTTCTCAATGAGCTCTTCTCAGCTCAAAGAGGAACTTCTACTTTCAGATCCAAGACCTCATTGGGTTTGGAAGACTATGGATGAAGGGGAGGTCTCAAGGAGAGATCTCACTGGAGATGAACTTCGACACACCATGGAATGCAATGAATTTCTTCCCTTCTCACAAGAGCAGATAGAAGATGGAGGACATCTTAGGATGGATAACATCTCTCATGCTTGTGTTGGACATCCCTTGAGCCATACACATCATGATGGGAGGTTTTTTCCTACCACCTATTTGAATCTTGATAGGGTCTCATTGATCCTTGAGAAGCATACATTTCAAAATCCCATGAAGTGCAAGGACAAGAATTTGATTTGGGAGGATGGTAGCCCTCATGGGAGGAGTACTAGGATGAGGAGAAGAAGGATGCGTCCATAGGTGATTTATTTGATATGCTTGATGAGCAAGGAACTAGGAGGCTACTTACAGATCTATGATACCGGGCAGCAGGAGGCTTGGCTGCGCTGGTTACTCTTGAAGGATTTTGGCCATCACTTGGCAAACACTCTTCCTAAGAGTAGGAGGACGGGGAAAAGATGGTTGGATACTTGCATCATTGAGCAGCATAGAGTATGGATGCATGGTGTTGATATGATACTCATATAATTCATTGTGTCTTCATCACATGATTGGTATGATGGAGGTATGGGGAGGCAACACAATGTCTTGTTGCTTTGTTTGTTTCTGGGAGAGCAAGGGCAGATTTGCTCTCACACTTTATATGATGTTGTAGGAAGAGGGGATGGCACTATCTCCTTGGTCTTTGATGATGATTGGGAAGCACTTCCATCTTGGGAGGTATTCCATATTTGTTGCAGCATTATTAGAGGAGTCTTTGACAAGGAGCATGTCAAAGAACAGAGCTTTGTATTAACAAGAGCTTATTTGCATGAGCTCACAGCGCCGCCACTTTGGAGCAGAACCTTATGAATGAAGTGTGCCCAGCAGAGATATGGTGGATCCATAACCCATAGATCCCAGGATCACTTCATATTTGTTGCACTTGATGAACAAAGAGGAGGTAATGATGATAGAGACATCTATGGCATATTCTTCTTGACTTGGGTTTTCAAGCATAAGGAGGATTATCTTTTTGCAGCACATGGTTCATTCTTCTTCACAGCATGCCAAAACACCATGGAGGACTCATGTATGGACCCATGTACTATCTTACCTCTAGCATATGGTGAGGAGTTTGTATATACATTCATTGATTTGCACACTTTTACCATTTTCATGCAGTGCATTGCTTCACAAGAGGGCAAGCTTGTCAATTTGCTCCATGGGTTTTATTGGGCCAATCTACATGATGGAGGCAGCCATCTCTTTTGTGGCCTTGGGAAAATGCTTTAACACCACATGTATGTTCATTTTCTGCACTATATCATGTATCATATAAAGATATGCATTATTAACAGAAACATTTTTCCATGTACTTTTATCAAGCAGCAACTTGTAAAACTACGATGTACTTGTTGGGGAAGTTGTTGGTACCCTCTTGCATCACTTGTAACCTTCAGCATTTTCTTCATTTTGCTACTAATCAGGTCTTCATTTGCTGATATAGATCAGATTTGTATGGGAGGCTTGATTATGAGGGAGACAGATGAGCTGGATGTGTCCGTGAGTGGGAAAAATTCTCACATTTTCTGCACTACATGTTCTAATGGGAGCATGAGAGGAGATATGGCCACCACAGCCAAATGTTTGTTCTCTTTTGAGGTGGGCCATAAGATTGATATTCATCCATTGTACAGCCATGGGCAAGCGCTTGATCATGTATTATTATTGTTACATTCATCCATTTACTATCCTTTAGTAGATGTGATGAAACATGGACATTGCTTGCCATATAATTTTCTGAAGTTGTAGTGGATGAGATTGCGCTGTATCCTTGCGAGAAATTGTTTGCATCATGTATCATCATGTAAAACCTTCAGCGAACCTCTCATTAGGATGTTCCATGATGACCATGTCCTATTCATCATGGATAGATTGTTTTGGGCCAACTTGTCCTTCCTTGTTGGAGGAACCTTCTTTGGAGGATTGTTCTTCACTTTGCCATTGGAGGGCAATAATTTTGTAGCCCAGGATCAACATACACTCTACACTTGTTATGAGTGGAGAGAAGGACAGCATGGGGTAAGCTATGATGCTTGCCAAGTTCAAATTTTCAGCCCACCTTCATTACCGGAGCTTGAGGTGGAAGGAGATTTTCAGGAGTTGCCTTGTTGGGAGGTGGCTCATTTTGTTTGGATGATTGCTTGGAGATGGATGATCCACATGAGGGAGATGTTCCTCATTATATTCCAGACTCCATGCCTTGAGTGGAGAGAGGTGATGAGTTGGTACACAGTCGATGGGACATCTTACACAGTGACAGATACAGCTCAGCAGGGGTCATGGTCTTTGCCCCTTAGAGCATCAGTCATAGCCAGAGGCAGTGCACAGTCCGAGCCGTGGGACTTGGGCTATTATTGGCCATGGTGGTAATGGGATCCGTGAGGATTTTTGGTTGGCTGGTGCCCTAAGAGATCAATTTGGGATCCCGACATTGAGAGATCTCTTCATATCAGGGCGATGCAGAGGACAGGGAAGATTTAGTGGCACATCTGGGACCGAGGCACATTTTGCAGTATCAGTGGAGAGCATCAGCTTGAAAGGAGACTTGTTCAAGCAGTTTCTTGAGGGCAAGCAACATTTTGCCGGGGGGACTGTAAAATTCCTAATTAGCGATAGCTAATAGGAATATTCTATTTTGTGTAGTTTGTCGTCTATAGTTTGTAAATAAATAAAAAGTGAGTAAAGAGGGTCTAACTCACTTAAGTGAAATAAGACATACACCTAGTAGCACAACGTTGTGAGTTAAGTGGGAATCAAAGGGGGGCCTAACACCATGTAGAAGAGGGGGCCTGTGTACACTCTAGAAGCTTCTGCAAGCTTCTGCGTAGATAAGGATGAGGATGTGGAGGAGAGAGAGAGGCTACGTTGGGTTTTGGAAGGAAAACCAAAATTATAAAAGATGGAGGAGCCTCCTCATTTCATTCATGCTTGAGTTTTTGATTGTTGAGTGAGACATTTGTCTTCTTTAGCACGCCGGTTGTTTAGCCTGTCTGCAGCACTGTTTAGTGCAACCGAGTGTCTTCGTGCAGAGATCTCACCCTTAGCCCCTCGGGAATTTGAGTGCCTACTCAGGCAAGGTTATTTTTTCAGCATCATCCTCCAGGACAACGTTATTGCTGCAGCAGCATAATACTGTGTTATAGGGTGTTGCCGTGGAGTCGTCACGACACCTCTTCCTTCTCTTGTTTTTCAGAGGGAGAGTCTATCTTCCCTTTGGAGGATCAGCTTGGAAGACATTGAAGCTGATTTTCAGATACTGGCATCAGGCCAACACTTATTCTTGCCCCTACTACGCAGTCCCTCTTAGTTACTGCGTTATTTTCATGGTGTATCTGCAGTGAGGATTTACAGGTTGATTTGAGGGGAAGATCTCAAGTGGAAGGATCAGCCTTCCACTTTGGAGATCTATTGGAGGAGGTCTACTTCAGACTGCTCATCATCTTCGGCCTTCTCTATTGAGTTCTAGATTTGAGTTGCAGCTGCTGCCCAACAACTCTGACATTTTTGCCATATTGTGTATTTCAGCCAATCCCTTGGAGGATTGAGGTATTTTTTCTTATAAGGGTTAGAGCTTTGCTCTCCTATTGTGTTTGGGCCATATATTGTCATATCCATGTATTGACATCATTTTGGAGCAACATTCTATCATAGACTGCGTTATTCATAGCCTGGGTTTTTGCATAAATAGTAGTGTTTTTTCATATTCATGTACTTGTGTTGTTGAGGCTTGTATTTCTTTTCTTGAGAAGTTGCTCCCTCAAGACTTGTACACTCTTTTGCTGCTATACATCATTCTTGGCTATATATTCATCTTCTTGTCTCATAGCTCATTGTAAAAATGCTATCTCTTCATGGTGTGCTCATATATGCATTTGCCTATTGTTGTAAGCCACTTTTGAGTGGGATTCTTCAAGCAGCTCTATAGATAGAGTTTGGAAAGGGCCAGATAGCTTCCGAATCTCGTTCTCCTTAGAGACAACATATCTGGTAAATGCCCTCCCAGTCAATCTCTGGTTGGAATTTGCCGTGTTTTAGAGATATCCTCAAAACGGGATATTACACCGGAGAGGGCGATCGGGAGTTGTCACATCAGCTCCCAATTCGTTGATCAAAAGACAACTCCCTTTTATGGCAGGTGGAGTGATGTGAATATAAAGGTTCGGTGATTGATTTCCTTGTTTGTTGTTTTACAGGCAAAGAAAATGGATTTAGTAAGTGAGGGTTTACTGCCATAAGTGTCTGCAAGTACATTTGATTTATTTTGTGAAGGAATAAGAGCTTGACGGTTTGTAGACTCGTATTGATATATATAACCTCATTATGCCATTTGGATAGTTGTTGTTCCAATCAATTTCATAAAAGGAATTGTAGGTTCATTTTTATTTTATTGGATAGCCGTGAGCAACCTATTTTGTTTGAAGAAGAATCCACAATCATCATTGGAGGAGATAATTAGGCCGATAGGCCTTCTATTTTGAATCAATACACTTTCTTTTTTGTCACCTTTCTTCTCTCCAAATGACACGTGTACACATATTTTTTAGGCTACCGAACTCCTTTGTGCTTGACAGGCTTGTTATTTTATTTTATAATAAGTTGTTATTTTCTCCAGCGAAATTTCCTGGTACTGTTTCCTACCGTTTAAGATTTTACGGGGAAGCGCTGATTTTCTTGAAGTTGTTTTACTATTTGGTGGCAAAGCTTCTAACTTGTCATTTCGCTCTCTGTTAACCACGATTACTATGTGCAACATTCCTCTTTTTCTTGTGACGTCTGTGTGACATTCCTCTTTTGCTCCGCGTCATCCGGTGAAACCTTATAAAAAAATGTTGTGTCTTCCATTAAAAGTAATTTACAGAGTAAGCGACCTAGTACACAACCCAACACAGGTCATACCAGTGGGTTGAAGCTGGCAATGTGAGAGACAGTGTTACGACTCTGCCAGTGGATACGAATTATATTGATCTTCACAGGGATTTGCAGACCCACAAGATTAATTTGTCTGAAGAAGGGTCGTTGTTCTCCAGGAATATGTTCTTTAGATTTGATTTGACAGACAGAGGAGATAAATCATAAAAGCATGTGCGTGGATGGCTCTCTTTCCTTTTTCTAGATCTCCTTTTCAATTTCTACTGAACGTTGAATGCTTGTTGTTATTTGGGGATATAGATCCAGTTGAGTGCTAGTGGGATTTAATCTGCGGACGTCGGAAGGGGAGAGTTGGAGAGATGTATCTGTTTCTAGATTTACTTGTAATGCCTATGAAACATCTCTATTTCTGCCTATGAAACATCTCTATTTCTTTTGGGTTTTTTCTACTGTTGTGTCGTTTTTTATTGTATCTATGGTTGTGGATGATGATGCTCATAGTGAAAATGCATGATGGTATCTGTTATTGCGGTGGTTAGAGAAGCATTGGACTGTTACATTGCTCTTGGTTATCAAAATGCAGTAAAATAATGTTAATCATTGAATTCCATGAGATCACATCTTTTTCTGGCATTTCCAAAAAGAGCTTGAGGGCCTCATCGATATGCCCATTATATCCCTACCCTGCAATCATGACATTCCATGAAACCACATCTCTTTGGGATATTTGGTCAAACACACTGCGTGCAATTTTATAATTTTGCATTTTGCATCCGTGTCCATCAGTGCATTGCTCACAAATACATCGTAGTCGTATCCAATTTTCAAGGCTTTTCCATGGATCTGAATACCCTGTTCCAGAGTTGCCAAGTTGGCACATGAAGAAAGAGCAATAACAAAAGTATTTGAATTTTGCATTTGTGAAAAATATTTCGACGCTTCTTCAGCATGACTGTTCTTCGCATATCCTCCGATCATGGTCGTCTAAGAGACAACGTTCGGATCAGCCATATTTTCAAATAGACTTCGGGCATTCTCTATGTTTCCACATTTTTTATACATATCTATAAGGGCATTTACCACAATGACATCAGATTGAAATCTGCTTGTAATTATTTGGGTATGGATTCACCTGCCATGTTATAGAAGTGCTAAGTGCCCACACGATGGAAGAACAGTCGTAAGGGTAAACTGATTATCGTGGACACCCAATCGTTTCATTTGTTGAAAAAGCGTCAAAGCCGCCTAAGCATAACCATGTCTATTGTATGCTCTGATCATCACCGTCGAGGAGACCAAAGTCCTTCGGGTAATTTGGTTAAAAACTCTGTGATCATCTCGCAGACTACCGCACTTGGCATACATGTTAACAAGTCCATTCTCTAAATATGTGTATGGTAATTTTCCTGTCTGTGTGATGTGAGCGTGGAGTAGTTTGCCTTTTCATAATGCTCTGTTGGAAGTGCAATCGTGCACGAGAGAAATGTATATAGATAAGTCTACATGAAAAATGGTCGGCGTTTCTTTCAATCGACTACCTCTCGACATCTCGCGTAATTCTTATCGACGAAACATTGTCCGTTTCAGAAGAAGAGGAGCCGGTGGAGTGTAATATTTTCCCCTGAAACATGTACACTCTGTATTGAATTCCATAACCCTAATTTCTTTCATCTGGGTGGCCTCTGGGCTTTCTTACCCTGGGAATATAACCATCACCTCTGTTGTGTTGGTACAAACTAACTAGGACGGTACAAAGTGATGTTTAGAAACACTAATCAGATTTCCCAGTCTGAGCTGACTGAACATCAAACGTTGAACGCACGTGATATTAGTTCCATTCCAAGAAAATAAAAATGAGGTTTTTCAATAACTTTTGAAATATTGTTTCATTTGCATGGAGGATTGCCTGTGGAAGCAAGCAAACAGTTCCAGCTAAATAACCAAGAGCAATGCAATTTAAAGAGGATATAATCATTCAAAAAATTCAAATTATTTTTAAGAATGCAATGCAATTTAAAGAGGATATAATCATTCAAAAAATTCAAATTATTTTAAGAATGTAAAAAAAAAAATCTTTTTTAATTAAAATTTTCATTTAAAATATGTAAAAATATTTAATTTAATTAAAATTTTCATTTAAAAGATATAAAAATACCTAAATTTTTATTAGATATTTATGAGAAACTTTATATTATTCAGTAATACTTTGTATATGAAAGATTTATAGAGGTTTTGTTTAAAGAGAATATAAGAATAGTTATTTTCTTATTATTTTATTTAAATATTTTACTTTGCCAAATAAAAATAAAAATAAAAATAAAAAAAATATAATACAATTAATAATTATATTTATCATTAAAAATAAAAATAAATCTTTCTTAAACAATTTTACTTGGTTAAAAATAGAGTAAAGAAAATTAAAAATAACTCTACCTTAAAACAAAGACAACTTTAAACTAAAATAATAAGGTAAAATTTACTCGATCAAGTTAGTCATGTTTTTTGAACTCAAAGTTGATGAGAGCTCATGGTATTTAGGTGGAATATAGCTTATTTAAAGGAGGAACTTAAACAACATAACTCAAGGGAAGATCGTTCATGAGATTTCCTTGTATTGAAAAGTTCCTTCATTTTTGAAATAATCTTCAATAGATTATAACATACATTAAGGGAATATTACTTTGACAATAATCATTAATTCTTCCTAAAAAAGAATTTACTAAAATATCATCACACACATACATCACACTCCAAAATCCAAATAAAATGAAGGAAAGAATTACTCAATTTCATTAATTGGAAACCATCATAATTTCATTATGTGGATTTACTTATAGAAGTACCCCAGAAAACACATCTCACTCAATATCTAGAGAAAATGAATAAAAACATTCAAACAAACTCTAACAAATTTCATGTATTTTTCACAAGATCAAAGGCCACATTAAACCCACTTTTGTAGCTTTGAGTGTCATTATATTGGCTCAATTGAAACCAAGGCTCCTTCCATGTTCTTTCTATAGGTAATCTTTACCTAGATTTCCACTCCATTGCCCTAATTCTTGATTCTTAAGTGCCCTACACTTTGGAATGGATAAAATTAACATTGGTCCATAATTAGTTGTTGGATAAAAATGTTTTACTCTTCAATCAATTTTTTTAGTCCATTCTTAAAAAAGTTAACTCATTCAAACTCATAAACAACAAGTCAAAACATAAGTTACTATATAATAGATTTAACTCTAGACCTCTTGGCATTAGATATAAATGCCAAAATAAGAAATTTTAAACTTATAATTTTAAAAACATTTAAAAAATACACTACAAAATAGCTTATAAAATTGATTATGGAAACTAAAGTATAAATTCCTCAATTTAAAAATCCTATAGACATCTCTTTGCATCTTTATTATTTCAAATCAAACTACAATTACTTCAAGTTAATACTTCAAGATAATACTCCTATCAGCCTCTCTTTGCACCTTCCGAGGTAACTGCTAGTTAGATTATTGTTTGCAAATGCAAGTAAATACCAATGTTAACTTCCACGAGTCATCAGTGCTCGTTTTCCCATGCAAATTCTACTCATGGGGTAGAAATAGGGCAAACCATACAAATCAGTTTACTATGTTTATCTACACCAAGAAAATAGTTATTTTATTGGAAAAGAATACATATTCAATTGCATAGAAGAAAACAATAGTTAATTGCATTAATTTTATAGGGAAAGGGGAGGTGTTCACATAAGATCCTCTTAAAAGAGAAATATGTGTTGCATATATAGAAAAATAGCCATTACGGAATTTTTTTTTTGGGAAAGTTTACACATTTTCATGCACAAAAATAGTATTGATTTATTTTTATTTTTTGAAAAATAACAGCTTATTTATATATGCATAAAAAAAAAATAGTTATTATGAATTTTATTTATTGAAAAAGAAACATGTGTTTGCATGTGTCACATAATAGATACTATGCTTTTTATTTCTTGAGAAAGAAATATGTGCTTTTCCATGCATGAAATGAATGACTATAGTGTTATAATTATTGAAAATAATAGGTGTACTTTTGTATGCATGAAAATAATGACTATAGTGTTAGGCTTATTGAAAATAATAGGTGTTGAGGTGCACAAAATAATGGTTAACATGTTAATTTTTCTAGAAGAAAGTATTTGTTTATAAACATAAAAAGATTAGCTATTGTGTTAGTGTGTTTGAAAAGAACAAGTGTTCCTATGCACAAAAGAATGGCTAATGTAATAGATTTCTTGAGAAAGAATTTGTGCTCATATGAAAAAGGATAATATTTATGGTGTTAACTTCCATTGGAAAATAATATGTGTTTACAAGCATCAAAATATTAGAGGTTAGGCTAATTTCATTTGAAAATGAATGCGGTCCTAGGTAAGGAAAATAATATTAGTTATAATGTATAACTTTTGGAAAGTTTTCCCCTTTTCTTGTGTGAATAAATAGTGATAACCATTTAATTTATTTTAAATACTAAGTGAATCTTTTAATATCACTGTGTAATCAGGTGGGAAAAGATAAAATGTATTTACTCCTTCACTTATAATGCATGTGAAGAGTGGGTGAATGAGCATGCTTTGGTGATCTTTGTGCAATTTACCATAGGTATGAATGGATAAATAGACATGTCTGGGGAGTTATGTACTTTTTATTAATGTATGTGCAATGTTAATAAAGAGGAAACTCTGAATACTTTGTATAAATTTTAATTATGCACATGAAAAGATGTTTGAAACATAGCCATTAAATATTTTTTGTTGTATTTCAGAGTTTTCCAACATTAGTGATTTTGTTGGTCTTAACCCTGTACAAAAATTACTCGCAAACGCATTCTTAAAAGCAGAAGATAAACAATGTCAAGAACATAAACATAAAACACATATACACATAAACTTTCCCCTGGATCCCAAAACCGGGACTACCAGATTTATTTTTCATTATATTCCTTTCAATGTTACAATATATATATATATATATATATATATATATATATATATATATATATATATATATATATATATATATATATATATATATATATATATATATATATATATATATATATATATATATATTCGAAATAATTCGTAAAACCCAATCCATTAACCTAGATTAGATCATAACCATAGTTCCCTTGACCTCATCTAAAAATACCATGGACAGAAAACCATCATGCCCAAACCCATGTGAAAAACCTTGCACAAAACCATAGGTATGTCTGTTGAACTAATATAGGGAAAATAATATAATACACGCCCAACATTCTCCCACTTCTTGTTTTCTTTTCCACAAAGGGAGTCACAAGAGAGCTTGGTCATTGGTTCAACCCTACAACGCCCATTATTTCTTTACACTAAGAAAACTTCTCAGTGATCACATACTTCATTAATGCATCTACAACTTTCTTCAAAGTGTCCACCTTTACTAGCAACACCTTTTTTTCCTCAACGATATCCCTCATAAATTGATATTGAACATCAATATGCTTTGTATTTGAATGATAATCACAGTTCTTTGCCAATAAAATTGCACTTTGGCCATCACAGTCTATCCTTATAGCTCACTGCACCAACCCCTTACTTAAGAAAAATCTTTGCAACCAAACGGCTTCCTTTCTTGTATGAGTGGTTGTCATTTATTCAACCTCTATTGTTGAAAGAGCCACTACAGACTGCATTTTTCTCCTCCATCTGACTACTCTTCCAAATAGGTTAAATACATACCCCCTTATCGATCTTCTATAATCTAGATCTCCAGCCCAGTCTGCATCAACAAAGCCACAAATGTACAAAACTATGTCCAATCCTGGTATTCCTTGCTAGGAGCGACCATAATCACTCGTGCCATAGAAATATATAAAAAATTTCTTCACTGTTGTCCAATGCTCCTTCCCTTGTTTTTACATAAACCTAATCAATACTCCCACTGTATGTGCAATGTCTGGTCTAGTATAGACCATTTCATACATCAGGCTACCTACTGAACTTGCATATGGAACATGGGACATTTCCTCTTCCTCTTCTTTTGTCTTGGGACATTGTTTAACAGATAACTTTATAGCTACAAGAATAGAAAATTTCACCAGCTTACTATCCTGCATATTAAACATCTGCAATATTGTATCGAAATACTTCCTCTGGTTTAATGAGAGCTTTCTCTTAGCCTAATATCATTCAATTTCCATGCCCAAAATATAATTTTAAGCACCAAGATCCTTCATGTCGAATTTGGAGGACAATTAGGTCTTAAAATCCTGGATAACTTCTTTGTCATTTCCAATTAGCAAGATATCATCCACATAAAATACCAAATAAATAACACAATCACCAAATAATTTAAAATACACACAGTGATCTGCTTTGCTTCTCGTGAAGCCAATTCACAGTATATATGTATCAAATTTATGATACCACATCCTTGGCAACTGTTTTAACCCATACAAAGAATTTTTTAATATGCATACAAGTTTTCTCTTACCCTTCACTGTAAATCCTTCATGTTACTTCATGTACATCACTTCTTCTAGATCCCTGTGAGGAAAAATTGTCTTCACATCCATCTGTTCTACCTCAAAATCAAATGCAGCAGCAATAGATAAAAGTAATCTAATAGAAAATATCTTGGCAACAAGAGAAAAAATATCGCCAAAATTAATTCCTAGCACTTGGGAATAACCTTTTGCTACCAATCGAGCTTTGTATATCTACACCTTGCCTTCTGCATTCATCTTCTTCTTAAACACCCGTTTTCTTCCAATGGGTTTCCTTCTAGCCGATAAATCCACCAGATTCCAAGCCTCTTTTTTTTGCAAGGATTCCATTTCATCAACCATAAAACACACACACAACAAATTGCAAGAAAGGATTGTAATTCATGTGAAGGAAAAAAGATATTGAACATTATACCAAGAAAATAACTAATGGTCCATGCAAATTGAAGGAATTTCAACTATGGGTAAATGATAATATAATTCATGTAATAGCTCATATCTAGTTATGTTGAACTAAAGATGATAGTTATTTGTAAGATTATTTTGGAACAATAGTTAAGGGATAGACTCCCTTACAACCATTGAGTGAGGGGTGAACATCCTCATGAGATGTTTAATAAAATTAAACGCTTGCTAGATTTCCCCTATGGGGTTTTGAGGGTATATCGATTTTCAATGGGGTTTTGAGGGTATATCAATGTTCAATTATGTGTTTTCCTATTTTTCCATTTTAATGATTTTTGTTCCTTGCATCAAGTGACATTTACATTATCAAATATGTGATTAACTAATCTAGTTAAAAGAATCATGAAAATGATGCAAGGGTACAATGTGAAGTTTATGTTAATATGCTACAATAATGGTTGATATGTTATGTAACTTACTATTCCATCTCTAAAGTTACTCTATGTAATGATGAATATTTTATCTAATGGTCAGTAAAGGAATAAATAATAAGTAATTTGGAATTACGGTCTAGTAAATTTCGTGAAAATTTTCTAATCCTATGTATTTTTACACGAGGTTACTAGGGGATATTACAAGTGGTATAAGAGAAAAAGGTCACAACAGTGGTGCCTTTTGGGAATCAATAAGAATAAAAGAAGTAGAGGTATGATTCTAATGGGTATCAGATCAGGTATGATTCTAACAAAGCTACATGATGATGTAGGTAGTAGACTGCATTTGCCATGAGATGCATGATGCATGTTAATAATTTCATTGCAGAATAGTAAGTGATAATTTCTACTTTAAAATTGTGCTCAATAGATTTGAATCTTTATGTAGATAAAAGAAAAAAAAATATATTTCATTTATGAAAAATCGTGAGCACTCACTAGTGATAGTGAGGAGTAAATACCAACCCTTTCATGCATACTCTTGTAATAATGTGTAATGGTGTATTTACAGGAAAAATAACTAAATTACAATGCACTTGTTATAAATAATGCATGCATGTATTGATATGTGTGATAATGAAAGAATATAGAAGGTAAGCGGTTTTCCTTGAAGAAGAAAATAAAAATTTTTAAAATATATTAAAAGAGCCCCTTTAGATGTTAAAGATAAACAACGAGTTAAGTGGTAATTTTTGAATGTAATGGTTAATTGACAATTGATTCCTGTTATGGGTTTCAATTGAATTTAAGATGGTTGGTAGCATTGATTATTTTTTCATGACTAACTATTAAACTTATATACATGAAACAGTTTTGATTGAAGACTATTACAAGTTGTAAAAAAAGTGATGTTATTGGTGTATTGGTGACAATACACTGTTGAATTTGGGTTTGTTTGGATTTTCATGATAATTGTTATTGACACTTACACATTAGTGATAAATCTGTGTTTTATATGAATAAATATTTTCATATATTTTTATGCATGACAACACTGTATGGAATGAATTACAATGATTGTAAAAGTGAAAACTTGTTTATAACTGTGTACATGTGATTGCAAATTATTGATGGTTGCAAAGAACTTGGATCATGATATAATAGTGTCGTTAAGTAAATTTTTTAATAAGAAATTCATCATTAGGTTAGGACTTGTGGCTTTGCATATGAACATAAACAAATGATAGTTGGAAGGATATGAATGACCAAGAATATTTGGTAGTATTATACTATACTGAAATCCGTGAGAGAGATTATGTATGTTTTACCAACTTAATGATAGAAGTAGCAGTAATTCGATGTTGTTAATTACATTATTTTTAAAAATTTACAACTTTACAAGTTAATTATTCCATGATGATCTTAGCTAGTATGCAAATAAAAAAAATTTATTTTTTAAGAATACATCCAATGCATGTGAATATTGTGTTGAAATTACGCTAAAATCTAATTAGTTGGGCCTATTGTGTTGTGGACATCCATGTCTCTATTTTCATCAATAAACAAAATATGGATGGTGATAAATCTATTGGCATTATTAATTTATTTAACCAAGGAATGTATGTGTGATATGAATTGAATTTGATAATGCAACATAATGACTATCTATTAGATACATGTGCATAAATGAACTGTCATTTTACATGATTTAGTGACTATGATATTTTTTAAGGTCCTATTCTCAAGGGATTCCTTTTGGTTTTTCTCAGATATATGTCTTAAATAAAATATTAATGATAAACACTAATGAATGTTGTATCTTTAATGGGGGGATTATGTAATATTCCTACTGTATGGTATACTAACATAAGTCTTTGCAAGTGCATTATATTTATTTTGTGAAGGAATAATTGCTTTAGGGTTTGTAGATTCGTCTTGATATATATATAACCTAATTGTTCCATTTGGATAGTTGTTGTTCCAATCATTGTTCGTAAAAGGAACTATATGTTATTTTTTATTTTCAATCAAGTTTCCGTGAGTAGCCTATTCTCTTTGAATAAGCAACCACAATTTTCCCTAGAGAATCCAAGTAGCTTGTTTGCAGATCCACTGTAAATAGAGGCCTTAACTGCCACGAGTCAACGTGGGATCACTACTCATTTGGCCATGATGGATCTAATCATTCAGTAGAAAAAGGGAAAACCATACAAATATGTTAACTATGTTTATTTGCAGCAAGAAAATAGTTTTTTTATTTGAAAATAATACATACTCAGATGCATAGAAACAATATCTAATTGCATTAGTTTTCTTGGAAAACGGAATGTGTTCACATATACAAAAGAAGTAGATAGATCCTCTTAAAAGAGAAATATGTGTTGCATACATAAGAGAATGAATATTACGATATATTTCTTTTGGAAAGTTTATGCATTTTCATGAACAAGAATAATATCGTGCTACTTGTCTTTTGGAAAATTAGGTCTTTTCATGCAAGAATAATGACTGTGTCTGACACATGCATAGTAAAATAGCTATTATGCATTTGATTTCTTAAAAAATAAGCACGTGCTTGAATGCATGAAATAATAACTACTATGCTTTTGATTTCTTGCAAACGAAATACATGATTTTTCCTACATGGAAAGAATGACTATTGTGTTAGTGCAAAAACAAATGGTTAATGTGTTCATTTTTTTTTGGAAGAAAATGTGTTTATAAACATAAAGATATTAAATATTGGTGTTAGTGTGCTTAAAAAGAACATGTGTTTGTATGCACAAAAGAATGGCTAATGTATTAAATTTATTAAGAAAGAATTTGATTTTATTGAATTGTGGATTCGAAGGGCCGGATCTTGGGAACGGGAATTGGTGGTTCTCAAGGGATGGTTTATAGGAATATTTGGATTTTATGTATTTGGGATAATTTTATGTATTGATTTGGAAATTTTATGGATGGGTGACAATTATTGAATTTTAAGTATTTAGAATAATTTTCTATTATTACTTATTTTGGATGTTCATATGGGCCGGCTCCAGTCCTCACGGAGCTACACCACTTTGGGATATCCCTTCGAGATCATGATGTGATTATACTTATGTAGGTTTTCTATTGATATTGGGGATTTCCTCGAAGACCCCTTTGGATGAAAAATCTAAGGGCAACCATATCATGAACTTGATATGGCCTAATATGTCCTTATGTTGACCACCCACCCCATCGCGATGGGAGGGGGGAGACACTAGTTTCATGGATGTACAAAAGAATTAGATGTGGTCTAATTCATTTCACCCTCAAACTTTAAAAATAAATCAATCAGTAAGGTTGATCATATCAATATCAATTCAACCAAAATTAATTTCCCCCATGGACTTCCCTAGTTTGGGATGGGGCGGCAAGCATTAGGACATATTCGACCCTGTTATGGGCAGGCCATTGGATCGGTAATCCAACTGGACTGAGGGGAAATCCCCAAAAGAAACCAAAAACCCAAATAAGTAGAATAAAATCCTTATATTGAGGAGATGTCCCAAAGTGGTGTAGGTCCGTTAGGACTAGAACTGGACCATATAGATCTGCAAAAGAAGTAAAATTATAAATTATTCCAAATACATAAAATTCAAAAATTATTACCCATCTATACCCAAGGATGCCTATCTAATATTTAAATCCAATCTATCCCTTGATAACAAAAATTAAAGTTCCCAGGATCAGAAACATTCAAATCAACAATTCAATTCAATTCAATTCATCCACGACACTGATTAGGAATAGGTCCATAATGAATGAGTGATTGGTTCAGGAAGGCACCACGACAACCATTGGTTCGAACGATAATACCTAAAGTTAGTTTAGGATTGTTGGGTTGCATTTGGTTTGGAATGGAATGAAATCATAAGGATGGGCAAAATAATAGATCGCAATTAGGGTGGGCCATGGGGGTTTTATCTCATATATCTATAGAGTAATGGAAATAGTCAATAGTAGGGGCACGGGCACTTTATATGGATAACCAATACCGATCCAAAATGAGAGCATCTATAGTAGGCAGGTAGTTTAGGACCTTACCTTCACAAACGAGAATTGCTAGGGAAAATATTTTGGAAGGGGAATGAATACTAGTGACGTTGGTGGTTTGGATATTATTTTGTAAATGATATTGCAAAGCGAGATGGCTTTGAAGAAGAATACATGCCATGACCCCCAACTCCACTTAGCAGCCACACCGGGCAAAATATCAAGCATCATCATGTAAAAAAGTGGTGTGAAACACAAACTCACCTTGGAAATAAAAGATAGAACATTAACAAGACGCTGATGCAAGGATTCCGTGGTGAGGGGGTGAGGCACTCGGGGGCCAGTGATCAAATCCATTCGCTACGGGTGAGATAGAACCCATGGATAACAGGTAGAAGAACTGAGGATAGGGGGGGACAGGACACTGGATCAAGGTTCAACAGCCATAATATTAGTTGTCAAATTGAGATCCAATCGAAGCAAATACAATTGAAGGGAGAGGTTGAGAAGGGATATAATTCAACCCCAAAAACCCTAGAGAAAGAAAACCTAACAATCCAAACGAAAACGGATGATAGCTATAGTGTTAGCTTCCCTTGGAAAATAAAATGGGTTTACAAGTATCAAGATATTAGTGGTTAGGCTAATTTCTTTTGGAAAATAATGTGGTCTTAGGTAAAGAAAATAATATTAGCTATCATGTATAAATTTTGAGAGGTTTTTACCTCTTCTTGTGTAAAGCAACAGTGATAACCATGAAATTTATTTTAAATACTATCTTATTGAATCTTTTAATAGTAATGTAGTTTAGTGGGTAGAGGTAAAATGTATTTACTCCTTTTTTTACAATGCACATGAAGATTTGATGAATGAGAATGCTTTGGGGAAATTTATACAATTTACGATATACATGCATGGATAAACATACATGTTTTGGTATTTACGTACTTTTGATTAATGTATGTGCAGTTTTAATAAAGAGGTAAGTATCAATACTTTGTATATGTTTTAATTACGCGCATGAAAATATGATTGAATAATAGCCATTAAATATTTGTTATTGGATATCAAAGTTTGTTGACAGTAGTGATTACAAGAAAGGATTATAATTCAAGTGAAAGATGAATTATATTTAACATTATGGAAGGAAAAGAATTAGTGGTCCATGCAAATTGAAATAATTTCAGCTAAAGGATAATCCACCGATGGGAAGAATCAGGCCACAAAGATAATGTTTTTTAGGATTTGTGGGTAAATGATATTACAATTAATGTAATATCTCTTAGCTAGTTATGTTAAACTTAGGATGGTATGTATTTGTAAGATTATTTTTGAAAAATGGTTAAGGGATGGATTGCATTATACGCACTAAGTGAGGGGTGAATACCCTAACGATACATTTAATAAAATTAAATGTTTGTTGATTTTCCCCTATGGAGTTTCCAGGGTATATCAATATTCAATGATGTGTTTGTCTATTGTATAATTCTAATGATGTTTCTTACTTGAATGATGTGAAATTTATGTTATCAAGTATGTGACTACCTAATCTAGTTAAAATAATCACGAAAATGATGCAAGGATACAACAAGAAGCTTATGCTAATATGCTACAACAATGTTGATATGTTATGTAAATTAATATTCCATTTCTAAAGTCACTCTATTTAATGATGAATATTTTATCTAATGGTTAGGAAAGAAATATGGAATGTTACATGCTAGTAAATTCTGTGAAAAAAATGTAATCCTATGTATTTTTACAGGAACTTGGCGTTATGTTAAGTTGGATTTTAATCAAAAATTGGGAGCATGATGAGTTTAAGGTCTCTCACAGAAAACTTGGGAGCATGATGAGTATAAGGTCCTTCACATAGATGGATTCATTTTGTGGTCAATGTGGAACAAAAATATTCCCACAATGGTATTGAAGGATTATCATGTTATTTAAAAAAATGTTTCTCATCGCACTTGAATTCATAATATAATACCTCTCAATTGCTACATTTGGATTGAAATATATAGCATTAATTCTAAGAGAATCCATATCTTAATCTATTATTTCACACCAATCAACTCTACCTTTTATAATAAAAACAATAAATATAAAACTACCTTTATAATACCATAAAACATGATATTCGTAATGTAATGAATGAAGGTAATAGCATATTTTTATGAGAATTCAGTGCTACAACTACAAGTATGGTACAACTACAATTAACCAAGTTATTCTTGTAAGAAATGATTCCAACCCTAATCTTCTTTGGCTAGATAAGGATCTTGAATTACCTCATAGATACAACATAAACTCTTAAGACCCGACTCAGAATTTATCTGGTGACAAGTTAGTCAATGTTTGTAGTTATTAAGTCATTATAATGATTTAATCAAGTAACCAAACTCCAAATACACAAATATTATTCATAGGCTTGGAAACAATGTCATGGATTATGTGATATTTGATATCCTTGTTTCTAACCAAATTGTAAATTTTGACATATTAAATAATCATTAACCTAAATATAATTATAAACCTATAATCGTAACTCCAATCTTTTCCATGCACAATAGAGACATGGAAGAGAATTGTCAGAGTCAAAGGAACCTAATTTTTGACAAAATTAAAATGGATTTCTTCTTAAATGATTTGAATAGAAATTTACGCCTGTTAATTTATAAGGATAACATAGAAATCCTCTATCACAAATTTACTACAACCCTATCTTCTTATAATATTAATTTATTTATCGAGATATCATATAAAAATAATAATAGAACTACAAACTCTTAGTATGACAATTACTGTAAAATTGCCAAAAAAGTGATTATGAATGCTCCAAATGTACCTTTAAAACTTGAAAAGATAAATATGTATGTAAATCTCTTATTAAAAGGAATAAAATGTACTATATAAATATAAATCAAGAGCAGCTATTGTACCTTTCTAAGTATGATCCTAGATTGTTTTGGAGGAAAACTCTAACTCATAAAACTAAAGAAAATAATTTGATTCCCTTGAAGAACTAGAATTCTTACTTAAAAGGCCTTTATGAATCCCCTAACACCATGGACACCATTTTGAATTCCCCAATAGAGGATGATATATTTTCTTTGAAAAACATTTAATTTTGGTTTAAAGAACTCACTAATGCGAAATATAAGAAGATTGAAGGCTACTTAGCTAAACTTTTTAAAATGGGAGGGCATGTCTTCATCCCTCGCATACACAAGATCTTTAAGTTGAAATTCAAGTAATGCTTCCCTAACTAGTGGATTCAAATCCTCATTGTTCCTATCTTAAAAATTGGGGATAATAACATTTCCTCTATTTATAGGACCATTATGATTAGCCACATTTTAGCCAAGTTGTACGAAATTATTTTGGAAAGGAATATTATCCTATGGTTGGAAAGCCATGGTAAAAGAGATAAATAGAAAGCTATATTAGGAGATATCATTCAACTATAGACCATATTGTTACTTTCAAGATCATTGCAAAGGAATGTCGTAATAATTAATCTGATGTTTTCTATTATTCCTTTGAAGTCACGAGTTAAGGGTTTCTATGAAAATGATGTATGAGAATGGTATTACCATACATAAGACCACTTAGGGTTATTATAAATAAATAAAATGCAATAATGGAGTCAAGCAATTGTGACCCCTGTCCCCTACCCTTTTTTACATATGCATCGATAAGCTAGAAGAGTGTTGAAAAGGTATTAGTTGTGTTGGCTACATATTCACTAGTATATTTATAATTCTTCTCATTTATGTTGATGTTATTATTTTTTAGTAAAGATCCATTATAATAAGCAAGCAACTAAAAATCCTCCAAAATTTCTACTCCAAAATAATTATAATTAATAATACTAAAAAAACTAAAATAATAATAATTAATTTCAAAAAGATCACATATAATACTTTCATATACAATCAAAATTATATTCTATAAAGTTATTAAAAAGGTGAATAAGGTGAATAAATTGTAGTTAAAAAAAATTGTTATTGTATTATTCTTTTACCAATATTATTTAAAAAAAGTGAAGCCACTAAATTTTGTTTTCCTTAAAAAGATTTATATTACTATATTCGTAATTAAATACTATTTCAAGTTGGTTATCTATTTGTCAAATTTGAGTGTCAAAACTTTTTCTTATCTAAATTCAACAATCATATATATAAAATAATCTTCTAAACTTTTAAAACATATTTTTGTTATCTAAATTCAACAATCATATATATAAAATAAAATTTTAAACTTTTTAAACATATTTTTATGAATATATAAATTTGATCATAAAAAATATTTACAATGAAAAAAATGGAAAAAATAAAAAATAGATTTATAAGTTCTTATAAATGAAATATTAATTTTAATTATTAACAAAAATATAATTTACATAAATATAAAAAAATCATATTTCAATAAAAAATCTTAGGTCACCATAACTTAATTATATTCATATGTTCAAATGGAGCGATTTGAATGGTTAAACCACTATTTAAAAAATATCATATTATTTTTTATCAATTTTAATTTATTTTTTTAAAACACAATTTTTTAAACATACTTATATATTATTACACTATTAAAAATATACATATTTAAATATAATTAATGTATTAATTTAATGTTAATATTAAAAAAATAATAATAAACTTTTTAAAGATGTTTGTAATGGAAATTATGTCATAAATAATAATAAAAGTAGGATATTGAAACATAAATAACAAGAGTTACATAGTAGCTAGTAACTCTCATTTAGATTTTATTTTCTTTTGTAAATCGAACTTCTATTCATTTTTCGAAAAAAAGTACATCAAAATTAGGAACGCAGACAATCTCACCCCGACCAGGTTTGTTGACTACCACTCACAGCAAGTGAGAATAAAACATAAAAATATGAAATGACAATCCAAAAATAAAAAGGTCATAGGAATGAGTAAACACACAAGATACATAAAACACATGAAATCATATCAGTCGCCGGAGGTGATGGAGACTTGGTTGTCTGAGGTTGTTCCTTGAGGTAAGGGAGGGAAGATGGAGCATTGAATGTGCAATTCGAAATGGTCCAACTAGGCCTCTAACTTTTCAAATTTCTATGATAGAAGATTCTGGCCTCGCCAAATAACCACCACACGTTCCCGAGTATGGCACTGAAAATAATGCATCTTTTTCAAGGTTGCGATTAGCTCTGCATACTCTTCCTACCACACTCGGTCTGATGTTTCCAACTGGTCCATAATTGACTAAATGAGGTCCCGATAGTGTTCCATGTAGCACACCTTCTACTTCTTACGTCCCCCATGATGCACCACCCCCTAGCTCCTCTGCAATGAAGCGACTCACCACGATACGTAACTCGTTGGGAACGACCTCCTCGACTGCCATTCAAACCTCTCTGGGCGCTTCCACCTTGAGCCTCCCAACGACCACTACGCTTACCTCCCGTTCTTCCAACTCCGTATCCCACTAAAGCTATCGAGCAAAAATAATCCCCTCTAGAGCCACCACGACCTATACGATTGGGGATGGGAGCCAACTCTAGCAAAGAAAGGCCCTCACCACCTTTAGGATTTCTCATATTAGGTCTCAAGAGAGACGATACTTGAGACATGCGAGGATCTGATCACATTTTGAACCACCTAAAAACTTAGAATAAAAGAACAAAGGGAGAATTCACCCCTTCTATGAGCATGCCCACCTCATGGGGGCTTCACTCAATAAACCTCTAACATATCATGTGCAATCATAAAATATTAAAAAATATGCTTAATTTGATTACATATTGGAAAAAACCCCTAAAAATCACATTATTTAACCCCCTACCAATATAAACACAATACACCTTCCAAATTTAAAAAGCCCCTAATTTCACTATATATTGTAGGTATCCATTTTATGATTAACAATTTTTATACCCATTTATATTTTTTCATTAACTTTGAGCTACATTTTTTATACTTGCCATTATAAAAACCCTTTATCCCCCATATATCCCCCAATATATTACATCATTTTTTCCCTTATTATATATCTTGCAATATGAACCCACATGCTATGATATTGCTCCCATAGTGAAGCCCCCATGGACCACCTACAGTCTTCCCAAGAGAGACTACGAGAATCTCAAACTCACCACATACACATATGAGTCACTGATGCCCACCCTAATAAGGTTACTTTCCAACCAAACGACTGCATAGGGAACAATGTACCAACCGAACAACCGCCACCAAGTCTGAATTTCCCCGATGAAAGAGATAATGAGGGCACCATAGACTTCATCCCTCCACTTCCATAAAAACACCACCCAATGCCAATTGTGTAGTAGGAGAGTTCCCACACCCTTTCTCAACCAACATTGCTTCAAGATAACCAAATTTCCCCATCGACCCCTTCTACTTGCATATTGAACTCCTAGACTGAACCATCAATTAACAAAGATAGACCCTCGTGGACACAAGAAGGAACTTCGGTCGCTCAGGCGCCTCCTTTCCCATACCATATGCCCATAGAGATGACTTTTTTCCCACTTGAAATTCATGTACCAGGTGCCTTAACAAAACTAGTCATGATAACTCTTAATGCAGATTACACACACTAGCCAAGCATCGCCTGGGTAATAACGGGCTGCCTCACCGTCTATTAACTCATGATTGATGCCACCACCTACAAAAATCCATATGAACGGATGTTTTACAAAAGGATCGTTTAACTCGCCCGTACTCAAGGTACTTGGAAAGGACCCGAGGGCAGGTCCTCGCACCTGCAGTTAGGCGCCCGACATTAGATCCCATGCATTCCTTCAGGGATTGTGGTCACATAGTTCAATACCCCCATCAGAGAATCTGTCGATTAGCTTAAATATAGCTTAATTAAACTAAAAAATAATAAACAAAAATAAAAACAAATAATAAAATAATGAATTGTTAAATGTAATAAACAAATTTTGAGATATATGATTATTTAATATTGTTTGTATTAACAGGCGCGTGGCACACACACACACATATATAATTTTTTGTAATTAAATTTATCAAAATATCTTTTTGATATAATAATAAGTCATTTTAAATTGGAAATATGGAGAAAAAAACTATAACTCATGAAAATAAATATAATAGAGAAAGAGAAAAAAATTAAAAAATAATTAAATTTAAATAATAATAAAAAATAACAAAAATTGAATTCACAATGTTAAACTATGGATAAGAAGCAAAAATCTTTAGTCAAAAGCTAACTAATATGCAATCACAGGTAAATTAAATGCATATAATAATAAAAACAAAATGAAAAAATAACTTAAAGAAAAAGTTGAAAATCATGTAAAAATATATGTTTCCCTTACCTACAATGAATAAATTCAGTTTTTTTAATTTACATATTTTTTTTAAATATCTTTTAACTATATTTTTATAAATCTTTATATATTTATTTTTATTATGAATACATATTTAAAAATAAAAATAAATATTGGAGTAATTCATGTTAACATTCATTTTTTCTAATTGCATAGGAGTGGTTTGATCTTCTAATAGAATAACAATGCATATTATTAATTGACTTTTATTTATTTAATAAATAAAAAATAATATAATTTCAAGAACAAAAACCAAATGCTTTGCGATTAATATTTTTATTATTAATTTTAACTTAATAATAATAAACTAACTATAATATTATTATTTTTTATTAATATTCCTATTTTGACAATTAAGAGATTCACATATAAACTAGTAAACAGGCAAGTTTCACACTCTTTTTACCTACTTTCAAATTAAGATATTAAAACTTTATTTTAAGATTAAAACGATAATCATCCTTTCAAATAAAAATCAACCATTACTAAATTACAAATATCCAATATCTTTCACTTATCAAACATTACAAATATCCAACATCTTTAACTTATCAAACATTGCCATAATTAAGCCAAAGGCTTTTCTGAGTGCATTGACCTGCCTTGATATACCCCCCCACATTGTACCTGTCGTGAATCCGTGCAGTGACACAGTGCCATACCAGTAATAAATTTCTTTGTTGATTGTAATAAATTGAAGTAGTCCACCTTCCACAACCAAAATAATTATTAATATCTGTGTCAAATTTGATGCAGTGCCATTGAGCGGTTGTGAGAATTCGAGTTGTTTATCCAAGCAACGAAATAGCTTGGATGGCAGTTTTTTGCTGGAATCGGGGCAACTAAAATTCAAGAAATCCGGTAGTTGGAGTGTTTGGAATCCATTTTTTTTTATAGTGGAAATGGATTCAGCATTACCAAAAACCCTTAGGGCACTCAAAATACTAATGTTTAACAACTGTAATTCTGATAAGATCTTTGCCAGATTTTAAAAAATCTTTGCCAGATTCTAGTCCAAAACATTGCCAAAAAAACTACAGCGTGATAATTTGGCGATAGATAAACACCTCGATTTTTGTTAATTATTAATCTCTTGACCTTTGAATGAGCAGGTATCTTCAAAAACTTGAATGATTTGTAAGCTTGTACTTCAAAGATCTCTCCACGTAGCGTCAGGCAGTTTGTTTTCTTATTTCTCAATCGAAAGTGTCCGCCTCAAACTTCCGGCTCCCACCTCCATTTAACTGCGGTGTCCTCCTCATTCGCCATCGGCTTTTCATTGCACTATAATGTGCAAATGCTATTGTAATTCTTGAGAAGCACATTAACAACCAATAAAACGCTCAAACAAAAATTGTAATTCTCGAAAGTTGGATGAACCACCAACGAAACGCTCCTTTATGTAGGCAGCCTTTGACCATCTAATTGAAATTTGTTTATAGATTCATATGGCATCAATTTTTACTTATAGAATAAAGAACAATTTTTCATATTTTAAACAATGTGTATCACTAAATATTCAGAAGTTCAACGATCAAGATTAAATAAGGCATTGGTATAATGAGTGATTAAAGTTGGGAATTAATAGTTGAGTATTATATAGATATGAATGAGATAATTGAACATCAATTATATATAAAAGGTTAAATTGTTTTTGGGAACGAAATGAAGGTTAAAAACATTAAAGGTTATTAAGTAATAGTAAAAATGAGAAGGCCTATTTTCATTTTTTATATTCATAAGTTTTTTTAGTTAAACATTCAAAGAAATTTTTTTCAAACTTTGCACTCAAAGTCTTATTGTATATACTTTTAAAAGTGAGTATTTAAAAAAATCACTTTAATGACAAAGCTATCATGACAAGTGTCTATTTAGTTATATCAAATTATTTTGAAAAGGAAAATCACTTTTGGCTAGAAAGCCACATAAATATAGATAATGGTTAGATTTGATTTAAAGGTTATCATTTAAATTTGAACCACTATATTACAGTTAGGATGATTATGGAGGAGTGTTGCAATAACAAATCCAATTTCCTATGTTGTTTTAGTAACTGTAGAACTTTTTCTGAGATATAGTGCTTGGGATTAACATTTCCAATTGATTAGAAGAGTTTTAATAGTTCATTTCAAGTTAAGAGCTATTGTGATATGGTAGTACAAGAATGTTATTACCAATTTTTGGAACACTAACAGATAATTGGATGAAAATAATTGTAATATAGGAGTTAAGCAAGGTTTTCCCCTATTCCCTACACTTTTTGGCATATACATTGACAACATAGAGTGTTTTTGGAAAAAACAAGTTGCTATAGTCAAACTTTTGCTAATATAGTCGTTATCCTTCTTCTTTGAATTTATATATTATTTTTATATTGAGGAATCCCTATGTTCTCCACAAAAAAATTAAAATTTAGGATTTTTTCTCTAGTATTGGTATGACTATTAACATTTACATAATGAAGGTTATGATAATTAAATCCAAAAATATAGTTATACACATTTCATGTATGACAATAACAATTTGAAAATTTTGACTTTATGCAAATATATTTTATTTGATTTTCATCCAAACCTTAGGTGGAGCTATAGTATTGAGACAAGGATAAATGGAGGGTGGAAAGCCTTGTAAATCAATGGACATCCGTTTATGGAAAAAAATAGACATCTCTAGAGAATCATGGAGAAAAATATGGAAAATTGAAAAGTGTTTTATAGATTACAAGTTCAAAATAAAAAATATAGTGTAAAACAAATTAAGATGTTATCTCCATCCTACTGTAAAAGATCAAAAGTATTTCTCTATTTTGAATTAGTATAAAAAAAAAATTAAAATTTCTCACATAAAAACAACCTCTCACAAACTCCATGGTGTAAAAGGGTGTTAGAAAATTATGAGTCAAAAGAATTTATTATCTTTATAACATTAAAATGTTTAAAAATAAATAATACTTATATTAAATTACAATTTCAAAATAATTCTTTTAATATTAATTTTTAAAATTTTTTCAATTACAATATTTGAAACACATTTATTTAAAATTTTAAAATAAAGAAGTAACTTTTTAAATTTTTGGTTTAATTTGATAAACCAATTTTAATTTCAATCAAAGTCAGTAATCACTATTATCATCACTAAAAAAATAACTATTAGATAATATATATTTTTAGATATGCACTCAACTAATTTATAATTAATTGTTTATTAATAACCTTGATTGAAACAAAAATAGAATTCGTCAGTTACAAGCTTAGAAATTTATAACATGGGTTTTGTTGCTATTTTGACGCAAATTGTGCGGAAAAAAGTTGAGGATGAAACCACATGCGGAGGTTAAAATTGTCTTATAAGATGTTTAAGCTCGATCCAACTTTTCATAACCCTAATAACAACATTTTACGTTTGAACCAATCAACTTTCCGTTAAATCAATCTAAATATAATATTTAACGATCAATTTTTTATTTAATTATTCATTTTTCATATGATTGCATCTATATGCATTTTTATTTAAATGGGTTATGTTTTTAGGTTGGATTCACAATATATTTAACCTTTGAATTTTATAGTTTACATTATACTTTATAATATAAATGTTTTACATTAAACTTGTTTAATTTAAATTTGTGTTATTTAATATAGGGATATTTTGTTTTTTGTTTTTAAATGTAATGTTATGATGGTTCCTTAGTGACAACTATTATATTAGACTTGATACCTTCATTGCAATACAAAAAGAAACATTAATAATACAAAAATAAATAAATGTCAAAGTAAATTTGTAATTTATTTCATTCTTATAAATTTAATACATAAATTTAAAAAATCTAAATAAGACTAATGAAAAAATATTTATACATTTGTATGTTATCTAATAAAAAGAAACATAGAAAAGTTATTTTCAATTCCCGCAAGTGACATAATAAACTTTAATGTAATGGATATAAGCTTTGTTGTTGATAATCAATAGTAGAATAACAAAACATCTATATTCCTCATGTGGAATATAAATATATTTAGCAAAGTTATTTTGCAAGTGAGAAAAATATTGTGTTGAAAGGTGTTTTTTAAGACACAATATTAGGTAGACATGTAATTCCAATAACTATGGTCAATAAAGAATTTCAATATTTACACAAAGTAATTAAATAAAGGCTAGTTATGTTACCATAAGTTAATAAGTGTAAATCTCTATTTAAATCCTTTAAAAAGAGATTCATTTTACTTTTGTCAAAAGGTAAGTGGTTATTGTGCATTGCAATGATTTCTAGGTGTATTAGTTTTTATCTTTGGTAAATAATTGATTTGTGAAGATATTTTGGGCATACATACTAGAAATAATATATTCCTTTGTGGCTAATTCAAAATATTTGAATTGAATATTTGTGGAGACTTATTTGTAATGAGTTATTTTTTAATGGTAAATATTTGTGTAGTAAATACTTATTTAATCAGGGATATACTTCGTTGTCTATAGAATTATACCAATAATAACTCCGCAACAATATACTTGCAAGGAATCTATAGGAATACACTCTAGGAATCTTAATTTAGGTGCATAAATTCCTATGATTCAACTTCACTCTTCTTGCTTTTTTTTTTTTTTTTTCTTACTTTTAATTATGAGTGGTTCTTAATGTAGGTGCATAAGTTCCTATTATTCAACTTCACTCTTCTTACTTCCTTTTCTTCTTCTTTTTAATTATGAGTGGTTCAAATGTCAAGGATTAAAACTAGCAAGGGTAGAGCAAGAAAAGTCTCCCTAACCTAGGTGCATAAGTTTCTTTTATTTAATTTCATTTTTCTTACTCTTCTTTTTTATTAATTATGAGCAACCTAGCAAGGGGATGCCAACAAAAGCCACACATGAATTCGTTTATGATCATATGGATTCATTGTAAAAAATAAAAGAAGAAAGAATAGTTTAACATAAAATATAATTAGGTGCAATGTTTAACAACAAATTTAAATCAAAAAATAAAATATTTGGGTTCAAATCTCAAATGAAAGAAATATAAGATAGGCTACAAGACATGGAAAATTAAAAAAATCAATTGTTGAAGAAAATTGAGCTTTGAGAGATGAGGTTAGAGAGTTAAAAGAAAAGCTAAATAATAACTCGGTCCTAAGTGTTATGGAAAATAAATTAGACATCAAACTCCTCAAAGAGTAAATGCACAATCTAATTGAGTTGGATGATGAGCATAATATAAGAGAATTGGGTCTTATACTTGCTGGTATAAAATATAGAAATTACATACATTAAGCATGCATATGTCCTAGATTCCCCTGATCTCACAATATTTAATTTCTTGCCAAATACAGAATCATTCCACTGTTAATATTTTGCAGAAAATTAATTGCAAACACATGTGAAGCATAAATAAAAACAATTGCACATAACACAGTTGTTTAATGGGAAAGTTTGAAGCTGAAAACCCCAAATATCATATATTATATATCATGGAGATCATGTAACAATCTCATACAAATATTAGTACATCAAGATCTCAGTACAATCAATTGTCACACAATAACAAGATGAAATCTGCAGATCCATGCACCAATTTCTGCCCTCCTAATAGCTTGCCTGCACTGCGCAATCCCTACTGAAGAATAGCTCTGAATGAATTCAAATTACCCTTGCCTTGACTGCACAATCCTCATTGGCAACTCCAATGCGTGTGTGATGCGATCAATGCATCACTATAGTCACAATGGATAGTCCATCTTGCACTTTCACCTATCTCTTCACTGGGTCTCCACTGGAACTGACATGCACTGTAGTTAACTGTTGTATTTGTTCAGTTGATTAATGAGTTATTATTTGTGAATTAATTAACTAATTAATTCACTCCACTCTCACTAGTGTATAATTCGGTTAGACTAGATACAAGAAGCTCAACTGAGTCTAACTCACTTTAACTAAGTTAAACTGAATAAAACTCCATGAACTACTCTTCCAACTTTGTCATAACTTTGCCACTTCAGTTCTAAATGAGTCCTCCATGCATGAACCACCAGCCAACCCTAGGAATTGCGTAATTCCTTCAGCCCACTGATTTGAAAAATCTGTACACTGAAATAAAGTGCTCCAAGAGAATAAGTTGTTGTTTATTGTCGAATTATTATTAAGAGATAATAATACTCGACGTGCATCTATTTTTAGATTGAACATCTATAAATAGACTTCGCCTGATATTATAAAAGTAGAATTTCATCTATTTTTCCAACTTGACCAACCATCTAGAAATAGCAACCTACAACTTCTAAAATATAATCATCATGTCTAAAAATAGACATAGTCTAAAAATAGACTTGCGCCAAAAATAGCATGCGGGCCCACTTAGTGATGGCAACTCTTTTCACGAAGCTCGTCATCTTGTGAATCTCAACACTCCCTCTCAACAAGATAGGGATTATCCTTCACCCTGATCCTGCTTCTATGATATTCGAATTTGCTCCTGGTGAGCGCCTTCGTCAAAATATATGCATCCCAATCTTTTGTAGGAATGTACTGAAGCAACATGATCTTCCGTTGCACACAATCTCTGATATGATGATATCAGATATCAATAATTTTATATCTATAATGAAACACAGGATTAATTGATAGTTTAATGCAACTCTGATTATCACAATGTATCACTTTAGGATCTAAATGAAAACCGAACAACCTGACCAGGATCTTCCTGATCCATATAGCCTCACACGCAGCTTGACTTGTTGCCATGTATTCTGCTTCCACTAAACTAAGTGCCACGGATCTTTATTTCCTACTATACCAAGAAACTGTTGTAGATCCAATACTGAAAATCCCTCCTGATGTGCTCTTTCTATCTGTTGGGATTCCTGCCCAATCTGCATCATTGAAGCCATGCAACTTCACCTCATTCGTCTGTCTGTACCATAAACCATACTCAGATGTGCCCCTGAGATATCTCAAGAAATGCTTGCCTGCCTTCCAAAAGAGCTTGGTAGGCTTAACCATCACTTGTGAAAGTTGATTCACTGCATAGCATATGTCCGGCCTTGTATTAACTAAATACATGAGCGAATCGACCAAATTTCGATAAACAGTGGCATCCACTACCTATGCCGATGTAGCATCCTCTTTCCTCCAATTTCCTGGAAGAGGAGTATCAATAGGCTTGCAGCCTTGCATGTGAAACTTCTCCAGTATCTCCAGGGAATACTTGCCTTCAGACACAAACAATTCACCTTCCCACTGCCATATTTCCAATCCAAGGAAATAATGAAGGAGGCCCAAATCCTTCATCTCAAACTCCTTTGCAAGATCTACCTTGCATGAGTGTGTCAAATACTCATCACTCGTTAGTATTAAATAATCAACATAAAGAACAATGATTAAACGCTTACCCTCCACCACAATTTGGTACAGGTTTTCATCTGCCTCACTCTTGGTGAAGCCAAGTTCGGTGAAATAGCTTTCGATCCGTGCGTACCAAGCACGTGGTGCTTCCTTCAGCCCATGCAATGGTCTTTTGAGTTTGCACACATGGGACTCGCTGTTGAAGATCTCAAATCCTTCAGGTTGATCAATGCACACCTCTTCCTCAATGATCCCATTAAGGAACACAGTCTTCACATCCATCTGATGAATGTGCCAACCCATCTATGCTGAGAGAGCAAGGATGGTCTGTAATGGAAGAATACCATGTGACAGGTGCAAATATTTCTTCATAGTCAATCCCCTCGATCTATGATAAGCCCCAGGCAACAAATATTGCCTTATACTTCTTGACACTCCCATCAGCAACTTTCTTTACCTTCTAGATCCATCTTTATCCTACTATTGATTTACCAACCAGCCTTGGAACAATCTCCCAGGCACTGTTTCTGAAAATGGAGTCATACTCCTCCACCATGGCATCTACCCATGTGGGCTCCTACACTGCTTCTTCGAAAGAAGATGGCTCTGTCATGATACACTTACTCATAAGGGCCATGTATCCAGTATAAAGGTCAGGTGATTGTCTCTGTCTGTGTTGTGATGTAGGAACTCCTACATTCTGTGCCGCATCAACGTTAATTCTGTCAGCTTCTGTGGTACACTTTCTACCTTGTCTAATGTTTGGTTCTGAATGAGTGGACTCCCCCACTCCATGACTCTCCTCCTATGGCTGATCCACATCTAGAGGCTCATCTTTGGGATTAAGAAGTTCGTACTCTGCATGCAAGTGTAGCTCCCTCTCAAGCGACAACTTCATGGCTTTCACCTAATTGAATTTTATATCCCATCGCACCACAGTCATTCGACTGTTTGGAAAATACACACGATAATTATGGGGTGTTTCTGTGTACCCCACAAATATCCCAACTTCTGCAGTCAGCTCCAGCTTCTTCCTGGTGTCCTTTGTCACATGAATGTAAATGGATGAGCCAAAAATCTTCAAATGATAAATATCAGGCTTCTTACCAGTAAAATCTTCTTCAGATGTACTCATGCCAAGTACTCTATGAGGACAACGGTTTTTCACATAAACCGCAGTGTTGCATGCTTCCGCCCACAAGTGCATCGGTAGGCCCTGGTCATGTAGGATAACTCGTGCAACACCCACGATCGTTCTGTTCTTTCTCTCTGTGACCCCATTCTGCTCTGGGTTATGAGGCGCTATGAGTTCTCTTTGAATTCCTTGTTTGCTATAGAAGTATTTGAATTCGCCTGAGATATATTCACCACCATTATCGCTCCATAGAGCCTTCACTTTCTTCCTCGACTCCTTCTCAACCAATGCTTTAAACTCACATAACTTTGAGAATGTTTCTCCCTTCTTCTACATGAAGAAGATCCAACATCTACGATAACAGTCATCAAAAAATATAACATAATGCCTGTGTTTTTCTATTGAAGCAACCGAGAAAGGTCCAAACACGTCTGTGTGAATTCTCTCCAGGGTCACCGAAGCACAGTTCTCCTTCTCATGAAAGGTGCTCTTCAAAAAATTACCCATAGTACATCCCTTGCACTGATCTGACTATGCAAGAGTACCCTTGGGAAGTCTAGTAGAAATCTGCTACAAAATCTTCAAAGCTCCATGGTGAAGATGGCCCAATCTCCTGTGACATAATTCGCCCTCATCCCAGCTCACCAGTTCTTCTTCTTTTCCCATCATTGCAGCACTGCCATCTACCTCCAGCTTGTAGAGATTCTTAATTCGAACCCCTATCTTCTTGGTTTGACCCATTGTTTTATGTCGAAGGAAGGCTTTTCCCTCACTGAAAAAACATCATAACCTTTGTCTTCTAGCATTGCGACCAACACCAAGTTCTTCTTCATACGTGTAACATGCATAACATCCTTCAACAACAATGGATTATCGAAATCCCTCTCAAAGGTAATGGTCCCAATTCCTATCGCATTGTATTGACCATCGTCACCCATATCTATATGCATATGGAGGCCCTTCTCCTCTAAGTCACTAAAAAACTCCTTGTCTCCCATCAGATGGAAAGACAAACGACTATCAAGATACCACACCAATCCCATTGCGCTTGAAACCAAGCATACCATCAAAGAGAAATCAAGTTCAAATTGTGAGGCTAAGGCCTCTCCAGCTGTAGCTCCAACAACCTTCTTGTTCTTCTTCTTCTATGGGCAGTTACTGGCGAAATTCTCATGTTCGTGACAGTGAAAACACTTCACCTTGGACAAATCCTGCTTCTTGCCTTTAGCTTCAGATTTTGAAGGAAATTTCTTCCCCTTCCCTTTCCTTGCATTGGTAGCTAAAGTGAAATTTTCTTCATCTTCATTCTTTTATGAAGAACCATCCTTGGTACTCTGCCTTATCTCCTCCTGCAGAATATCTGACCAAAGTCGCTCCCATCCCGACAGTTTCTCCCATCCATTAACAGAGTCTTCGTAGCTCTGCCAACACTTTAGAAGCCCAAGGAGAGCCAAGCTCACCAAGTCTTCATCATCAACAATAACCCCCCCACTTCCCAATTCATCCTTGTAGTGGATAAACCTTGTGAGATATTTTGGAATATTGTCGCCCTTCTCCATTTTTATTTTTCTGAGCTTGTCTTTAAGCGTCAACTTCCTCTGGTCGCTTCTGCTTTGGAAAAAATCTGTCAAAGCCTTCCACATTGAAAATGGAGTGGCTTTCCCATGAAGGCTAGACAAAATATGTTCCTTCACACCTTCCAATAGAATTATTCTTGTCTTTGCTACCTTCTTTTGCCATGTGTCAAGTCCTGCAACATCACTAGATTCTGACTTAGGAACATTGCTATCGATGAACACCTTTAGTCCATTATCCTCAAGAATTTCCTCCATAATGTCCCTCAAGGAGGAATAAAATTAGAGCTTCCATCAAGGGAATACTCCAATCGCAACCCATTGAAAGCCATTTCAATGTATACTCAACTTCTGCACCAAGAATTTTTTGCAGCAAATTCGAATTGTCCACCAGCACAAACTCAACAATTCTTCACAATTGCAGTCTTCAATAATTAACACTACTCTGATACCATGTAGAAATTATATAAATTAAGCATGCATATGTCCTAGATTCCCCTGGTCTCACAATATTTAACTTCTTGCAAAATACAAAATCATTCCATTGTTAATATTTTGTAGAAAGTTAATTGCAAACACATGTGAAGCATAAATAAAAACAATCGCACATAACACCGTTGTTTAACGGGAAATATTGAAGTTAAAAACCCCAACTATCATATATTATGTATCATGGAGATCATGTAACAATCTCATACAAAGCTTAGTACATCAAGCTGTCAGTACAATCAATCATCACACACTAATAAGATGAAATATGCAAATCCATGCACCAATTTCTGCCCTCCTGATAGCTTGCTCCACTGCGCAATACCTGTTGATGAATAGCTCTAAATGAATTCGAATTACCCTTACCTTGACTATGCAATCCTCACTGGCAACTCCAATGTGTGTGTGATGCAATCAATGCATTAGTATAGTCACACAGATAGTCCATCTTGCCCTTTCACCTATCTCTCCACTGGGTCTCCACTGGAACTGACATGAACTGTAGTTAACTGATGTATTTGTTCGGTTTATTAATGATTTATTATTTTTGAATTAATTAACTAATTAATTCACTCCACTATCACTAGCGTATCATTCGGTTAGATTAGATACAACTAGCTCAATTGAGTCTAACTCACTTTAACTAAGTTAAACTAAATAAAACTCCATGAAATACTCTTCCAAATCTCTCATAACTTTTCCACTTCAGTTCTAACTGAGTCCTCCATGCATGAACCACTAGTCAACCCTAGGAATTGAGTAATTCCTTCAGCCCACTGATTTGACAAATCTGTACACTGAAATAAAGTGCTCCAAGAGAATAAGTTGTTGTTTATTGTCGGATTATTATTAAGAACTAATAATAATTGACATGCATCTATTTTTAGATCAAAAATCTACAAATAGACTTCGCTCGATATTCTAAAAAAGAATTTCATCTATTTTTCCAACTTGACCAACCATCCACAAATAGCATACTGCAACTTCTAAAATATGATCACCATGTCTAAAAATAGACTTGCGCCAAAAATAGCCTGCGGGCCCACTTAGTGAAGGCGACCTTTTTCACTAAGCTCATCATCTTGATGAATCTCAACATAAAAGAGCAGAAATATGGGGACATGTTAGCAATAGTAAAAGAAGAAATAAAAATTAAATAACAATTTGGAACAACTTATCTCATAGAAGCAAGAAGGTTGGGAAATATACTTGATAATAAGTATAGATTGATATATGTTATGGTAAGATGTAGTTACCATTTTTCATAATCATTGAATCTCAAAGCTTAAAAGGGACAAGAATCTTTATAAACGGTGACCTCATTCAAACAACCCAAGTTGAATTAAGATAGTAGGTTCAAAAGGTAAAGGAAGCTAGAAAAGAAGAAAAATGCACAATAATTAGAAATAAGAAAGATATTATAAGTGACGGAGACCAAAGTAAGAGTAATAAATAGGAATTTAGAACACTGCAAATCCATTTTTTAAACTCTCCTCACTTTTCATGTTGTAAAGGTGTTATGTTAAGTTGTATTTCAAGTGAAACTTTTATTATTTTTCAATTGAAACTTGGGAGAAAGGTGAGTCTAAGGTCCCTCACATAGATGGATTCATTTTTTGGTTAGCATATACCAATAAATCCTCTCATAGAGGAATTGGAAGATTAGCATGTTATCTAAAAAAATTTCATAAGAGAGACCCTCTTAGTCGGTACATTTGGATCAAAATAGTTGACATTAATGTTAAGAGAATTTATATAGAAATTTGTTATTTTGCACCTTTTAAATCTACCTTTCATAATAAAATAAATATAGATCCAATTTTCCCTTATAATATTATAAAACAAGATATTCATACTCTAAGGAATGAAGGTAATATCCTCTTGTTATGAGACTCTAATATTGGAACTACAACTAAACAAACTATTCTTCTAAGAAAATATTCCAACCATAATCCTCTTTGGTTAGATGAGGACATTGATTTAGCTCATAGATACAAAAAAAAATCTCAATTCTTGACTAGGCATTTATTTGGTACCAAGTTAGTCATGCTATGTAGTTCTCAAGGCCTTATACTATGTATTGATGTAATCAAGTGCCCAAAATCCAACTAGAAAATTTGTATTCATGGGCTTGGCATTAGTGTCATGGATTATGTCATATTTTATATCTTTTTTCCCAACCAAATTTCAAATTTTGAACTTTTAAATGATCATGAGCCTAACTCTAATCATAATTTATAAGGATAACATTGAAAATCTCTATCATAATTTGACTACAACCTTCCCCACTTCTATTATTCATTCCTATATCATAATGTCATAAAAAAAGAATAATAGAACTATGAACTCTTGCCATGATAATGATTGTAAAAATGATAGAAAATTGATTAGGGATGCTCCTAATCAACCTTTAAAAACTTATAAGATAAATAAGTACAAAGTTCTTACTAAAAGAAAAAAAAGGTACTATATAAATATAACGGAAGACTAGCTACTGAACCTTTCTAAATATGATCCTAGAAAATTTTGAAGGAAAATTCTAACTCATGAAACTAAAGAAAATAATTTGGTTATCTTGAAGGAATAGAATTCTTATGCAAAAATATTTATGAATCCCCAAATTCCATGGACATAATTTTAATGCTTTTATAGAGGATGATATATTTACATTGGAATACATTGAGTTTGGGGTTAAGAAGCTTGCTAATGGGAAAGCGAAGGATATTAAAGGATATCAAGTTTAATTTTTTAAATGAGAGGGCCTGTTCTCATCCCACATACACATGGTATTTAATTTGGAAATGAAGTAATGCTTCTCTAAGTATTGGATGTAGATCCTCATTGTTTGTATCTTTAAAAGTAGGGATATAAACATTACCCTGAATTATAGGGCCATCAGGATTAGCCACATCTTATCCAAGTTTCAAGGGGACTGGGGGACATTCAAATTTTTGGAGGCAAGACTTTCCCCCATTGAAACCATTTTTATGGATATGTATCTTATACGAACAAGTTTTACAACATGGAAGTTAAGTGATTTCCTAAAATTTCTTCTAACTCTAGCAAAAAACCCCACCTTCAGCTAAAGCGAGGATGGCATAAGTATGTCCTCCCTTGGATAGACCATTGGGGATAAAGAAGGAGATCATTTTCTACAATATATATAATATTAACAAGTTTATTACTTCAAAATTAAAGGAGAAATCGTAGGGTGATAAAGAGTTGGAGAGAAAAAGGAAACTAAGATATTATAAGAAAGTGATCAAACCTAATCTTGAAAATTTAAAAATTTATCCATCTTGACTAGTGTTAAGAATTAGATGAGCATTGCTAGGATAAGTCTGAAGAGTTTGATAGTTAAATTGAGCATTGGTAAATTCTCAAAACACTAAGGGATGAAAGAGATTTTCACCTTTGCAATACTAAGAGACTCGAAGATAAAAATCACTATCTCTTAAATTTTCCATTTTATATTCACATTTGATCTAATTTTTAAAAAAATTGTCACACTACCAATCTTCTTTGACATTTTAAGTCAACAAAATTATGGTGATACTGGAACACTTCTCTCATTACTTTTCAATCATAGAAATAAAATATTAAAAAATTCCAATTAATTTCTTAACTTGCAAATATTTAGTAAACCATATAAATCATTAGTTAATATAACTCTCATAATCATCCCCATATATTTTATATGTAATAACATGTTTCCTAATTATTAAAAACATATACTTTTATCTAAAGAGTTACACGTTCAAATCCAAAATTTAATGAATGGTTTATAGGAAGAGGAATTTTATCTTTAATTTTTGTAGAAAAGGTTTGCACCAAAAACAAATATGATATCTCACAATAATAGATAGTGTTAATCAGTTAGAATCATATTTTTATTATATAATATAATTTTAAATTAATTTATATTAATAATTAGTTTATATTTAATAAAATTTTATTATTAGAAATCATCATCTTATTAGTTGTTTTCAAGTAAGAACACTAGAAACTGACTTTCCTTAGTATTAGCAAATACAACTTATATTGTTCAATTTTGAAAAATAGAAATTTATTTTTCAATATTCTTGTAAAAAATATTTTCGGAACATTTGACTAGACCATATACTTGAAGGTTTTATTGTAGCCTTTTTGCCAGATTTTTCTGCTATAATTTTTGGATGCAGTTGCAATATTTATGCCATCAATTTTATATATTTGTGGAGTGATTTTTCATTGTTAATATTCATAGGAAAACCAACCAAAATTAAAGTATTTGAAAATTTAAGGAAATATTTGCATAAAAAATGGATAGGAACAAGATGTAAGTAAATATACTTACCAAGAATTACTACACCATTATTTATGTGTTGTTTAGCACTTTAATAAGTAGGAGTAAAAATGTAAATCCTTGAATCCATTTCCACTATCAAAATTGCAATTCAAAAACTCCAACTACCTATTTTTTGAATTTTGTTTTACAGTATTTTGCCAAAAAGCTATCGTTCAGGCTATTCTTCTGTTGTGTCAGTAGACAACTCCAATGTTATTACCCACCAAAATTTATGCAAATTGGATGCCACTTAGTTCAAAATTAATGTTTCTATTTCATATGCAATTTTTATGAAAACATGATTTCCACTTAAGTGGTAGGGTTTAAGCCCTCCATGAAAAAAAATGAATTTTTTAACATGTTTGTTGGTTGTCCCATAACTTATCTAACTATATGGGAATAAGTGTAGGTTAGAATATAGTTGTGTAGTTGTTTTTATCCATTAGACTGATAACATACACGTTAAACATTATTTTTAATTTTAATGCTTGTTGAATCAATGGTTTTCCTATACGGAAATTGTTGGCATATCAGATATTGGTCAGGGGTAGAGCACACATAGAGAGTGGAACAATAGTTTTTTTTTTATCAGATTATACGAAGAATTTCAAATATATAGTTTACATTCACAATATTGATATATATATAGTGAAACATTAGGTTTTCTAATAGGTACTAGTTTACATTCACAATATTGATATATATATAGTGAAACATTAGGTTTTCTAATAGGTACCCAAATACACCTCGATATGGAAAGAGAAGTAGGTGAAAGCCTAGAAGCCCATTGTCAATGTCATACACAAGAAAGGAAGAATTTTATTCTCTCAAATTTGGCATATGGGAAGGGTTTCTCATATGGGTAAGGGCGTATGCATTTCTATCTATAGATTGTGTATATCATATTCGGATTTGGATTATGTATATATAAATTTCTTCCACATTGGTAATATGTATCGGATTATTTTTTTTTTTATATTAAAAAAACTAAAAATATTTGTTATGTTGCAAATCATTTTATCTTTTTACTAGAAGTAAACCATTTTATATATTAATTATATTAAATTAATATTAATTTTTTTTGCTATTTTGAAAATATTTGCATTTAATTTACTACTAACTAAGTTTATGGAATGCATATTACCAACCAAAGAGATGGTCTTCCATTTCATCATCAATTCAAAAAATACAAAAAAAAAAAAAATGTTGTATAACAACAAAATGGATTTCTTCTATTATAAAAAATATTTTGTTTAACATCCACATAAATTTTATATTTTATCCTACTCCTAAAGCTCTAAAAATTGAAGACATTTCCATAAAGGTTACCAGTGCAACTCTCATTCGTAATTTGTCCACTGCTAAGTTGCGGTTACCATAAATATCTTCAAATCATTAATATTCATTTAAACATTTTTATATTCAAAATTATTTGTTAAAAATTACATTACAGGCCACCCTTGTTATTGAAAATAATCACATTTTATATACACATAATAATTATTTCTTTTTATAATATAAATTTACTTTATAATTATAATGTATGCTAATCCAGTTTTTATACATTAAAAAAAAACCCGAAAATAAATTCTTGGAATGGGTCATAACAAGTTGTACATAAAATGCCGTTACCAAGATATCAAGTATGTAATATGTCACATGCAAAATATTAAGTTTTTTTATTTTAAATTTTTCTCCCGTGTTTTAGTGTATATTTTGTTAAGCTTTTCTCTCGTTAAGCTTTTCTCTCTAAGTTTAGAAGTGTTCATTTAGTTAATATTTTTTTAAGCTTTTCTGTCGTAAGTTTAGAGGTGTTCATTTAGTATTTGGTTGAATTTCAATGTTTTTAAAGCTTTTGAGGGTTTAATTCTATATCATTTGCGGTTGGTTTTTATTTTTTATAAAGTAAAAAAATAAATATTATTGTTATATTTAAAATTGAGTAGATTAGTGGAGCGTTTTGTTTGAATTTCTAACAAAAACATCTCTCAATAATATTTTATTTATATCTAATATTATTTACGACTAACTATTGTAAAAGCGTAGAATTATATTTATCAATTTATAATTTTCATAAATCTCGAGTATATACATTACAAAATTTCAAAAAAATCTCCAATAAAGATTAGAGTTATGAAATGTTATTAAGATTATTGAAGTCCTCATCATGTTTTTAGTGATTATGGTCAGACTCATTTTAAAGACTATGTTTTGATTCTGTGACCAACCAATCTTTGGAGTCCAATTACAGACTCTTCTTTCATAGGGGTTCACAACTTGGTTCCAATTCTTGTAGACATGATCAGAATTTATGTGAAGAAATAAAGAAGACACAATCTAAATATTTTTGAAAGATGTAAAAAGTGAAAAATTAGAAAACTTATAAATTCTTTTTAGTCAATTTATGAGAAAAGCAAAGTCCCCAAAAACATGTAGTTGGCTGAGATTATGCTCAAAAGGAAGCTAGAGCTTATACTTTTGATAATTTTGAAGACTATGCTCTGATTTTGTGACCAACAAGTCTATAGAGGTGAATTCCAAACTCTTAGAGGCCAATTCCAAACTCTTATTTTATAGGATCTCACAACTTGGTTCAAATTCATGTAGATATGAAAAATTTATGTGAGAGCATAAAGAAGCCATGTTTTGAATATATTTGAAAGATGGCAAAAGAGAAAAATAAGAAATCCTATAAAGTCCTTTTAGCCCATTTATGACGAAAGAGAAGCCCCATAAACATGTAGTTGACTAATATTATGCATTTTAATGTATGTTAATCAAGTTTTTATGCATAAAAGTTCTCGAAAAAATATCTTTGGAATGGGTAATAACAAGTTGTAATTTAAAAGGCATTACCAAGATATCCTAAGATATATAAGATGTCACGTGCAAAATATTAAATTTTTTTTTCTAGAGTTTTAGTCTATATTTTGTTAATCTTTTCCCTTGTAATTTTGGAGGTGTTGATTTAGTGTTTGGGTGAATTTCGATGTATTTAAAGTTGTAGAGGGTTTAATTCTATATTATTTGTTTTTGTTTTTTGTCTCTATTTTTTATAAAGTAAAAAAGTTAGATATTATTATTATATTTAAAAGTGAATAGATTAGTGGAACACTTTGTAAGTATTTCCAAAAAAATAAGTCCCGACAATATTTTGCTTATATCTAATACTATTCATGACCAACCACTATAATGGGTAGAATTAGATATATCAACTTATATTTTTCATAAATATATGGAACATATACATCACAAAATAAAATAAAATAAAACCTAATAAAATGTTATTAAGATGATTAAAGCCCCCATCATTTTCTAGTGATGATGGTCAGATTCATTTTGAAGACTATGTTTTAATTTTGTGACCAACTAGTCTCTCGTGGTCAATGCCAAACTCTTGTTTGATAGGGATTCCAGAACTTGGTTCAATTTCATGTAGACATGATAAAAATCTATGTGAGAAAATAAAGAAGCCATGTTTTGAATATTTTTTAAAGATGGAGAATGAGAAAAATTAGAAAGCTTATAAATTCCTTTGAATCAATTTATGACGAAAGAAAAGTCCCCATAAACATGTAGTTGACTGAGACTATGCTCAAGAGGAAGTTGGAGAAGGATTTAGGTGCCATCATTTCAGCCTAATTGTTTGTAGCATGAGCCAAACCAACCCTAAATGAGATTAAGTGTGTATATTAGAAATATAGTATACCCCCTTCGCCACCTTTTGGTGATCTTTTTTTGGCTACACCATCAAATAAATCCAAGGGGAAATCAGATTTACTAGGAATGTACACAAACGAGGATGGATGAGAGGGAGAGACATGTGCATCACAAGACAAGATTGCAAGACACTAAGTTGCCACTTTGACACCCATAGAGGGATTTTCCGAAAAAATTGTTTGGTTGCACTCTAACTGTATTCCCTGTGCATAAACGAATGAGAGAGCCTTATATTTCTTTGGAATACTCCCTGAATACCAACTCTATAGATTTTGTACTTACCATACAAGATTGAACTCCATAATTCCACTCATTTTCAACCATACTACTTTGAAAAGGGACAAGAATAAAAAAAATGTGAAGAATTGATTCTCCCTCTAGATTGCATAGAGCACATCTACCTAGGCCCTAGAATGAATGTTTCTAAAGGTTTCCCTAGGTTGGGAATTTCTACTTAATCATATGCCACATAAAAAACAAATGATTTTTCAGGACACTTTTCCCTCGAAATATTTTTTCCCTGCCATGGTTGTTCTATAAAGAGAGAATTATAAGCAATATTGAGATACCCGGCCCTAGGGGTATATCTACTAATTGTATGATAGGTCCAAAAAATATTGTCTAGAGAATCAAAGAGAGAGATATGACTTAACATGATATATCTAAGGTAGTTTTCCCATGTAGCATATAAGTGATTTGTTTATGGTTTTTATATTTAAGAAGGTTTAAATTTTTTAAGGGTTGTTTTATTATCTATGAAATTTAAACAATTTTGTTGAATTGGATTTTAATAAATTAATTATTAGGAAAATTTTGAAGTGTAGTATAGGTCTCTAAAGAAAATTAATAAAATGATATTTAAAAATATAAATAGAAAATAATAATTTTTAAAGTAAAAGAAAGAAAACTACTTTTTTATTGTATTTTCAACTTACTTTCTTATAGGTTTAATCAAATGTCAATTATATCTACTCATTGGATATGGAATTAAATTATATATTCAACTAGTACCTAAGTTATAAATACTTTTGAGTAGAGTTGCATTGATTTTTTTTTGAAAATAATGTATAAACCATTTTTCATGTATTTTCAATTTTTTAGGGTTTTTTTTTTAATGTGCTTTCATTTTTTCAATATAGATATACTCAAAAAGTATGTTGAGTGGGTACACTTGAAATTTGAGTAAATCTATTAGGAACTGAGTTAAATATACAATTAAAAAAATTATTTTTTTTCCCTCCAAAAATATTTACCTGTATGAAACTAAATATACAATTAAAAAAATTAATTTTTTTCTCCCTCCAAAAATATTTACCTGTTTGAATGACATCATCATCTTGAATTGTGTATTAGATATTGATTTCCTTTTAAGGTTAATTTATATTTAAACTTTGGGAAAAATTATATTGCTTTCAATTAGGACAATAATATTTTTAAGGTATAAAGGGTTATGTTGAATTTGGTGTCGATTAATTTATGATTTGAAGGTTTAGGACATGAACATGAAAGACAGAAGGTATTTTTTGAATTCAATTTTCATTAATTGATTATTTTATTGTCTTAAGTATGAGTAGGAGCAGATTTGAATGATTTAACCAAATTGAATTTCTATGAATTGATGATTTCAGGGAGCGCAATATTAATGGGAGTGGTGTTGAAGGCTATTGTTAAATTCAGTTTCTATCCAGAAATAATATGGCATAAGGAGTGAAGAAAATAATTCATATTTTAATTTATTCAGCTATATGATTGAAGTATGGAAGACTATAATTAAAAATATAATTAAAAAATTGTTTAATGCTTGTTATATATTTTGTTATAGATTATTCTCTATAAAGATTTATGTCCATAACTATGAAGCCTTAATTTACGTGGTCCTAGTTTTATGCAACAATATAGTTCTTTACAAAAGCAACGAAATTTTCCTTTCTAGTATGAAGGAACTTTGGTGGGTTTTTAGTTTTGATAATATTCAAGCTCGAAACTAATGGGAACTTTGGTGGGTTTTTAGTTCTGATAATATTCAATGTGGGAACTAGTGATTTTTGTAGTAATATTGGTAAAGTGCTATTATACATCTAAATTAGGTCTAAAATTTTCAGAGTTGTATTCATGCATGATCACAAGCTTGATGCGAGGACAAAATAATATTGGGAATGTTCTTCTTTATCATGGTTTGCTTCTTGATGTATGTTTAGCTTAATAGTGGAGAAAACTAATCAATTCTAAGACTTAATTGTATTTGGAGGACACCATATCTCTTCTATTAATTTTGATAACCCCTTGAATTTTCTTAGTTATCTCAAAGAGATGAAATACATGTTGCATGGCTATCTTAGTTTCAATTCTTATTACATAAAAATAGGATGATAACTTTGTGGAGGAGATAGAAGCTTCAACATTTTGATGAATGACAACTTTTTCCCAACTAATTCCTCCGAATCATATTGAGGTTTTAGATCTTCAAATTCTTGGTTGAAGGAACTTTTATTTGAACACGAATTGAGATAAAATAATAGATTTAGACCATTTTGTAAAAGACATTCCCACATTTAGCAATAATTCTCATTCAAGAGGTGAATCTTTTCACAGCCATAAAGAAAAAAACAAAAAAACAAAAAAAAAAACATTTCCATCATGATTGTCTTTAGTTGAGAACATTAACATCATTTTGACATCATTTTTTGACATTTGATTCAATGTGAAAACAAACCAATTTTGAAAATTATTTTTCAAGGAATTGTTGGGATTGTATAAAGTCTTATATACTTCATTGTATCTACCATAATCCTTATTCTATGGATAATAAAAAATGTACATTAAGTATACTTAGCAATAAGCATAGTTTGGTTTAATATATATTAAGAAAGGATACTTTAACAAATGTCTAGAATACCCATTAAACATAGGTAACCATTATATGGAAAAGCACCAACCATATTTTAGTAAGAAATAGAGCATGTTAAAACTATTTTGATTGATGAAATGAGCTTTATAAGTTTTATGTTGTTTATATAAATTTATTCTTGATTGTGAGAGGGATTTTCAAAGAATAAAAAAAATATTTTTGGTGGTAAATCCACCATTCTAGTTAGTGGATAAAGCAATATACATGTAGGAAGTAGGATCATATGTATTATGCATTTATCCATAAGGTAAAAGTATCATACCATTTTGAGAAACACGATTAGACATAGTTTTAGCACAAAAAAATGGTTTTGTGTGATGCTTTCAACAATATAGTTGTACAAATAAAAACATGAAGTTTTACCTAAAGATAGTCACATTATTTTAACACATTAAATACAACCTGAAATATGTTAGAAATAATTAATTCCTACTTGTCTATAGTTGTAATTCTCCATTTCAGGAGTTTGTTCCTACATAATAGGAATCAGCTAGAATATAGTTTCTCCTAGTTTAGTGTGTGGTTGAGAGAATCTCTCAACCACACTACTGTACGTCTAAGATAGAATTTGTTACACAGTAATTTGTCACCGTCCCTACCATTCCCCGTCCCGCACAATGGAGGACCCATAATGTGACCTGTGAACACTGTCATGCACTGAAAACATCATCATTGCATCCCTCTAAGTATGAGCTTCATTTCCCCTTGAGACATCTCCTTGCAAAATCCATGAAAAACAGCTCTTTTTGCATTGGCGCGGGTAGACAGTTCAGTACTCGCGCCTCTCAGGGAAATCCTGTAAAGAGGTCGCGCCACTTGGCGCTCTGTCATAGAGCAGCAATCGCGCCACCCATTTTAGGGACTGTTTTTTATATATGGATGGCGGAAGTTGAGTTCAAACAAACTCACAACCACTACCTATCTTGAGTTGGGAGGTTTGGCTACGGGAGTTCTATGGAAAGGAAGTAGTTTTGCCACCTTCTATGGAACCTTCCTTGTTGATAGGGCCAATCCCATAATAATAGGGATCCCAACTCCCTCCTTCCCCATCTATAAAATCTTGCTCAGATCCATGGCAAGCTAGTCTTGAAGTGCTGAAGCTTTGCATCTCCCTATTCCCAAGTGCCTTTGTGCTGTAAAGAATCCTTTCTTTCCCTTAAGGCCCATTAAAGCGAGGAGACCATTGTTACGAGACTCTGGAGAGGTTTCCCTTTCCTTGGCGAGCTTTGCGAGACGTGGACGACCGGAGACCCGTTCGAAGGAAGCTGCGACGTCGGAACTTGGTTGTAACTTCTATTCGTTTATCACTTTAATAGATGACTATGATTATGGTTCCACTCCTTTTTCTATCATGTTAATGCGAGTAATATCTTTTCTGACCGATGTTTAGTTACGTATGCTGGTTCCTATGCATGTATCTGTTCGTTTCTTCTGCGTGCAGGTGTTCATCCACGGAGATCGTGAAAGGATTGTGATCTGCCAGGGCTGAGGGACGGGGACATCTTCTTCTTCAGATCTAGCGTTGGAATCCAGGTAGGCTCTTATCCCAAGTCTTTCATTCGTAACTAGGAGCTTGCGTCATAGCATTGTTTGTTTGTTGCTAGACCCTTGCTGGGCTAGTAGGGATCGCCTCTGTCCGCAGAGGGGATTTACCTCCTCAACAAATTGGCGACCATGTTTGAGGGGAACTTTGAGGGGAACTATTTACGAAAAGGGACCTGTGGAGTTTTCTTTTTCGTTGTCTTTTCAAACTCTCTAAACATGAAAAGACGCCGAGTTCTTCCTTTGTCAGACTCGTTAAACCCTGATGACATTGGATTTCGTCGAAATGACGTTCTCCGAGTTTCTCCTTCCTAGGACTCGTTAAATGCACTAGGATGGATTCGCCCGAAGGGCGGACTTATATCACAAGCATATGCTATCTCCTTCAAGCTTGTTATCAAAAATAATTGGGGTACTCGCCAGAAATGGTGGGGGAAAAATGGAACCATCGTCGTTGTCGTCGGCAGTATGTCGCTCTTGAACATGGCACTTGTCTGCATTCGTGTCGGGTTGGGGACATCTCATCTCGTTGCTTCTCTTTGCTTCCATGGGTTTGGGTAATCTCTTTTGACCTCTCATCTGTTCACTGCCTCGTCGCCATGACCTTTGATCTGTTGATGTCAAATACTGCCAAGTCCATTGTCGTGCCGTTTATATGTTCAAGAGAAGTTGGCCTCTGCGAATATCAACCTTCCTCTGTTTCTCATATGATCCCGATTCACAACAAAACATTATGTTCCTCTGTCTCGTGTCGATGATGTGGGAATCATTATGGCCCACCTTCGATCAAGGTCACTTCCTGTCGACTTCAACTCATTATCCAGGAAGTTGGTCTAGAGACTCCTGATGGTACCTTGGAGCCTGCATGCCTTAATGGCAGGTTCGTCGCATTCGACGAGAGGTTTTCATTATTGGCCTCCGATCGGATGATTCTGCGGGTGTTCGACGTCAGCTCATTTATTCACACGCCGTAGATTGTACCTGTAGTACCTTGAGGACCATCGTCATTATTGGTGGTTTCTCTCACGTCTGTTAACAGCTTTCATCATTGGCTGGTAATCAGACGATGTTCTTGCATGTTCGACATCGGCTCACACATTCGCATGCTAGAACTTGTACTTGTTTGGGTCGAGATGGAGCGCAAGACCCTGGATTGTGTCTGTTGTAATTCAGGCTGCGATTGTGGATTATTGTCATTATGTACATGACTCAATGATTGGATGGTTGCGACCATACCTGAGTCTATTTGTTTGATCTTAGTTGGATGGCTGCGCCCATACCCTAGATCCGGATTATAGCATACTCTGTTCGGATGGCTGCGTCCATACCATATATATACATCATGTACTTGAGATATCAGTTGTATCTTTCTGTGCAGGTTTTCCGACGGCGGGCCTTCAATTGGACATGTTCTCGTAAAGCATTTCACCCCTCTCTCTCTCGGGCCTCATGCTTTAGGGGGCATCTGTTACACAGTAATTTGTCACCGTCCTTACCATTCCCCGTCCCGCACAATGGAGGACCCATTATGTGACCTGTGAACACTGTCATGCCTTGAAAACATCATCAATGCATCCCTCTGAGTATGAGCTTCCTTTCCCCTTGAGACATCTCCTTGCAAAATCCATGAAAAACAGCTCTTTTTGCATTGGCGCGGGTAGACGATTCCGGTACTCGCCACTCGAGAGAAATCACAGCAAGAGAGTCGCACTTATGACGCTACGTATAAATGACAAATCGCCTTCACCATTGAGGCTTGTTTTTATATGGATGGCGGAAGTTGAGTTCAAACAAACTCACAACCACTACCTATCTTGAGTTGGGAGGTTTGGCTGCGGGAGTTCTATGGAAGGAAGTAGTTTTGCCACCTTCTGGAACCTTCCTTGTTATTAGGGCTATCCATATGTGGGGATCCCAATAGTGTTTCTCCCTCCTTCCCATCTATAAAAGCACTCGGATCATAGCAGCTAGTCTTGAAGTCTTTGAAGCTTTGCATCTCCCTATTCCCAAGTGCCTTTGTGCTGTAAAGAATCCCTTCTTTCCCTTAAGGCCCATTGAAGCAAGGAGACCATTGTTACGAGACTCTGGAGAGGTTTCCCTTTCCTTGGCGAGCTTTGCGAGACGTGGACAACCGGGGACCCGTTCGAAGGAAGCTGCGACGTCAGAACTTGGTTGTAACTTCTATTCGTTTATCATTTTAATAGATGACTATGATTATGGTTCCACTCCTTTTTCTATCATGTTAATGCGAGTAATATCTTTTCTGACCGATGTTTAGTTACGTATGTTGGTTCCTATGCATGTATCTGTTCGTTTCTTCTGTGTGCAGGTGTTCATCCACGGAGATCGTGGAAGGATTGTGATCTACCAGGGCTGAAGGACGGGGACATCTTCTTCTTCAGATCTAGCGTTGGAATCCAGGTAGACTCTTATCCCAAGTCTTTCATTTCGTAACTAGGAGCTTGCGTCATAGCATTGTTTGTTTGTTGCTAGACCCCTGCTGGGCTAGTAGGGATCGCCTCTGTCCGCAGAGGGGATTTACCTCCTCAACAGAATTCCTATCTTAAGACTTTTGCTTGTATAAATATGTGTGTAATTTCTGATTCATAATATAGAATATATTGAGTGTGTTCCATTTTATCTTGGTATCGGAGCCTCAGAGCCCGTAAGGGCCTGGGCCTCGGCCCCTCCTGGGCTGAGGAAAATAAAGAATTCGATTAGTATTTTTTGTGCGTTCCATCCTACGTTGTTGTTGCATTACTGATCGAAGCATGCCTGTTGAGACTCGTTGGACGCTGTCGTCTGAAGTTACGGAGTCTGTGTGTGCGCGGAGAGGAGCTCTGGCGTGAGCTCAACGACTGTGTATTAAAACAAGTGCGTGAGTATGCATTTGTGTATGCGTGGAGCTGGACCGCAAATGAAAGACGAAAGTGCAGCTGCGTGAGCTTGTTGATCGCCAGCGTGTTGTTCATTGCAGAAGGCCGAGATACTCAGGGTTGAAATTAAATACAATTCTGATTGAGCACTGATATACATGCTGGAGCAGATCTGTGGTGGCGGTCTAATTGCTGGTATTGCTGCGGGTTTGACCAGAGATACGAATCATTGGTGTACAATTTCCATTCCAATTGTCTCTTGGCCTACGATGACATCCGGATGATCAAAAGGAGTTCAGAAATGCTACGGTCATGTGGTGCGGTGAGCTCGGACAAAGGGGACTGAAAGGTTTGTAGCAATATATCCGTTCCTGAAGGAGTTAGCCCTGATGGGTTCTCATAGAAGTAAAGCAACAAGATCAGTCGCACAGCAACTTCTGCCTTTAACGGCTACAGCAATAAGTGAGGAAAACCCATGTTTAACAAATGAAGCTTCTGGCATTTTATTTGGTGTCTAACCCAGAACTCAGATTGCTACAAACAATGGGAAAAACTGCATATTGAGCATATAAAGGCAAAGCGCGATAATATTAGAGAAGTTGAGTGCTGAATGGAAAAACAATGTGGCAAGACTTAGTCCCTTGCAGGATTTAAAGCGAACCTTGAAGTCTCTAAGATCAAAGAATCAACATGCCCTAGAAGGTGAAATTAGGAATGCTCGTTTTCAAGCTTCTGTAAAGGCTTCTGACAAATATTGTAAGATATTGTTGGGGAGGCTCTCGCACACAGCTGCTTGTCTTAAGGCAACTACAATCACAGCTTTGCTGATATTGTTGATTGCATTCTTTGTCACGCTTGCATTGCCAAGTCTGGAGTCTGGGGAATTGAAGAAGAGAGCTTTGGAATTCAGTCGAAGTTTTTGAAGTTGACGCCTGAAAGTCCTCAGAGAAGAAAGGGGGCGGATTTCATGGAATCAAGACGGTGGTGACTGTCAATCCTGCAAATATTGAGCACATTCTCAAGATTCTGTTCGACAATTATCCCAAGGGCGAACCTTTCACTGTCATTCTCCAAGATCTGCTGGGTAAGGGGATTTTCAAACGCTGAAGGCGAAGCGTGGCGGCTGCAGCGGAAGGCTGCGAGCCAACACTTCAATTCCCGGTCTCTATGCAATTTTACTGTGAAGGTCGTGGAAGAGGCCACAAATAGGATTCTTCCGATTCTTTACGGTGCCAGTGAGAGTGGCAGCCTTCGAGCTGGCGCGGGCCTTCGACACGGCGGCAAAGCTGAGCGCTGAGAGGTCCTCCGCGCCGAACCAGTTGGTCTGGAAGGTGAAAAAAAGATGTTCAAAATCGGATCAGAAAAAAAAAAAGGCTTTCGGAGGCTGTTGGGATCGTCCACGAGTTCGCCATGGATATCATTAGGAGTCAGATATTAGCCGCTACGTTGACACAGATAGTTATTCAAAAAGCCAGAATTGTTGTTATTATGCTCAGGTCTGTGTTTGTTTTTTTTTCCAATGCTTATCTTAAGTGCATTTTAACGGTCTACATGCTGGAATGGCCGCCGTCGGAGATATTGGACTCCATTTAAGAAGTTCTGTCTTGATTGGAAAACATATGAGTATATTGATGGCAATGCTGTCATTTCGGAAAAGAGAGGGTTTACTCCGCGGCGCTAGTGACAGATTTTGACAGAGGGAGAATGATTCTGCAAGTTAAGATATTTTGTAATTGTTGTGTTGAGTGCTTTTGTCTTATATGGTTTTGAAGGAAATATGTCTTGAAAATTTAATTTGTATACATATTGAGATTCGCGATCTCAATATGAAGTCATGTTGTTAGAATTCGCGACTCTAACTAATGACAGGTATAGCCGGGAGATTCAAGACGAGTACATCCAAAATTCAAAAGCACAAAGTCTATGCCAGAAATATTCAAGCGAGAAAGCTCGTACTGTTTGAGTTATCCAGTATTAAATAGAGACCAACATTTGGTCCTGAGATTGTGAGCGAACATGAGGCAACATGCTTGGAAGAAGTTACCAAGCCTCGACACTGTGAGCAGGGGAAGTGGCATTATGTTGCCAGGGGAGTGGATATTGAAACGCGACGGAGGATTGGACCGTGGAGTCCTGGATTATTACTCTTGAAGGGAAAATTGTGTTCTCTTTGTGTGGCTGTGTGCCTATGTCTGGATCATTAGTGTTTGAATGCACTGCATTGAGTCCAGGTGAAAAGTCGTCAATCCGTTTCTTTATCAGTAGACCCCTCACAGGTATTGTTGGTGAAAAATGGCTGCTGGTATGTTTGGAAAATAATCATCTATGGGCAGAGATAGAGAAATTAAATTTGAAGATTTTATGTTGTAGTTTCTTGGAATCATGTTTTTATTGAGCCTTATTGAGCCTAGCTAACTCAATGTAGGCAGAGTTATTTTGTTAGAATTTGCAACTCTAACGAATGACAGGGTAAGCATGGAGTTCCAAGAAGTTATTTGAACAGATAAGGATGCCCAGGATGTAGGAGAAGATGAGGTAATGAAGCAGCGACAACGTTTATGGTGGACAACAAAATAGATGTTTGTTTGAGTTAGTGTGGTTTGTGGAATAGACTCCCTAGCATGTTATAAGCAAGTCCAGTTGTTGTAATGGTCATTGTATGTACCCAGAAACTCCAAATGTGAAGTATGGAATGTAAGCCTGGTAAAGGCATTTGAAAGTTCGTGGTGATCTTAAAACCACTTTGTAATAGTTTATGGTCAGCCTGAAACCATCTTTTGTCACTGTAAAGTGATGGTTTGTGGTGAGCCAGAAACCACATACAGAGCCTTAGTGGCTACAGGATTTGCCCGGTGGTGGCACATTTAAGTTCTGAATTTTCCCGGTGGTGGCAGATTGGACTTGCCCAGTGGTGGCATATTGAAGTTGGCGGATTTGCCCGGTGGTGGCAGATCGGACTTGCCCGGTGGTGGCATATTGCCTGAGTGGCTAACGTGTACATGGGAGCTTTGTGCTCGCAGGAGCAGGTGGACTGCAGTAATGCCTGGCTCACGGTCTCAGATATTGGTGTGTCTGAGCACAAGAGGGTTGGCGCACTTTTCTATCTGACAGTTGCGTCGAAAGGCGCAATCAGCGCAACTGTTTGCGATTGTTATTTGGACATGAATATTTGGCTTAGAAAGGCACTGATCTCTCTTTGTTTTTGGAGGTTCTGCACATGCAATTCGCCTGATAGTGGTGGATTTGCAGGTACATATATGCAGTGATAACGGTCGACAGAATCATGTATTCGAAGGACATCCTACAGGACTAGCGGTTGCAGCGGTTGGGACCCATGCATTCCGGTGGATGGTTGCTCTTCTATATGGACGTCAACATATTCTTTGTTATGTTTGACCACAACCAGACTTTGTGAATCACTATCATGACAAGTAGTCATTAAGGGGGGGTGTTAGAAATAATTAATTCCTACTTGTCTATAGTTGTAATTCTCCATTTCAGGAGTTTGTTCCTACATAATAGGAATCAGCTAGAATATAGTTTCTCCTAGTTTAGTGTGTGGTTGAGAGAATCTCTCAACCACACTACTGTACATCTAAGATAGAATTCCTATCTTAAGACTTTTGCTTGTATAAATATGTGTGTAATTTCTGATTCATAATATAGAATATATTGAGTGTGTGCCATTTTATCTAAATAATATTCTAAACATGCCCAAATTGATGAACTAAAGTAGTTGGAGAAAATCTTTCATATCCTAAAAATTAGAAGAAAACTAGCCAAGTAGAGATTAAGCCTATATAGAAATGACAAAATATAATAACAACCATAACCCACTTATCAAAAATTGATTGCATAACAATCTACACCATTATATGATCCTATCCTATATTATTAACCAGAAACACCATTTTATTGATAATTAAAAAAAAAAAATTAAAAGTATATTTTATTTTTAAAAACATTACTTTTTGTTTTTTCGGGTACTTATTTAATTGTTTTATATGAACCACGGTATCAACCATGAAATGAATCATACTGAATATATATACTAAATCCATTTAATTCATGACCTTGTAAACACTAAATTTTTTAATTTTATACTAAAAATAAATTTTAATTTTAAGTTTACACTAAAAATAAATTTAATTTTTTGTAGTACTTTTTAAATCAACTTATTCGAAAGGACAGTAGCAAAGAACAGTGTCAATAAAACTGAGAAACCCCATTTTTTTTATAATTAAAAAAAAAAGAAAGTATGTTTTACTTTTAAAAAACATTACTTTTTGTATTTTTTTTGGTACTTATTTAATTCTTTTATATGAACGACGGTATCAATAAAACTTAAAAACGCCATTTTATTGATAATTAAAAATAAATAAATTAAAAGTATATTTTATTTTAAAAAATATGACTTATTATATTTTTGTACTTATATAAACCATTGTATCAACTATGAAATGAATCATACTGAATATATATACTAAATCCATTTTAATTCAGGACCATTTAATTTTATACTGAAATAAATTTAATTTTAAAAAATCACATAAAAATAATCATTTCAAATCATTCATATATATATATATATATATATATATATATATATAACTTACACAGAGATATTTAGATTTATATGACCAGTCAATGTTGTAGTAATTTTTAAATCAACCTATTCGAAAGGACAGGACAGTATCATCAGGACAGTATCATACATGTTCCTTTCAGATTTGTATTTCTCATTTTCATATATATATATATATATATATATATATATATATATATATATATATATATGATATATGATATGAGTTGATTCGATTCAATTCAAATTATATAAATATGCTCCTCAATGTCGTTAGCACGTTGCACACAGTTACAGGGCCGGACCGCCGCATGGTTTGAAATGCGATACGATGCTCCACAAGCTACTCAGTGGTTTTCAAATGTCATGTCACTCGATCATTAGTACACCCAACTATCATATTCTATTTTATTATTTCCCATCCTTCTATTTTATTCTATCCAATCCTTCAATTGTAGGGTCCAACAAAAATGAAATGCCCAGGAATATTTAGTGGCACGCACATATATTTAAAGAAGGAAAAGATATCTTAATTTACTCCATGAAGGCATCACAATCTCGGCACAATTTCCACACAAACATGTTTGCGAGAATCGAATTTCCACTGTGGAAGTTGTTTTTTTTTTTTTTTAATAGGATGGAGCTGCCACAGAGAAACCAAACCAGTGTGGGAAAATTGAATTTTCCCACATGGGACTTTTGAGTTTGACTTACGATGGCTAGGGTTTAAAAAAAAAACATTTACATTTCCCTAAAAAATCTCCCCCACCATTTTATTAAAATATAATAAAAAGTAGTCATGATTGAAAGAATATCTAAACTAAATTCCAAAACAAATCCTTATTTTGAAATAATAATAACCAAAACTATCCTCAAATACAAAAATATCTTTTAAAATATAGAACCGGCACGTATAAAGTATCTTTTGCGTTTTATTTAATACGATTCGCCAGATCTGCCGACTGCCGAGGTTTATGAGCGCATATACTGAATTTAAGTGTCAACCTCCCCGCTGCATTCTGCAATTCCAGTTGAGGTAGTTAACCGTTGCCAGTGAGAAAAGATGCTCATTATTATTATTGCCATTGACATCATCAATGACGTCACAACGAATGAATCCTGTAGATGGCGACATAATATGTCTCGGTCCCCACTGTTTTTGAAAGAACAGATTGGCTGATGAAGTCCTTTCATGGCCATCAGCGGCCATTCGCGACGTTGCCTTTCTCGAGGCATTGAAAGGGCATTTTGGGTTTTTGGGAAAAGGCGTTTAGGGTTTGGTTTCTGGGCTATTAAATGTGGTGTAGGATATGTGACACTTCCGATAGCTCAAAAAATAAGACTAGTTCTCAAATGTGATGTGATATATATTGCTTATTTTTAAATTTAAAATTATTTAAATCTAAGTAAGTAATATATACCACAGCATTAAATAACAAATAATCCAAAAATAAAACTAACTTTCAGATTAACCTGAAACTTCTGAGAACTATCTTGTTCGCGCTTTACCATATACTAAGATCTATGCAGCCGCTCGATTCTGGCAGCAAAATAAAATCTAGGATTAGTGGATAAGTGATATGAAATACCACAAAACAAAAGAGAATAGTAGACTTTCTTGGAGTATCTTGTTCGTCAACTTCCATATCACTCTGCTCGTATCTGGAAGTTGCAGGTCTAGCCCGATTCCCGAGGCAGGCAAGGGAAGGGAAGGGAAGGGAAGGGAAGGGGATGGGAACACAGGGAAGGGGGGGTCTGAAATCAGACATATGGAGGGAGGTTAGTTTAGTGATTGTGTAGTTTAAGGAGGTTTTAAATTTGTTTGAAATTTTACTGTGATTTTGTTAAAATTGTGGAGAAAATTTTAGAAATTTGAGTTATTGTTCTTAAGCTTTAAGATATTGGAAGTTTTATAAGTTTTTGATGGTGCTAAATCTATTTTAACTATAAAAAATAAAAAATACTATTTAACTTTTAGACATTTGGATTAATAGCTGAATGGTAATAGCAATAAATCTATTTCCACATAAGAAAATAAGATTAATTTTTTAACATCCTAGTTATAGCTGTTAAACCTTAAAATATTGAATGTTTTAAAGTAATATTAAATGTTTTAAAGTTTTTAACGATACTGAATTTATTTCCACCATCAAATTAATAAGACCCAATCACTTTTCCTCTCAAATTTTTTTTCAAAAAAAAATAATAATATTCGAGCAACTTTTGCCACCTTCGTAGACAACGCCTTTCAGTGCATAGGACTTACAATGTGGGATATGAACAAGTGAGCGTGACGAACTGAATGAGGTAACTATAAATATTATTATCATCATTCAAATTATAAAATTATGCCATTCTAACCACTGCCCAGTCGCCACATTATGTCATGGCAACACCAAGTCGCCATGTTGATGTGGTCAGTCCCATCCCGAAAGATGAATACAAACCGGCGCAGGTAGCCACGTAGGGGAGGTATAGGTGTGGGCACTCGGCAGTCCCGTCTCGCAAAAACCGGAGAGTTACCGAGGGCCCGAATTATAAAGAGATGCCTTTTTTAGCGATAAGCAATTTAATATTTTAATATATAACATCTTTTGATATTTTTTAATATTTTAATATATAATATCTTTTGATATTTGTAAGATCCCTTGTTTATATTCCATTGTCAATGTCTTTCATATGTCACATGTCTTCCATACAATGGCACTTCCAAAAGTCTGTGCAGCCACATGATGTATTATCGACATTGAATGCATACTTCTCTCACATAGAGTGTTTTTCATATAATCTTTGGGTTAGTAGAAAAAAAGTATATATCTCAAACTACATTATCAAATATCATATACTTTGATTGCTTTAATGTTTTTTGTCTCCATCTGAATAGGAATAACCATTTAAGTACGTATATCTCAAAGTTTTATTGTTTTATGTGATCATCTAAACAGGAGTTACCATTTTAGTTCCATGTGGTTATTATACGACTTTCTCATTGCAATGAACTACAAAGAAAAAGGAATTGGTAAAGATTCTTAACAAAGAGGTTACGGTCTTGAAAAGACGTGAGTGTCTTGAAGTTGATGTGATAGAAAAATTGATAATGTGTTGTCCATCGTATGAAACTGGAAATGATTTAAGATTTTTAATAAACAGGTAAGTGTCTATAAATTAACTTGCTAGAGAAAACGGCTGTAGTAGTGTTCATCATGTCATTATGGGGAAGTAGTGAAATTATTTGTAAAATTTATGGTTGTGTAGGACCTACAACGTTACTGGTAGGTGATTCTAATATGGCGGTTGTGCATTTGTTTCTCTATGTGCAAGGAGTCACATAACCAAAGATTGCTCAATATATATTTCACAATGTATTCTTTGATATTGGCTTCTCTTTTGGGTACGGTCCACCAATTATGCTCGATGAGAGCATTGAATTTGTAAAGAAGACAGAAACAATTCCATGATTATGTAAAGTAACATTATTATATATATTATTTTCCTGTTTAAAGTTTTTTTGAATTTTATAATTATAGCTTATATATATATATGATAATAATAGTGGGAAAATTTTTCATAACACAAATTTTACTTACCACTACTAGACAATATGAAATCCCTAACATTACTTACCCCTAGTACACAATATGAAATCCATAACATAGAGGCCCTTTGATGTCTTCTTTGATGTCTTGTGAGAGATTGAGTTATTTTTTTTATATATTTGTCTTCTTTTTCTAATACCTCAAAAATAATTCCTCACCTTGAGATTAAAATTAACTAATACTTGTTAAGCTCATGAATGCCATAAAAAATATTAGCTTTTAAAAATTTAAGAGTTAAATAATAATAAAAAATTATTCAAACAAATACAACGGCAAATTGTGACTTTTAAATTTTAATAGATAGATAAAAATGGTGATAATTATTCAGACGACTGTGAAGGCCAGATATGACTTGACATTATACAGAGAGTCTATCAAAACTTGAAGACAATAGTTAAAATCATTGTTAAAAATAGCTAGATGTGGGAAACTAGAACTGACGGAACGACATGAAAATCTAAAATATAGATGAATTCTTCTCCTTAAACAAGGGTCAGGCCTTCATTAATTGAGCCTATAACATAGTGTGTGCTTTAATGTGATATTAAATAATATCCTTACTTTCACTAAATATTGATAAATACCTCAAAAAATTAATTCCCAAAGCAGCGTCCCAATACATCTTTCAAGTTAAAATAATCGTTACTTTTACCATATAGCTTCGTCCCAATACATCTTTCGAGTTAAAAGAATCATTACTTTTACCATACAGCCTCAATTCTTATTATGTAGCCCCTTCATCATTCTTAAAAAAAGGAACTCCCTATTTTTACTAGATATCACTACTTTTTACTAGATACCCTTTTTTATAATCTCTAATACATAGAAGCCCTACCATATGTTACATTCACCCCCCTCCGAAAAAAATACTTATAATATATTGACTTAATTGAACATGATAATATTTTAGTCAAAAAGGTGAATCCCCTATCCAAGCAAGTTCCATTGATATCTTTATTGATCCATGACAATGCGCTTCTATGTCTAATCAAACTAAATCTAGATGTTGATTTCTTTTTAAGAACAAATGCAACTTGACCCATTCATTCTTTGTTTTACCATAAAATAATGGTTAATCGGCGCCACGTTTAAATATGTAACACCCCCAAGATGAACCCTTAGATGTATATGTACATATTTTATTAAGTTGGTGAGTCGAGATATGTTGATCTTGTATGTCCATTTGTACATATCTATTTTGGGGCTTGCGTGGATCTGTTTACATGTTTTGAGGCTAGAGTGCATTTGTGATTAACGACAAAGAGTGTTGGCACAAAAATATTAACAGGGTTAAGACCCCTGGTTTGGGCACAGGGGCCAACGAAGATCTGTTGTAGTCTAGCACAATGCTAACATTTTCACCTTATCTAGGGAGGATAAGGAGTCTCACCTGAGGCGTTTAGTGACCTTAGTTAGATAAGGGTTGAAATCTGGTATTAGGGGGAATCACATGAGAGATGCGGGAGTCAAAGAACCCCGAACTATATCAAGTAGGAGCCTAAACGAAACAAATCATGAACAGAGAGAAGAAATACCATACAAACACAACCATATTAAAAAATTTAAGAAACCATGTAACCATCCATACAATGTGCAGATATCCTAGTGAACTCCCTTTTCTATTAATCCATGCAGTAGTAAAACATTACATACGGCTCAAGAGCCTCATATTCAACATCGGAAAGTAACATGAGAGATCAATACACAATCAACATAACCAAGGTACCAATCATAGTGCGGGCTAAAATTGATCCGCAACAACATTTCAGTACTCTCCCCTTTGGTGGTTGCATTCATCCCATCTAGAAATCAGCTCTGGACAGTATTTCGTTGTATGTGTGTTAACCTTGCACTGAGATCACTAGGGTATGCTTGGTAGTGGGAAATCTCGTGCAATGTGCCCTTGATGATCACAGTTATAACAATGAGCCGAGGCTTCGCCTCTTGTTCTCCCCCACTTTGTTCCCCCGTCTCCTCGTCCTCAATATGTTTCATAGATTCGGTGGCCTGATTAGTCCAATCAATCAACTAGGGCAAAGCGTACTCTACATTGATAAGTATGGTGAGTTGGCAAAGCTTAGAATTCGCAAAAGCTATTTTTTTGAACGTTGGAATATTTTTTTAGAATTGGACAAAGACGAGGGAGATGCCCATATGCTCTGAATATCTCACAATACTCAGTTGGTGTTGAACTATGCTGACTTGGAAAAACATGAAATTGGGTATGCCCTGTGCATAACCCTTTTGTCCCTATCTATGAAAGTCATGTAGCGGGTGTATATCCGGATGGTCCCATTTGTGTAGGTGTATAATTTGGGCCCCGCAACCTTGGGCACTCTGTAGCAAGATGACCCTCTATAACACAATTGGAACACAATACATTCGGACGCGTAGGTCGTGTTGGTTGCAAATACCTCAGCTTCTCTTTTAGGTTTCTTATTTGATGTTGGAGACCCAATATCCATAGGTCATGAGGTGTTGCTCCCCCAGGTACTCATGTGGGTATCTCGCCATAGCCTAAATCTGAGTTGTCTGCTCCAAAGCATCTTGCAACGTATCAATTTTTTATTGATTCAATAATGTGAAAGTAAGGAGCAATAATGCTTTAATGAACCAGTCTTGTTAATGATTTGGATCTATCAAGTAGCTTAGCTTTCCAATTGCAGATCCTTAAATCTATGCATTAGCTCCCAGGAAGTCTCTCCTTCCTATTGTTTGATTTGCCATAGCTTAGACAACCCATGTTGGTTGTTTGGGGAAGCTTAATTTCATGTACAAATTATTTCTTGACATCATCTATCGTTAGATTATGGTGTAGTACAAACAACTTACTGAGCCATCTTAATTATCTTTTCCTCACAGTGGTTTAGAATTCAATTAAATTTAGGAAATCTGGAGCTTGGAAAACCCTCCAAATGGCTTCGTGTAGATACCAATGTTGTTCTACATCATCGTTCCCTTTAACAGAGAACTCAGGATATCTGGTGAATGATCTTGCCATATTTTACTGAACTCGTGAGATGAGTATAAATCCCTGCTACCCAAGTTGCAATGATCCTTGCAGGTTTGTACTACTATTAATAGCTTTACTGCCAATAACACCAGCTTTGTAGGTAGCATGTACACAGTGGAATCTTATGACTTTGATTAACTTAGACAAAATTTTACCATGGGAAGGTTGGAGGAGATACTACCTGAGCTATGGGGAGGTGAGTCATTGCTTATAGTGGACACATCATTTTCTTCAAATAATCTCCTTATGGAAAAATGCATGTCATCATCCAGGCATTCTTTGGAGCCTATGTAGCCCATTCCATCCATTGTTTCCATTTCCACTGGCGGGGAGGGGTCCCTTTTACCCTTTTGACCCGCAATCGCTATGACCGCCTTTGATCTTCCCGATGGAGAAAATTCCACTTCCTCTCCCTCTTATGGATCTCCTAACACCACTCATGCTTCGTGTGTACCCTTATTACATCTATTAATTTCTCGTAGATCCCTCTCCCACCATTCCTTAGTGATCTGCACTCTTATTTGTGCCCTCAGGTCCCTTGCCTTTTGGAAGTCATCCACGTCTATTTCTCCAATATTCTCATAGTTCCCCGCTCAATATAATCCCTCCCTTTAGGTCCTTCCCCCAATACTAGTTGTTTAAGCTGCCATGTTTGGGTTCTAGAACACCAACAAGTTCTACTCCACCATTAGAGCCTTAACCCACAACGCTATTTCTTTTATTAGTATCCCTCACAATCCTAAGCTGAACATGACTTCATCTTTAGAGAAGGACTGGTGACTCTTTGCGAAAAACTAAATAATGTATCCATCTAGAGTGGTCTGCACCCAAAAATCCATAGCTCATGTCATATCTGTGTCCAGTCAATGTAGCTCGACAAGATATGCTTAAGTCCATGTTACACAGTAATTTGTCACCATCCCTGCAATTCCCATCTCGCCCATTGGAGGGTCATTTCTGTGACCAATAACCAGTGTCATGCCTTGCAAATACCATCATTGCATCCCTTTCCATGAGGACAACATTCCTTCTGTTGATCATTTCCTGAGCAGACCCCTAAAAACACCTGTTTTTGCCTTAGCGCTGGTAGCCCGTTATGTACCTGCGCCAATGGGGGAAAATTAACACTGAGCCCGCGCCAATTGGCGCTCTGTCCCAGTTAAGCACCCGCGCCACTCTGCTTTTGGAAAGTTTTTTAAAAAAGAGGCGAAGTTTCGATTACAACAACTTCGTGGATGAGTCATCAGGAGTGGTTTCGCCTGAATAACCACGGCCTTCCTCCTTTGGCCTCTTGTTTCCACCATATGGGGAACCTCTCAAGGGATAAGGCCTCCCTTCCACTATTGTAGGGATCCCAACCTCCTCCTCTCCTCTATAAATATAGCCTTCATCCATTGATGAAGGGGCTGAAGGGCTGATAGTCTTGAAGTGCTGAAGCTTTGCATCTCCATATTCCCAAGTGCCTTTGTGCTGTAAAGAATCCTCTCTTTCCCTTAAGGCCCATTCAAGTAAGGAGACCATTGTCACGAGACTCTGGAGAGGTCTTCCCTTTCCTTGGCGAGCTTTGCGAGACGTGGAGGACCGGAGACCCGTTCGAAGGAGGCTGCGACGTCAGAACTTGGTTGTAACTTCTATTCGTTTATCATTTAATAGATGACTATGATTATGGTTCCACTCCGTTTTCCATCATGTTAATGCGAGTAATGTCTTTTCTGACTGATGTTTAGTTACGTATGCTAGTTCCTATGCTTGTATCTGTTTGTTTCTTCTGTGTGCAGGTGTTCATCCGCGGAGATCGTGGAAGGATTGTGATCTGCCAGGGCTGAAGGACGGGGACACTTCTTCTTCAGATCATAGCGTTGGAATCCAGGTAGGCTTCTATTCCTAGTCTTTCCATTCGTAACTAGGAGCTTGCGTCATAGCATTGTTTGTTTGTTGCTAGACCCCTGCTGGGCTAGTAGGGATCGCCTCTGTCCGTAGAGGGGATTTACCTCCTCAACAAATTGGCGACACAACCTTGTTTCATTTTTTAAGGAGCTTGACACAAGACAAGGAACTTTGCTCTGACCAGACCCAGTTTCATTTTTTAAGGAGCTTGACACAAGAAAACGAACTGTGCTCCGACAACCTCATCATAACGAACAAGAAGTCATCGCTTCCAAGAGTTCCCCTCCCGATGGGAGGAAAACATCCTGGAAGTCTGGACCCAATGCCCCCAGCACCTGATGCACAACAACATCATCACTGAGCACAGGCACGGGGTAGGTAGCCACATAGTTGACCTGCGGTGGGGCAGATACAACGGGTGGATAAAAACCCGGAGGGGGTGATGGTTGACCAGTTGCCACATTAGGACCAAAGAACGAAAGCTGATCAATGGTCACGATCCGTCCTTCATGTGGGAAGCACATCACGCGAAAGAGGGAGGAGACGAGCGCTCCCATGGCATAAGTGTAATCTCGCCCCAGGAGCAGATTGAAATCCAAGGGGCCTGGAACAACCATCACGTCCATATGGACGGTTTTACCTCCCAAAGTAACAGGTAACCTTGGAAGGATCCCCAATGGTTGACTCGTTCTTCTATTGAATGTCAACAGATTCTGCGTAACGGGCGCAAGCGGCGGCGAACCGAAAGCTTGCCGGGTAGTTGATGACAGAATACTAACAGAGGCACCTTCGTCTATAATGGTGCTGGGTACAACCAGACCAAGAGCCTGTACTGTGATCTCGAAAGGCACATAAGACGGAAGGCGAAATCCTGCAAATCGATTCCAGTCAAAGGAAGCGACCCAACTACTCGGAGGGGCTACCATCGACAAGCGAAGGTCTTCCCCTGATGTTACGGTAGAAGAAGCATCCTCCATGACCTCCATCTCGAAGGCGGGAGGGATATCCTCTAGAGCCTCCATCATGGGAGGCGGAGGAGGGGCTTCTTGAAGTACAGGGATAGGAGAATCTTTCTCCAAGTCTGAAGAATCTGAAGAGATCAGAAGGACATGGGGGGTGTGAGATCCACTCTCGACAGAAAATACCTGGTGCACCGTGGACGGGGCCAGTTCAACCGATCCCACGACCAATGGTTGGTCAGGGACGGATTCGTGAATTTGAATTTCTGGGGGAGTGGGATCGACCAAGGATAACTCTTGACCAGTCGTAAGATCAGCTGGCGAAGGACTCAAAGAAAGCCGATTATAACCCAGCGGAAGGCGTGGTGTAGAACCGGCTGGGTTGTCCAAGACTTGCTTGGCTTCATCCATATAAGGACAAAGGTGAATGGCATGGTGCCCTTCACACAACTTACAGGGATTGGTGATCTTACCCTGCTTCCTAGAGTTCTTATCAACAACAGCTGAAGACGTGCCCCCAACTTGACTCCCGGAAGCCAAAGGCAACGGTGGGCGGTCGTTGGACCATACTTCGAGCACCTTGGGAATGCCAGGGTAGTCTCGAAGAAGATGGTCTCTCGTGCACAATAGGCAAGGGAACTTGACTTTCCGTGGAGGGTTGGAAGGTTTATCAAAAGAAGATATTTCAGAAACAGTGGCTGCACATTTAACCTCTCGCTTATCAGACTTCTTCTTCTTTGTCTTCTTCTTCTTCTTCTTAGCCACCTGGTTACTTGAATCCAGACTTTCACCAGGCGAAGTAGAAGAGGAGGACGCAGAAACAGGCGAAGAAGGGGAGAGGTCCACCTTGGAATCAACATGAGGTTGTTCAGGTGGAGGAACTGATTGAACAGTAGTGGAGACATTCGGGACTACAGAGGTCGAGAATAACCAAACAGACAACCCAACAGTTAACCCAGGAAGGGACAACGTCGCCATGTAAGGAGCACCAACATTTCCAAAAGGAGGAAAATGACTAGGATTCCCTTCCGGGGGGATTCCTTGGTTGGTAAACTCTGGAAAAGTTGCCATCCAAACTCAAAACCACACACGGGCTGAAAACAAGCTAAGACACACGATCAAACGGTCAACAAGCAATATCTAAGCGGGCGTGTAATCGTGGGCGATTAATTTTACCACATTGGAAAGTAAGAAATTCTACCGTTTCATGTTTTAAGAGTCGAGAAACGATAAAAAGATGACTCTATCTCTTTCAGAGTTGACACAAGCGTGAAAGGACAAGCGCTTGACGGTATTTTCAAGTTTAGGGAGTCAGAAAAGACCAAATGAATGCTCAGGAAAACTAGGCACAAAGGGTGTACCAAATATCCGTGAACTGCAATATACACCTTGGTTTCAATAATGAAACAGAAATCGACCAAGGACTTTCTGTACGTGCAGGTAGTCTCCCCGAATGTTGTGTTCGGCGTATCACGGTTATAGGGCGGCAGACTCGGCTTCCTGTGGATAAAGGATTGAAAACCTAGAGGGGTCTCCCTTTATATACGCGACGGTACGGGGAGCACAAGTCTGTACTAGCGCTGTCTAAAGCCAACAGGCGAACGACAGCTGCTAGTTTTAACGACGCCGGAACACGTCTCTAGCCTAGACCTTCTAAATGTGTTTTGTTAAGTTCCAATGCTGCCTTAGGTTAATTGAGATAAATTTTACAGTTGATCTTCAATTAAGTTTCAATTTCCAGGCCCTATCGTATGTAGTGTCTCGAAAGACTCCTAAATGCAAAGCTACATGAGAAAAGAGAACTTTCAATTCGATGAATGCTATCTAGTTAAGGGAAGAGCTTCAAACAATGATGCAACAAACAGCAAAACTGAAAACGAAAATTTTCCAAACTAGATGACTTTCACTATCCAAAAGTATTCTAAACATTCAACGATGCGAATAATGCAATGTAATCTATGCAAAATTCTTTTTCCGAAAACTATGCAATTGTAATCTATGCACAATTTCCTTTTTCTTTTCAGATTATAAGAATGCACTCAATGCATTTTTCGATAAAATGAGAATCTACTTAATGCATGCTTTTAACAAAAGAGAATGCACTCAAAGCGATTTTTAGTTTTCAATCACTAAACAATGTGATCTAAGTCCAATGATGAATCTCAAAAACACTTTTCGATGCAATGTGATCTAATGCATTTAAACGAAAAGCAAACTATGAGACGAAAACTAAAAGAACGCAAATCTTCTTAATGAAAGGATGAAAGCAAAAGGGATGCAAAAAAACACTAAGAATGCAATCGTTGTTTCAAAATACTTTGTGACAAAATCCCTCAAAAGTTGACAAGACATATGCGGTCAAACACAAAAAGGACTTCCAAAGCAAGAGATCAAAACAAGGCATTCATTCCCTTTTACATCAAACAATCATAGAAAGAAGACATTCCAAACAATGAGCAATGTAATCTATGCTCATATAGAGGAAAGGCCAGAAGGGAAAGACACACTGGTGAAGGATTTAGGGAAAAAATCTTCAAATTTCACACATCCTGAAATTGGCCCGACTTGTACATTGACAACTAGCGCCAAGTGGCGCGACTTTTACATGGCCAACTAGCGCCAATGGCCAATTGGCGCGGGTTGCTAACTGACAACAAGCACCAATTCCTGAAAATGAAAAAACAAAGAATTTCTCCCAACCAAAACCAGACTTCCCACTTCAAGCTGAATCTGAAACAAACCCAGAAGCAAAGTACTGACCAAAATAAACTTTCGAACAAGGGTAAACCCTACCACCTACAGGAAATGGCGCGACTGTCTGGCTGTAATCCGCGCCAGACAGGGGATGGCGCGAGTAATGAATTGGAAACCCGTGCCAATTGGCGCGACTGTCAGGCTATAAACCGCGCCAATCAAGCCAACCATGAAAAGATGAAAATTCGGAAAAACAGAGGTCAGATCTGATCCTCTGGGGCTGAACCAAAAGCCAAAACACAAAAAGAACCCAACCCAGAAGGCTCATCAAGCAAGGAAAATCAAGAGACAAACGACAAGGCAAGACAAAGACTCCAAGTTGTTCAGTCCGTAAACCAAACCGGAGATTGACTGAAGTAGCGTTGATCTACTCCACTAATGCAGGGCAAAAGCGTTTCGAAGGATATCTGGCTGTACTTCAGGCTCCGTCTATAGTTTACAAATAAAACAACAAGCTGGATCCCCAGTGGAGTCGCCAATTTGTTGAGGAGGTAAATCCCCTCTACGGAGAGAGGCGATCCCTACTAGCCCAGCAGGGGTCTAGCAACAAACAAACAATGCTATGACGCAAGCTCCTAGTTACGAATGGAAAGACTAGGAATAGAAGCCTACCTGGATTCCAACGCTATGATCTGAAGAAGAGCGCCCGTCCTTCGGCCACAGCGATGCGAAAATCCTTCCACGATCTCAACGGATGAACACACGCACCACGGAAAAACGAAGCAGTCTCTGAGCATAGCAACAGTAATAAGACAACTAATTTGTCGATCAGAAAGGACATTACTCACATTAACATGATGGAAAATGGAGTGGAACCATAATCATAATCATCTATTAAATAACCAGCGAAGAGAGATTACAACCAAGTTCTGACGTCGCGGTCTCCTTCGGACGGGTTTCCAGTCGTCCACGTCTCGCAAAGCTTGCCAAGGAAAGGGAAAACCTCTCCAGAGTCTCGTGACAGTGGTCTCCTTACTTGAGTCAGCCTTAAGGGAAAGAGAGGGTGCTTTACAACACAAAGGCTCTTGGGAATATGGAGATGCAAAAGCTTCGGCCGCTAAGCCCTATCACCTTCATCTTTTCGGCCCCTTCCTTGATGGATGAAGAGCTATATTTATAGAGGAGAGGAGGATGGGATCCCTCTCTGATAGTGGAAGGCCTTATCCTTTGGAGGTTCCCCATATGGTGAAACAAGAGGCAAAGGAGAGCGCATTGACGTTATTCGACGAAACCACTCCCCCATTGACTCATCCACGAAGTTGTTATGTCAGGAAACTTCGCCTCTTTTTTAAACTTTCCAAAAGCGAGGTAGCACGGGTGCAGCAACGGGACAGAGCGCCAATTGGTGCGGGCTCAGTGTTAATTTTCCTCATTGGCGCGAGTACATAACAGGCTACCAACGCCAAGGCAAAAACAGGTGTTTTTAGGGGTCTGCTCAGGAAATGATCAACAGAAGGAATGTTGTCCTCATGGAAAGGGATGCAATGATGGTATTTGCAAGGCATGACACTGGTTATTGGTCACAGAAATGACCCTCCAATGGGCGAGATGGGAATTGCAGGGATGGTGACAAATTACTGTGTAACAGTCCAGGTACAGAGCGATTAACTTTGTCTATTGGTCTTTCCTTTTACTTGCACTCTTCACAACCAATTGTGGACATCCTATGGGAATTTGCACCAAAATATCTCATATTGATTGCTAGTTGGTTCCACGTGCAAGATATTTTCCTTCAACCTTTCCACACCTTGTTGATGAATTTGAGCTTGTTGAGAGATGGACCATTACACGTTCATGCCACGAATCTTGTAGCTCCTTCTTAAAGATCCTTGATGCCATATTCCAAACCCCTTTTTGAAATTTTACGTCCCAGCAACAAAACCAATTTTTGGCACAAAAATATTAATAGGGTTGAAACCATGAGTTCGGACATAAGGGCCAAAAGATATATGTTTTAGTCTAGAAAAATGCTAAAATTTTCACCTTAGCGAGGGAGGATAAGGAGTCTCACTCGAGGCCTAACACGACCTTAGTCAAATAAGGGTTTAAATCTGGTATCGAGAGGAATCACATGAGAGATGGAGGAGTCAAAGAACCTCGAACTATATCAAGTAGAAGCCTAATCGCAATAGATCATAAACATATAAAAGAAATACCATATAGGCACAATAATATTAAAAATGTTAAGAAACCATGTAGCCATCCATAGAATGTGAAGGTATCCCAATAAAATCCCTTTTTTATTAATCCATGCAGCAGTACAACATTACAGCCAACTTTAGAGCATCATAATCAACATATAAAACTAACATGAGAGATTAATATACAATCAAGATAACCAAGGTAGCAAGCACAATGCAAGCTCAATTAGCTTTGCAACAACATTTTAGTACTTTTTCACCCTCCTTATTCCCTCATACTTCTTCATATTCCTACATCTCCTTGGACTGCCCATTTTCTCTCGGAGGCTCTGCCTTCTTCTTTTTGTGACTGCTTCTACTACTCAGCTATCAATATTCCTTTCCACTCAGCTATGGCTACCTTCTTCTGTCATTCCTTCGCATCTTATAGTTCTCATCGAATTCCTTCCTCATTTACAGTTGTCTCTCCCACAACTTCCCAATGTTTATCTTCAGAAAAATGTCATCAGGCTTTCATCTTGTCATCTAAGTTCCCCAAAACAAAGGACCCAAAAGGCCCAGACCATATTTTATTGACTCATCCCCAAGTCAATCCCTTACCAGTAGTGTTGGTGTTGCTAATTCTCCTGGTGCTCCTTCCTGAGTTGCTTCCCCTTGGCTGGTTCCTTAAAATTAAGGACCCAACTTAGCAACGGATTTAATTGTTGTATTTTTTAATCGACTATAGGCATTGAGAATTTCCTACACTGCGCCTATGAGGGTAACTGCCTAGGAAATGAACTGAGTGCAGTTTTAGTAGTAGGAAGGGTTGGGCATGTCATCCGTATAGAATTCCACTTTGTGTTTTTTTCTTTGTTGATTTACTTAAATGTTTCCAAATAAGCTTATTTCAGTGCCCGGAGGTCCCATATTATCAGCTTGGTCATGGTTGATTCATCTTCGATATACTATCTTTGGGTCTCGAGGTCATTGAATTGTAATAGAATCTCGTTTCGCCGGCTCTTGTCTTGGGTACCCCTAGCCTCATTAAGTAGATCATTGACATGACTATGCATAGGGTAGATAGGCTAGATCTTATTTGCTAGAAATCCAAACCAACCATGAACTTGATGTAGAAGGGTTGAGCCTCTTCCGCATCATTGATGAGTGAGGCTTTCTAGTATGTTGCATCCGCTAGTTTATGCTCTATCTCAGCTGCATACTGGGTGGTAGGCTCTAGTAGTGGCCTTTGGGTGGTAGCAAGATTTCACTTGAGCTTGCGATATGTTGAGATCAAATCATTCCATGTTGGTTGGATGTGATCATAGCTTTCAACAAGGGTACAAGAAAAAAAATATTCTAGGGCATTGGGCACTACTTCTGAGACCGAGGGACATAGTACCTGGAATTTTTTGGTTATCTAATCAACCTGACCCTAGAGATGTTTCTTTTCTTGGAGAAGGTGATCACATTCTACTGTGAGGGCAAGGATCTATTGTTTTTTCTTCTCATTTCCGGTAGCTTGAAATTTGTGCAACGCCTCTGCTTGGCATGCAACCAGTTGAATAAAAGTAAATAATTAGGTTTAGGACTAGACCTAGAGAGCATTGAGGCTCATTGGTGATGGTTCACGAAATCAACTATGAAATTTTTGTCCACTGGAAACTAACTTCTCAGAATGTTCCTATGGAGATGTCACCTGATGTGAAGGTTCAACTGTTAGGAGATTCGTGTGGATGAGATCGAGGTGGGATGGTATTAAAGAGAGGGGATGAAAGAGAAACATTAATGTATAGAATACAGTGGGAAGGCGAGGGGTAATTATTTTTCCCATGACTGTGAGTGGACCTGACTCCAACAATAAAGATAGCATGGATTTTGGAGCGATTTTGTGCTAGTAACTAAAGAAATGGTATGGACAATAGATTCAACCTCCATTTTTATTTCTTTTCCTAACAGTGTTCCAGAGGGCATGGTATATGAGATGGTGTAGGATTTGGATGTTATACGTGGTGATGGATTATGCAATCAATGTGACACAACAAAAGTGGAGGGTGGATGTTCTTCGAGAATGGGTGACGCAGTATGTGACTAGGGTTATTCACATGCAAGATAAAACATTTGGGTGGAGGTGGTTTGATATGAGCTTGAGGGGTTCCTAGAATATTCCTAAGGGTATTTGGAAGTCTCAAAGTCGTATTTATTTGAGACTTCTTAGTTGTCATGTGCTAAGATCCTTGGAAGGTTAGTGGCATAACTTGAAGGGCTACAAAGGTAGAGAAAGGGGGGAATTACCTTGTGTTTTGTAGGATCGGGGCTATAGGATTATATTTATGGAGGATGCTAAAGTTGGTACCTAGCTTAATACCTATTTGGTATGGACTATGTGCCCTTATTTGGCTCTAGATGAGATTTTTCACTCATGGAGTGATAGCCCTAACTTAGAGGTGACCCACTGCTAAGAGATTATAAGAAATGTAACCTAAGGCTAGGATGAACATCTATAATCTATAGCTAGTTGATGGAAGTTTACAAAGAGAATTGTTATATTATTATTTATTTTTATTTTATGTTGTGCATATTATGATGTATACATGATGTTATGCATTTTATGTGATTATGCATGTTTATTAAGTTGTTATACCCATTAATATGTTGCATTGAATATACTTATATTAAACACACCTACATAGGGTCTTATTAAGATACCAAGGGTTCCTAATAATCCTAGCTAAGTGACCATTGGTATTATCAATGATTATAAAAACACTTAGTGTTACATAATTTGTGGAAATATGAGCCAAGTCAAATGGAAACTAAATGTATAGTGACTACATAATTGGAATGCAATGAAAATGGTTTATGTTGAGGAAAATAGGGTATTCCATACAATGCAAACACCTTCAGAAACCACCCACAAAAATAGATTAAATATGATAGCATCAATGCTTTTATGTGTTTGAAATTATCTAAGTGGGAAACAATCCACAACCCCAACCATTGTGGCCACTTGAGGAAATTTTATTAATGCAAAAGAAATGTGTTTACATAGGATGGTCCTGACAATTGATCATTGGCCATGACCCTCCATGCTATTCAAATAGATATCATGGACCAATTAGGTGTTAATCCATAGATCAATAACCATTAGTATTGAGCATAATATGAGATGTTAGATCACTTTATGTCTAGAGCATATTATGACCATAAAATTACAATGTAACTAATGCATACTAAAGAAACAAACTTTTACCTAATAAATACATTAAGAGAAATAAAAATTTAGTAACTACTAAGTGTATAAATATCCTATTATCCCCCCTTAGGAACAACTTGGAATAGGATTGAAGGCATTAGAGGAAATTTCAGCCTAAAAGTGCCCATGTAATTTTCATGTCATAATATATAAACCATTAAAAAAACATTAAATTTAAAAAGAGGAACATGTAAATATTTTAGAGGGAAAAGACGAAAACTACATTTTTCTAATTGTATTTTTGGCTTATATCCTTATAGGTTTACTCAAATTTCAAGTGTAGACACTCGATTTAATTTCAACACATTTTTTTAATGTATCTTCAATTTTTAGCTATGTGGGTTCTCTCAAAAGTATGCATAATGGTTACTCATTAGATGTGGAATTTAGTTATGCATCCAATGAGTGTCTACATCTAAAATTTGAGTAAATCTACAAGGAGACAAGCTAAAAATACAATTTAAAAAACAGTTTTAATCTTTTCTCTCCAATTCATAATTCTTATTTTACTATTTTAACTATTATTTTATTATTTTTCCTTATGAGGCCACTTTTGGGCTGAAATTTCTTCTAACGATTTACAACAATGACGTAATAGAAGGAAGTAGGCATTAGAGCCTATCCTCCCTTAATGACAACTTCTTGAACTTCTAACATAGATCGAAGTTTAGAAAATTTCTCTTTTGTAAGAGACTTTATGGAAATGCTTGTAACTTGAAGATATGTAGGGAAACAGAGAAGTTCATTAAGTTGATCATGAATAAAATTTCTAATGAAGTAAATGTAGCTAAATTTTAATTAGACTTTTGGCAATCTTGATGGGACTCTAATTATCACACCAAAGGGTGGTTGGATGTTGCTGCGAAAACAAAAAATATAAAAGGATATTTTGAAGATACAACACACCTTGAATAGCATTAATTGTTCCTTGGTACTCTATTTCTATTGAATAAAGAGTGATGTCTTGCTACTTATTACAATCCTAAGTTCGAAAGTCTTGAACCAAGGCTAAAAACATAACCTGTAGTAGAGTTCAGATCATCAAGGTCACTAGCCTAATTTTAATCAATGAAACCAAACAACAAATGATTCCCCACTAAATTGTAATGTATCTCAAATTGAACCATACCTTGGATATATCAATACCTATCATTTTTGTTTCATTCCAATGAATTACATTGGGTGTTTGCATATATTGGGAAAATAATCCAATAGAAAAGGAGATATCATGATGGGTATGGGTCAGATATAAGACGCTACCAACCAACTAATGGAATAAGTGACATAAAATTTAGGTGTAGTGTAGGTATAAACAAGTTTGAATCGTATTGAAAGGGAGAAAGTGATGGTTTACAATATCCTATGTGAAATAAATGAAGAATGTGGTTTGGTTGTTGATGATCAACTCAAGAAATTTGGGAAATCCATCATTATTTATGAATGTGTTGATTGAATTGGAGGTATGATGATGTATGGAGTTACTAATATGGAAACATATAAACTTGATGTTGTCCAACAACGTGTTGTTCTAATGGCATAGGAAGGTGTTAATTTTGTTGTGAATGAAAATTATTGGAGTTGGCTCTCTTTTCTTTGTGGAGAGGCTTAGCGTTGAAAATGAATCTCTAATTTGGGCATGTAGTGAAACAAAACCAAGGTACACTTCTATATTTTATTTCTATTCTAGAGCTTATTGATTAAAGACACACCAGAGTCAGGTCTGGAGCTTTTGTATTGAGGAATTCCCACCTTTCAGGTAGTTGTATCACACCACTTGCACCAATAATTCCATATGCGACTGACCTAGACCTGAAATATCGAGTGGATATTTGGGTTGTCCATCGTACTGGAAAATTCCCCAATGTCTTTCAAGTTATCGGGTGTTATGCTTTTAGCACCTTCATCAAGAATGCTAAATAAATATACTTCGATAACTCCACTCTACATTGGATTTTCCTTTCCTCTCATCACTTGTTTTAGAAGACTCTGACTGAAACTTTGTGAATACATGAGATTCACCTTTTTATCACCATAAATGGACCAACCCACTTCTCCCACAATTGGGAATATTAGGGAAGCCTTATTTCTTGAGGGCCCAGATCAAAGTATCAATATTTGCGTCAAACGGATTTCAATATTGCATTGTCCCATCAATTACTGGTTGGTTGGTACCATTAAAGAAGGAAAATTATGAAGGGAAATATTGGTTAGAGATAAACTCATAAATGGGTAGATATAGACAGTAAAAGGTGTTTCATTTCCATTTGGAAACTGAATAATCTGTATCATGATATCAGAAAATTATTGCCTGAAATCCAAATTTGATGGCACTAAGTTGGTTTCTGGGGACTTTGTACACATCTGCATTAAGGGGCACGACCGCTTTTATCTCGTCTCCTAAACCTGCCTTTTTGAGAGCTTGCTGAATATTTCGAAGCACAGGAAGGGTAAAATTTATGTGTCATTATATACCTTTAGGAAAGGCTCATTTCCAACTGCAACGTATCTGCATAGTGCAAATTTTTTTGCAACCAATCTTAGTACTCAAGAAATATTGAAGCAGATAATTGTGGAACAAATGATTATCTGCTAAACCAATTAGATTCTCCTACCCGGTAAGAGTACCTCTAAGGCTCTTATTTTTCCAATTCTCTAAATCTACATTTGATCCAGGTGGATATTGGTGGCCACCCACCTATTCCATTTGGACTCTCACCATCAGTTCTTTCATTTTTTCAGTTTCAGCACAACTTACTATTTTTAGTAATTTTTTGGGTCATGAACTCCCAGAGCCGCTTTGAGGCCCTAGAAGAAGTTTTTTGGGAAAACCAAGAGCAACATGGGTCTTTGACTAATTTTTCTCACTCAAAATTTTTAGTCCTTGGATAGATATTTATAACTAGGTATTGAGCGCGTCAAATGAATACCATATCTCAAAGTTACGTCCGAGGGAAGTTAATGTACCAGTTTACCCAAACGAGGCCCATATTTTTGGCGCTTCATCTCCTAGGGCTAGGTTTTTGGATGCTTAGGGTTTTCAATTGTTTATCAATAATAAATAGGTGTTCGAGCCTCATTGTAACACAGTTGAGAGCCCTGTAGCTGCCACATCTCTTCTCAGAGATAATCTACCAGTGCCCTAGCTAATTATTTTCATTATGTCTGTAAGCATATTTATGTTATTTGATATTAATGAAATGAAGTATTATTTCCACTGCATCTATGTGTTTATGTCTATTTTTATATTTTATTACATTCCGGGATAAATCCATATCAGTGGTATTAGAGACGTTTTCTCTCTCTGTTTTTCTTTCCATGTCCCCAACAATGTCAGGGTATAAGGAATTAGGGCTCGATATCATTGAACCCTTTCAAGGTCAACCTTGCAAACCTTGATGACCTCCCATGGTGGAAGAAAAGAGAGACGAGGGAGTAGGAGATCCTATCAAAATATTTCTCGAGGAGGAACTTGAGAAACAAAGGAATGCGATGATGGATAACTTTGCCCAGATCCTTCGACTACCCATCAACGACATATCTACATTGAGTAGCTAGTCTGGAGGCACCTCTCCTTTCATGGTACAAGTCAACTTTTACATTCTTGTATATGAAGGTGAGATAGATGCAGGCACTATAAATTGATGGTTGAATTTTCTGGAAGGGTATTTCTCGGTCCATGATTTCTCAAACTGAGAAAATATTATTTTTGCACTCCTCAAAGCCGCCTGCCATGTAAAAGACTGGTGGGAAACCTACTGTGAGAAAAAGGACAAGAGGGAAGCCTTTATATTCTCGGCCACATGCACTTAGAATTCATTCCGAGACAACATCAAGGAACAATATTACCATGAGGGGAGTTATGAGGACAAGTACATTCAATGGACCACGTTGTGGTAGCAAAGGGACCAAGATGTGCACGAACTGGTGAATCTGTTCCATACCCTACGCACAAAGTTGAGTATTAAATATTCAAAGAGACATTTGGTGCTCAAGTACCGTAGTTGTTTGCAAAGATACATTCAGGAGGAAATGGAGTTCCTTGACTTTAACTCTTTTGGCACAACATATCGCTATGACGCCAAGATCGAGCTTAAATATAAGCAGAAGAAGCGAGACCTTTCATCCATGAATCCAAAGCCAGGGAAAGGCTCCCCTGAATCGTAGAACAAGGGGAAAAGAGAAAGAAAGGTGACTTATAACAACACCACAAATCCAAAGAAAGATACAGGGAAGTGGTGTGAATTTTGTGACAGCCCCACTCACAGCACAAACGAGTGTCAGGCCAAACAATCGTTGGCGACTGAACTAAAGGCTCCTGAATCAGATGCATATTCTGATCCCGTGTCAGAACTAGATAATTGAAATGACAAAATCAAAGCAGATCATTGATGTGTATCCTAGTTCCATTGTTTCCACCCCCAAGCTCCAAGGGGGGGATCCTAAGGATCCAAAGGGGGGGGGGGGGAGTGCCTCTTCCATTCGCAGATGTGGGTGAGGGGTTCTCCACTGCAATTCCTTGTCGATAGTGAAAGCCAAAAGAACTGCATTTCATCAGAGGTCGTGAAGCACCTCAACTTACCAACCATAGCACACCCACAATTGTATACCATTGGGTGGGTTCATGAAGGAATAGATATATGCATTTGCCAGCAGTGCTGTCTCCTATACAACATCAATCCATTTACGGATGAGATACTATGTGATGTTGCTCCTCTTGATGTGTCTGATGTATTATTGGGCTAACCATACTTGTGGAAGCAACATGTTGTGTATGATTCTAGGCCTCATGTTTTTGTTATCACTTTGGGAAATAAATTGTACAGGATACCAGAGGTATATCGCCTACTGCCATCTCTTTGACTACTGAAAAACAATGCAGTAAGATTGTTTCCCAAACCATGAAATTTATTTTCACTACCATCCGTCCACAAGGGAAGAATAAGAGTGTGGTCACAACCTCGAAATAAGGCTCCCCTACATGACAGCAGCAGATGGAAAAGATATTTGTGGAATATGAGGACATTTTCTCCTCACCCACAGAGGTTCCTCTACACTATCAGGTCAAACTCTCCATTGATTTGACCCCAGGTGCGTCGCCACTTGATATTTCCATACCTCATGCGACCACACAGACAAAATCCACACATGTACTATCTAAGGTTGATAAAGAAACCAAAGTTAGTGAATGCATCCATCATGTTCACTCATAGCCCCATGACATCTTCGACAAATCCAATACCAAGTGCAGTAGAATTTGCCTCATCTCATGGAGGAACTCAACATAATGGGGGCCATTGCTTCCTAAGGGGGGTAGAATGATCGAGGTGGATACTGGTGGCTACCCACCTATTCGATTTGGACTCCCACCATCAATTCTTTCAGTTTTTCAGTTTCAACACAACTTACTATCTTTAGCATTTTTTCGGGTCCTGAACTTCTGGAGCCATTTTGAGTCCTTAAACGGATATTTTGGGAAAATCAGGAGAAACATCAGTCTTTGACTGATTCTCTCACTCAAAAGTTGTATTCCTTGGATAGATATTTCTAACAAGGTATTGAGCACATCAAAAAAAGACCATTTGCCAAAGTTATGTCCCCAGGAAGTTGATGTACCAATTTACCCAAATGAGGCCCATTGTTTTGGTGCTTCATCTCCTATCGTTCAGTTTTTTGATGTTTATGGTTTTACATTGTTTCTCAACAATAAATAGGCCTTTGAGCCTCATTGTAACACAATTGAGAGGCCTGTAGTCACCACATCTCTTCTCAGGGATAAGCTAATAGTGCCTTAGCTAGTTATTTTCATTATGTTTGTAAGAATTTTTCTGTTATTTCATATTAATGAAATGAAGTATTATTTCTATTGCATCTCTATGTTTATGTCTATTTCTATATTGTATTGTATTCCTGCATAAATCCAGATCAACATTACAATATTATTGTCATCTTATGACAAAAAAAGAAACATAATTGACCGTTAAAGTACTTTCATAGGAAGCAGTGCCAATCAATGAAGAGAAGCCTGAGGAAAGGTCCATAACAAGAATATATCAAAGGAGTAAAAAATTAATTTAGTGCATGATTCCTTGAAAATCTAATAAAAACTTACAAACACATAATTCCAAAGCCATGATATATAATATGGAGGCCAATTTAATTATCACAAGTAGCTGGGTAGTTTGCTGCAAAATGTCTGCATCCAATTTTTTCCATCATTGTTTTGGATCATTTCTCTTACTCCTGTAAAGTTTTCACCTTCTTTGCAGAACAATTTCATATCATTATGTACTCATTTTTTAGATGTGTACTTTATACCATCAATTTTTATGCTCTCTAACGCCCCTGATTCATTGTATAGTTGCTTCTTGATAAATAATGATATGATTCTTTCCAATTCTATCTTCCCTTCCTTGGCAATTTATTATTTCTTTTCAAATCTTTTACATAGTATGGTCGTGGAAAAATTAGGGAAAACCATCAGGTGATTCTTTTGGAATGGTGTTAATAGAGACACTACAGAATTCTCCCTTGTGAGTTAGGATAAAATATGAAAACCTGTAATGTGTGGGATCTTTGACGTTGAAAAAAATAACCGAATGAACAAATCTCTTAGGGCCAAGATGATTCAAAGGTTGGTAACTAGTAAATTCTCCCTTAGTAAAAATAACATCCTAGAAAATTGTTGCCCAAGGAAATGACCTAAAAGCATCATGTTATCTTCAGTGGATCACACCCCTCAGTCTAATTTCTATTAAAAAAAAAAATTAAAGATATTCACCGCCTAATAAAGAACCATATTTCATGGTGCATATGGATGGAAAGAAAGCAATATTATGGTTCCATTGCATCATAGGTCACCCCTTCTCTGGCTCGTTTCAAAATTTTAAATAACATAAAATATTAGTTTACTTGTATGAACTTCACAAACATCAAAATTTAGAAATTTGACAAGACTAAAGATGGTTAACACTCCTATGTAGCCCAATTGGTTGTTTCCAATGTTTTTGAGCATTTGTTTAGGTTTGTGCCAGATTGGTTGAGTTGTAGGAACTTGAAAAAGGTTAGAATTTAGAAAAGTTGACATAGCTGAACATGTTTAACACTCCCATGTAGCCCAAGTAGTTAGCTCAACGAGTTGCTTCCAATGTTGTTGGGAATTTAACTAGTTATGTGCTAGTAGGTGATGAGATTGAAACCCCCCTGCATTAGGAACATTATTTTATAACTTTATACTGATAGTTTTATTATGGATGTCATCTAAAAATGTGAAAAAAAATCCGTTTTTTTCCATGATAATTTCCTTGGAAATAAAATGGTAACAATTATATCTTCTGTCAGACTTGGACTCTTAGCACCTGGCTACAATTTCCATCAAATATTCATCAATACTATATGTCATTGTTACAACCTACAAAAGAAAAGAAACTCTGAATAAATAACTCAAAAGAAGATTACCAATTATGTTCAACTATGGTCTATTGGTTAGGAAAGATGTTTCCATGAAAAAAACCTAGGTCCAAATATCATCAAGTATACAGGCTTAGAAAAATGTGTGCTTTGGCCAAGATTGATGTCTCCCCACATTGAAATGGAATCAGTGTAATGCAAATATTGGGATCCGAATATCCTCATTGATAAAAGTGAATGCATTTAGTGTAATGAAAAAGAGAACTCATAGGAAAACTTCCAAATATAGGATCAAAGTAACAAGGCAATAAATTAGACGATGAAAAGATTACTTGTAACTAAAAATTTGACTCTCCTAATTAAGACTTAGTAGAATAATACCCTTGGATGCCATCAAAAATTAAAATGGCTAATATCTTTTATAGCTTGTAATGCATAAAAATATCCTAACAATGATATACTTAAAAAAGAATGGTTTCATGATTCATCAACCCATCTAGATATGTTCTATTCCTGGAAGCAGAGGAGGACTCAATTGCATGTTTCTTCATCTACTGTAGTGTTTCCAAACAACTATGGAGGTTAGTATGGGAAGCATTGGGAGGTAGTGGTACTTTGTTTTCTTAGGATAGGTATATGCGATTAATAGATTTCATGATGGTAAAAAATTGCCTCTTTAATTTCAAAGGGAAAGCTTTATTAAAAATTTTGTGGAACTAGTTCCTAGCTATGTTCTTTGGTAGGTCTATATAATCATACAAGATATCTAAAAAAATTTGAAATAAGCCCCCCGTCCCCCAATTGTTTGTACAAATAAAGCCTGGACAATTAATCAGTGATTCCTAAATTATAAGAGACTGATGAATATGGAATATCTACAAGAACAAGTAATTGTTTGGCTAAAAAATATAAATATCTTAAGTTATACTTCCCAATCCTTTTCCATGTTGGCCTAGGTTCATTCACCAAAAACAATACAGATTTCAAGGGCCTTATCATAGGCCTGTAAATGGTGTTATCAAAAGGGTTAACCTATAAATATACATGTTATTTTGGAGACTCCTCATTGGTCATACCAATTCAATAGGAAAAGAGATCCAAAGAAATAAAAAATTCAGATTTTGGTGAAAGAATCAATGGTGTCCTCTTTTCAGTCAAAAGTTTTTAAGTTATCACATCAACAAGGGGAGAAATAACAAGGTCGTTGAACTTGAAAATTTTCAATCCTCATTGGAAAAAAGGCACTAATTATTGAAAGAATACTTGGAATAACCTTAACATGCAAATATAATGGAATTAATGCCTTCCAGTAGAAAATATTAAAGGCTATTGAAGCAAATAGCTCTACTTGCATGCAAACCATTGAACTTTCAATCTTTTTTTTCACATTCACTTCCCATATTCAACACTACACTATTTCAAAGTGAGGCCTAAAAAAATATCAAAGACTCAAGTCTTACAAGAGAGCACCTATAGGATATTTATATTTGTGTATATTTCCCTTTATGAAGCAAGAAGTCATGGAATGCAAAGTTGATACGTAAAAGAAAAAGAGGCCTTGAAAATCCAAATGTCAATGCATTTGCAAGGGAACTAAGAAACGATAAGACAACTTGGGTAGAAAAATTAAGGATATGTAGACATTGACATTAATGACAAATTTTATTTCTTTGAGGGAAAAGTTGGCACTGTCAAGGTATCTTGGAGAATTTAAATGGGCAATCTACCTTTCTTATAAATCAATTTTTAGAAAACATGATAGAAAACACTAGACTAAATATTGAGGGTCTCCAATCAAAAAATTACCCTACGTAAGTGTTTACAATAAAAATAAAAATAAATATAGAACTCATGAAAAAGTTTATTGTGAATAAAAATGTTAATACAATACGAATAAATCATGTGTTGGATGGATAATTCTGGCACAGATGGGAAATAAGGTACTTAAAATATGTGAGTTTGTCTTCTTTTTCTTGGTGCTTTCCCAACCTTTTGTTTTCTATTATTGTCCTAAATTATTAGAGCCTTGAAATTCCCCTTTTCTTTTCTTGTTGCCTTGTCTCCCTTTATAATCAATTAGAGTTATAAAAGATCTAGAGCCTAATAATTATGCTACTTTGTTTTTGGTTAGAGTAATATGTAATAGCATGTTGTCTCTCAAGTCTATACTATTAGATAGTAGATTCTAATAGGGAAGCGTGCACCCTAAGTGGACCTGCACTTCCATGTATGATCTTGTAAATTTTGTTCTTGACAACCTTTTTAATAAAATTATTGTTTCAATCAAAGAAATAGGGTGCATTATATTTATTGTTGTATATTACATCACCTCCTGAAGGCATTTGTTAGGATATTATTTCATAGCACATTAAATTTGAGGAAACAAGAGTAACTACTGTACATAAATAGTTTTCCTACAATGTTCTGTAACATGAGAATGTTTCCAAAATGCTCTACATAGTGCTGAGTTTCCAACACAATACATAAGTGGTAAGGGACCAAATCCATGAGGGAGGCACTAATAAGATATGAAAAAGGATATAGAAAAGGTAAAGAATTAAATTTCCAAAGCCTAAAGGTGAAAATAATGAAATTTTGGAATACACAAATGATAAAATTATAGCATAATTAATTATAATATTAATTAATTCCACATGAAACATATGTCAATGGCATCACAGTTCCATAAAGGAAAAATAGTGATATTTTAGTTGACCATAAAAATGACTAAGAATAGAGTCCAAAATGGTAGAATGCCAAAAGTATTTTTTCACTGCTCATACTATATCACCTAAAGTTAGAGACATATACAATATAAATCATAATTTTATAAGTTATAGTCTTCTCCTTCAAGGTTGTCCAAAAATGATTGAGCCATATAAGGTTCTTCTGCCTCATTTCCATTGAAATCCTCCAATCTAATGCTATCTAGTGACACACCAACCAAGCTTGTCCCTGGATTTGAATTTACCTCCTCCTGAACAATATGTGAAAAATTCCTAGGTTCCACTAGTGAAAATTCCTTAGGTTCCAAATTCCATTGTGCTGTAGGTCCCTGTAAATACCCTAGAGAAATCCACATCTCAACTTGAATATTGTTATGCAGAAAAATAGGATTTTCTTCTCTCTTTGAGAGAAGGTTGTTCCTCTTCATAGAGTGTACTAAACTATAGGTGGGCCAATTCCTCACCGAAAGTGAGGAACTAGCACCTTGAGACCACATGCATAGCAATTTGTTGTATCTCTGGAGCTCCATCCCATGCATCCATCACCATCCAGTGGATTCATCCTTATGACATGATTCTCCAATCCTTATTTGCACAAATTGTGTTAGTGGGGTTTCACAGTTTTGTAAAGCCTAAAATGTTGAATTACCATTTCTATATCTGTTGATATTCAAAAAGATGATGAGCTTAGTGAAAAGATTCAACTTCACTAAGTGGGCCCACGGGCTATTTTTCTCACAAGTCTATTTTTAGACTATGTCTATTTTTATACATGATGATCATATTTCAGAAGTCGCAGGATGCTATTTGTGGATGGTTGATCATGTTGGAAAAATAGATGAAATTCTGTTTTTAGAATATTGGGCAAATTCTATTTATAGATTGTCAATATAAAAATAGTTGCATGTCGATTATTATTAGCTCTTAATGATAATCAGACTCTAAACAACAACTTATTCTCTTGGAGCACTTCAGTTCAGTGCACAGATGTGGTATATCAGCTAACAGAAGGAATTACGGTATTCCTAAGGGTTTACTGGAGCTAATGCATGGAGGACTTAGTTAGAACTCAAGTGGTAGAGTTATGACATAGTTGGAAGAAGTAGTTATGGAGTTGTATTTAGTTTAACTCAGTTAGACTCAGTTGAACTAGTTGTATCTAGTCTAACTGATTGATATAATAGTGAGAGTGGAGTGAATTAATTAGTTAATTAATTCACAAATAATAACTCATTAATCAACTAAAAAATACATCAGTTAACTACACTGCATGGCAGTTTCAGTGGAGACCAGTGGAGAGATAGGTGAAAGGGCAAGATAGACTATCTGTTGTGACTATAGTGATGCATTGATTGCATCACACACTCAGTGGAGATGCCAATGAGGATTGCATAGTCAAGGATGGAGTAATTCGAATTCATTCAGAGCTATTCTTCAGTAGATATTGCGCAGTCAAGGTAGGCTAGCAGGAGGCAAAGATTGGTGCATGGATTTGCAAGATTGGTCTTGATTAGTGTATGACGATTGTACTGTAATGAGGGCTTGTGATAAGCTTTGTATGCTTGTATGAGATTTTCATATGATCTCCATGTTACATAATATATAGTTGGGGTTTTTAGCTTCAGGCTTTCCTGGTTAAAAACTGTGTTATGTGCGATTGAATATTTTTGTTTATGCTTCACATGTGTGTGCAATTAAGTTTTCCACAAAAGATTAACAGGTTGAATAGATTCAGTATCTTGCATAAAGATTAATAGTGTGAGATTAGGTGGATCTTGGAAATATGCATGCTTAGTGCATATAATTTCTAAATGGTATCAGAGCATTATTGACTGAATATTGCAATTGTGAAGGGAGTTTGCGCTGGTGGACAATTTGAATTTGCTACAGAAGATTCTTGGTGCAGAAATCGAGTATACATTGAAATGTCTTTCAACGGGTTGTGATTGGAGTATGCCCTTGATGAGAGCTTGAATTACATAGCCTGGAAGGAAAGGATGGAGGCGGTGCTAGAGGATAATGGGCTGAAGGAGTTCATTGATAGCGATGTTCCTAAGTCGGGATCTATCGATGTTGCATTACTTGATGCATGGAAGAAGAAGACAACAAAGACGAGGAGAATTTTGTTGGAAGGTTTGAAGGACCATATTGTGTCCAACATTCATGGGAAAGCCACTCCATTCTTAATGTGGAAGGCTTTGACAGACTTGTTCCAAAGCAGAAGTGACTAGAGGAAGTTGGCGCTTAAAGACAAGCTCAGAAAAATAAAAATGGAGAAAGGCGATAGTATTCCAAAATACCTCACCAAGTTTGTACACTACAAGGATGAACTGGGAAGTGTGGGGGTTACTGTTAATGAAGAAGAATTGGTGAGCTTGGCTCTCCTTGGGCTTTCGAAGAGTTGGCATAGCTATGAAGAGTCTGTCAATGGATTGGAGAAACTGCCGGGATGGGAGCGACTTTGGTCGGATCTTGTGTAGGAGGAGATAAGGCGGGGTACGAGGGATGGATATTCATCGAAGAATGAAGATGAAGAGAATTTCACTTTGGATGCCAAAGCAAGTAAAGGGAAGGGGAAGAAAAATCCTTCAAAATCTGGTGCTAAAGGAAAGAAGCAGGATTTGTCCAAAGTGAAGTGTTTTCACTATCATGAGCATGGACATTTCATCACTAATTATCCACAGAAGAAGAAGAATAAGCAGGCTTTTGGATGTGCAGCTAGAGAGACCTTAGCCTCGCAATTTGAGCTAGATTTTTCCTTGATCGCATGCTTGGTTTAAATTGCATGGGATCGGTGTGGTATCTTGACAGTGGTGCATCTTTCCATATGATGGGAGATAAAGAGTTGTTTAGTGACTTGGAGGAGAAGGACCTCCAGAGGCATATAGAGATGGGCGACGATGGTCAGTACAGTGCGACTGGAATTGGGACCATTACCTTTGAGAGGGAGTCTGGTAATCCATTCTTGTTGAAGAATGTCATGCATGTTCCAGGTCTGAGGAAGAAATTGGTCTCAGTTGCAATGCTTGAATACAAGGGTTATGATGTTGTTTTCAGTGAGGGAAAATCCTTCCTTCGACATAAAACAATGGGTCAAACCAAGAAGATAGGGGTTCGAATTAAGAATCTAGACAAGCCAGAGGTAGATGGCTGTGCTGCAATGGTGGAAAAAGTAGAAGAAGTGGTGAGCCGGGATGAGGGAGAATTATGGCACAGGAGACTGGGCCATCTTCACCATGGCGCCTTGAATATTTTGCAGAAAATTTCTACTGGACTTCCCAAGGGTACTCTTGCACAGTCAGAACAGTGAAAGGGATGTACCATGGGTAATTTTGTGAAGACCACCTTTCATGAGAAGGAGAATCGTGCTTCGATGATGCTAGAGAGAATTCACACAGACGTGTGTGGACCATTCTCGGTTGCTTCAACAACAAAAAACAAGTATTATGTGATATTTGTTGATGAATTTTCTCGTAGATGCTGGATCTTCTTCATGCAGAAGAAGAGTGAAACGTTCTCAAAGTTCTCTGAGTTCAAGGAATTGGTGGAGAAGGAGTTGGGGAAGCAGGTGAAAGCTCTACGGACCGATAATGGTAATGAATATATCTTAGACGAATTCAAATACTTTTGTAGCAAAAAGGAATTCGAAGAGAACTCATAGCTCCTCATAACCCACAGCAGAATGGGGTCACAGAGAGAAAGAACAGAATGATCATGGGTGCTGCACGAGCGATGCTACATGACCAGGGCCTACCGATGCACTTGTGGGTAGAAGCATGCAACACTACGGTTTATGTGCAAAACCGTTGTCCTCATAGACTACTTGGCATGAGTACACCCGAAGAAGCTTTTACTGGTAAGAAGCCTGATATTTCTCATTTGAATATTTTTGGTTCACCTGTTTACATTCATGTGACAAAGGATGCCAGGAAGAAGCTGGAGCCGACTACAGAAGTTGGGATATTTTTTGGGTACACAGACACACCCCACAACTATCATTTGTATTTTATAGACATTCGGATGATTGTTGTGCGACAGGATATAAAATTCAATGAGGTTAAAGCCATGAAGTTGTCGCTTGAGAGGGAGCTACACTTGCATGTGGAAGAGGAACTTATTGTTCCCAAAGATGAGCCTCTGGATGTGGATCAGCCATAGGAGGAGATTCATGGAGTGGAGGACTCCACTCATGCGGAACCAAACATTAGACAAGGTAGAAAGCGTACCACAGAAGCTGAGAGACTAAAGCTTGATGCGACACAGAATGTAGGAGTCCCAACATCATAGTGCAGACAGAGACAGTCACCTGACCGATATACTGGATACATGGCTCTTATGAGAAAGTGTATTGCGATAGAGCCATCTTCTTTTGAAGAAGTAGCGCAGGAGCCTACATGGGTAGATGCCATGGTGGAGGAGTATGACTCCATTGTCAGAAACAGTGTTTGGGAGATTGTTCCAAGGACGATGGGAAAATTAGTTGTAGGATGAAGATGGATCTACAAGGTAAATCAAGTTGTTGATGGGAGCGTTGAGAAGTATAAGGCAAGATTTGTTGCCCGGGGCTTCTCACAGATTGAAGGGATTGACTATGAAGAAACCTTTGCACTTGTTGCAGGGCATTGTTCCATACCAACCATCCTTGCTCTCTTAGCGTAGATGGGTTGGCACATTCATCAGATGGATGTGAAGACTTCGTTCCTTAATGGGATCATTGAGGAAGAGGTGTACATTGAGTAGCCTAAAGGATTTGATATCTTTAGCAGTGAGTCGCATGTGTGCAGGCTCAAAAGAGCGTTGTATGGGTTGAAACAAGCACCCCGTGCTTGGTACACTCGGATCGACAACTATTTCACTGGACTTGGCTTCACCAAGAGTGAGGCAGATGCAATCCTATACCAGATTGTGGTTGAGGGTAAGATTTTAATCATTGTACTTTATGTTAATGATTTAATACTAACAGGTGATGAGAATTTGATACACTCATGTAAGGTAGATCTTCCAAAGGAGTTTGAGATGAAGGATTTGGGCCTCCTTCATTATTTACTTTGATTGGAAATATGGCAGTGGGAAGGTGAACTATTTGTGTCTCAAGGAAAGTATGCCCGGGAGATACTAGAGAAGTTTCACGTGCAAGGCTGCAAGCCTATTGACACTCCCCTTCCAGGAAATTGGAAGAAAGAGGATGCTACATCAGCAGAGGTAGTGGATGCCACTGTTTATCGACAGTTGGTGGGTTCACTCATGTATTTAGTCAATACAAGGCCGGAAATATGCTATGCGATGAACCAACTTTCACAAGCGATGGTTAAGCCTACCAAGCTCTTTTGGAAGGCGGGCAAGCATGTCCTGAGATATCTCAGCGGCACATCTGAGTATGGTTTATGGTATAGACAGACAGATGACGTGAAGTTGCATGGCTTCACAGATGTAGATTGGGTAGGAAGCCCAACAGACAGAAAGAGCACATCAGGAGGGATTTTCAGTATCGGATCTATGAAATTTTCTTGGTACAGCAGGAAAAAAAGATCCATGGCACTCAGTTCAGTGGAAGCAGAATACATGGTAGCAAGTCTAGCTGCATGTGAGGCTATCTGGATGAGGAAGATCTTGGTTGGTTTTTTCAGTTCACATTTAGATCCCACGGTGATTCATTGTGATAATCAGAGTTGCATTAAACTCTCGATTAATCCTATGTTTCATGATAGATCTAAACATATTGATCTCCGGTATCATCATATCAGAGATTGTGTGTAGCAGAAGATCATGTTGCTTCAATGCATTCCTATGGAGGATCAGGATAGAGATATTCTGACGAAGGCGCTCACCAGGAGAAAATTTGAATACCATAGAGGCAAGATCAGGGTGAAAGATAATCCCTATCTTGTTGAGAGGGAGTGTTGAGATTCAACAAGATGATGAGCTTAGTGAAAAGAGTTGCCTTCAATAAGTAGGCGCGCAGGCTATTTTTGGCACAAGTCTATTTTTAGACATGATGATCATATTTCAAAAGTTGCAGGATGCTATTTGTGGATGGTTTATGAAGTTGGAAAAATAGATGAAATTCTATTTTTATAATATTGGGCAAAGTCTATCTATAGATCGTCAATCTAAAAATAGATGCATGTTGATTATTATTATCTCTTAATAATAATCTGACTCTAAACAACAACTTATTCTCTTAGAGCACTTCAGTTCAGTGCACAGATGTGGCACATCAGCTGACAGAAGGAATTACACTATTCCTAAGGGTTTACTAGAGCTAATGCATGGAGGACTCAGTTAAAACTCAAGTGGCAGAGTTATGACACAGTTGGAAGAAGTAGTTATGCAGTTGTATTCAGTTTAACTCAGTTATACTTAGTTGAGCAAGTTGTATCTACTCTAACTGATTGATACACTAGTGAGAGTGGAGTGAATAAATTAGTTAATTAATTCACAAATAGTCACTCATTAATCAACTGAACAATACATCAGTTAACTACAATCCATGGCAGTTTCAGTGGAGACCAGTGGAGAGATAGGTGAAAGGGCAAGATAGACTATCTATTGTGACTATAGTGATGCATTGATTGCATCACACACTCAATGGAGATGCCAATGAGGATTGTGCAGTCAAGGATGGAGTAATCCAAATTCATTCAGAGCTATTCTTCAACAGAGATTGCGCAGTGGAGGCAGGCTAGCAGGAGGCAGAGATCGGTGCATGGATTTGCAAGATTGGTCCTAATTAGTGTATGATGATTGTACTGTACTGAGGGCTTGTGATAATCTTTGTATGCCTGTATGAGATTGTCACATTATCTCCATGTTACATAATATATAGTTGGGTTTTTCAAATTTAGGCTTTCCAGGTTAAAAGCTGTGTTATGTGTGATTGAATATTTTTGTTTATGCTTCACATGTGTGTGCAATTAAGTTTTCCGCAAAAGATTAACAATTGGAATAGATTCAGTATCTTGCATAAATATTAATAGTGGGAGATTAGGTGGATCTTGGACATGTGCATGCTTAGTGCATATAATTTATACAATATCAAGACTGTATATCTCAAATATAACTCCACAGAATCCTTCATTCACCTTAGGATCATCCATTCGTGCAACTCTGTCTAGCTTATAGGAATACCACCTGGGATTAAATGCATGTGCATCTGCCTAGAGAGGTGTGTTTGTCTAGTTCCACCACTTTTATACCAACTTTTGGATTTATTTAAAAAAATATAGGGAATAATCTCTCTAATGAACGATAGATTTTATTTTTCCAGACATGATGAATGATATATTTTATTGTGCAATCGTGTTATCAATTCCCTCATGTATCTACCCAAGACTAAGGGGATACGAACCTAAATACCTTATCATCTCCACCACTATAAATGTGATTGAAATAGTGTACAATGTATTCAAAATCAATACACTAATCATCATCCAAAATCATCTTTTTTAATTTCTGGGCGTGTTCTGTTTCAGACTCCTCCCATTTAGACTAATCACAACTACAACAGTAAATTGTATGGCATTTTTCACCCCAATCATATGATAAAGAATAATGACGAAGATGGCATATCGTGTATCAATTGGCTTCATGAGATCCTTAGCATGCTTCCTATAAATAGCTAAAAATGAACGGTAATTACAGTTGAACATGTGTGCATATCTTGCACTTAAAATAATACAATATACGCAATGAATTTTGGCAATATATTGACGTGCACTATTTAATGCATGCACTCAATAAGGAGCCCAAATATATGTTTTTACTTGTCTTGTATCATTAACTTGAAAATGTAACAACTCCACTTACCACAATTTTTTTTTTCTAATTATAACATAATTACAAATCTGTCGTCAAGGACATTAATGGATTTCATCACCATTCGACGTAACTCTTTCGTTTTGTTTTATGTTGTTTGTTAGGTCCCTATATCACTAGTATAGTCCCTTATTTTTGTTAGTGTAACCCCCTTATTGTTATTATTATACCCATGTAACCCCCATATTGTTATTATTGTGCCCTTAAATTATTATTGTTAGGTCGGCTAGGATTACATTGTGGCCCCACTAAGATTACATTGTCACCCCATGGACTCCTATATATAGAAAGGAGGTTTTGTAATTTGTATCATCCAAGAATAATTCATTCATGTAATGTATTGGAGGTTTCCCCCTCGAAGTGGCTTATTTCTAAGGCGTTGATATCTCTTTTATTCTATTTTTGGAGTTGGTTTGACAACATTTGTATAAGAGCTTTGGATTCTAGGTTTTTCGCTGCTCCAAACTGGTCATCATGGAATTTTCGCTAGAATGTTTTTGCTACGAAGGCTCAGAAGGTGAAATTTTTAGAGTACGAAGCCGAAATCCTGAGGAACATCGTCGCAAAATTTCAGAGCTTGGTTCGCAATATTTGCGGAGATATGATCTATGGAAGTTAGGGCTTTTTGCAGGCTCATGAATTTAACCTAAACAGGTCATCGCGAAATTTGTGCTATAACGTTTTTTCTACGAATATTCAGAAGCTGAAATTTTTAGAGAGCGAAGACAAAATCATGAGGAACATCTTCACAAAATTTCAGAGCTTGGTTCACAACAATTTTAGAGATATGATCTGTGGAAGTTAGGTCTTTTTTAGGCTCCCGAATTTCATCTCAAAGAGGTTATCATGGGAAAATATTCATAACTCTCTCTCTAAGCATCAGAAAGAAACAATGACACGTGGAATTGATAGACAAGAAACTACATTCTTGTCTTAGTGGGGCCATAGTGTAATCTTAGTGGCAAGTCAATTTCAGAGCCAAAGAAGGAAACAATGACACGTGGAAATTCATACAAGTTCTCTCTACTGAACCAGTCCATAATTGGGTTGTTGTGGGAGATTGGACATAACTTTTCCTTGAAGAATCCAAATCAGGTCAGACCTATGACATTTGAAAGAAGCTTCAGAGGGCTACTACAAGGCTGAATTTCAGATATTGAGGATCTGCAGCTATAGAGCTAATTCAATTTCAATAAAGAGCTCCTCAAAAGAAAGGAAAATGTGTGTATTTTTTTTTCCCGAAGTGCATAAGTCTTGTTTGAAGAATAAAGTTGAATTGATTACAAGGGAATATTATAGAATAGATATCAGTATTGGATTCTAAAATGGCCCCTAAAATGAATTCAACACCCATTAAGCCTTTAGTAGGCTCTACTATGACTCATGAAGATGAAGAATGGCAACATGACATATCAAATTTACAAGAGCAAGTGCAACAAATTTCGCTCTCGCAAAGAGCAACAAAAAATGACATGGAAGTTTTGAAGAAAGGTGTGGAAACTAAGATGGATGGTTTGAAGAAAGACGTGGAATCTAAGATGAATGGTTTGAAGAATGGCATGGAAGCTAATATAGATGGCATGGAAGTTTGCATGGAATCTAAGATGGATGACATGGAAGCTAAGATCGATGAAAATATGGAAAACATGAAGAATGATCTAAAAGCAGACATGGAAGATTTGACAAAGTTGATACAACAAATGTTTCCTAATGGTGAAAAGATAGTAAAGGAAACTCATGATGAGAACAAAATAAATGTTAATCGTGATTTCATAAACTCTAATGTTGGCAGGAAGAACCACCATATTCCAAAAATGGATATGAGGAAGTTTGATGGAAAGGATCCTGTAACATGGATACTACAGATGGAGCAATATTTTCATCTCCATAACGTGCAAAACACACAAAAGGTACGCATTGCAACTTTACATTTAGAACAAAATACATTTGTATGGTATCGATGGCTTTGCTCCCGTAAAAAAATTGTCACTTGGTCAATTTTTACGTAGGAAATGATAGCACATTATGAGGATACAAAGAGCAACACCTTCTTTAGCCAATTGATAAATCTCAAACAAAAGGGTTTAGTGGGGGAGCACATTGAGGACTTCCAAAATTTGAATATAAGGGTAACTGATATTCCAGAGGAACACAGGATTGATCTCTTCATAGGCACTTTAAAGGATAACATCCAACATGAAGTTTGCATTTTGGAACCTGATTCATTGGAGAAGGCATTCAGGTTGGCAAGAAAAGTTGAATGTAAAATTATGGCGACAAGGAAGCCTACCACTCAATTCTATAAAGAAGGAAGTGTTGCTACGCCTAGATTTCCACAACTTACAAGGTTGACACCACAAAAATTGGAAGAAAAAGGAGCAAAAGGGCTTTGCTACAGTTGTGATAGCAAATACACTAAAGGTCATAAGTGTGCTGAGAAGAAATTATTTTACATAGATTGTGAAGAGGAAGAAGAAAATGAACAAGAAGAGGATATACACCAAGAACCAGCTCTAGAAGAGGAAGAAATGAGTTTGACCATATCATGTAATGCATTGGCAGGAATTACCACTCCTCAAACTCTCAAGATAGAAGGACATATCAAGAAGAAAAGGTAATAGTGTTGATTGATTTAGGTAGCACCCATAATTTTATTCATTGTAAGGTAGCCAAGGAATTGAATTGTTTCCTATACCCAGCACCAGAATGTCAAGTGATGGTTGCAAATGGAGGAACTATAAATTGCTCTGGAAAATGCCACAATATCAAGCTAACCATGGGGGAATATGTATTGACTAGTCCAATGCTTGCCATTCCTATGGGAGGTGCTGATGTTGTACTAGGAGTACAATGGTTACAATCTTTGGGGATAGTAGCTTTTAATTTTCAAGAACTTTTCTTGAAATTTTTTTCAGAAGGAAAGGAAGTCGAATTACGGGGTATTGAAGGGAAGCCAGGAAGGATAATAAGCTCTAATTTCATGAAAAAGCTTCTAAAGAAATAACAACGAGGCGTAATTGCACAATTATGCTCACTAGAAGTTCCGACATCAAAATCATCTATTTCTGCAGATCTCCAACAAGTCTTGGACAATCATTCCAAGGTGTTTGAAACTCCCAAAGGACTCACACCTATTCGTGATCATGATCATGCTATTCATTTGATTCCAGGAAGTGTTCCTCCAAACATCAGGCCTTATAGATATCCTTACTTCCAAAAGAGCGAAATTGAACGTATGATTGCAGAAATGTTAGAGGCTGGTATAATTCAACCTAGTGAAAGTTCTTTCTCTGCTCCTGTAGTATTGGTACACAAGAAGGATCGATCATGGCACATGTGTCCGGATTATAGGGAGCTCAGTAAGCTCACGATTAAAGATAAATTTCCTATTCCTGTGATTGATAAATTATTGGATGAATTACATGGAGAAATTTATTTTAGCAAGTTGGATCTTCCTTCAGGATAGTATCAAATTAGAATGAATACTGAAGATATTCCGAAAACATCATTTCAAACTCATGAGGGTCATTATGATTTTTTGGTCATGCCTTTTGGCCTTACCAATTAACCTTCTACATTTCAAGGCTTGATGAATTCAATTTTAAAACCCTTCCTTAGAAAAATTATGCTATTATTTTTTGATGATATACTAATCTACAACAGGTCTTGGAAGGATCATGTTCAACATGTTGACAGGGTGCTCAAACTATTGCAGGAGAAACAATTATATGCAAAAACATCCAAATGTTTCTTTGGAGTACAAGAGGTGGAATATCTGGGTCATATTGTATCTCACGAGGGTGTTTAGGTAGACCCTAACAAAATTAAACCCATTAAGGAATGGAAATCCCCACAACCATAAAGCAGTTGCGAGGATTTCTCGGGTTAACAGGGTATTATTGAAACTTTGTTAAGAATTGTTGGAGAATAGCAGCACCTCTAACAACATTATTGAAGAAAGATGCATTTTCATGGACTCCTGAAGCAACTAAGGCCTTTGAACATCTTAAAGAGGCAATGTGCCTAGCACCGGTCTTAGCTACGCCAGACTTCACAAAAACCTTTATTGTGGAATGTGATGCATCAGGAAATGGAATTGGTGTAGTTTTAATGCAGGAAGGAAGACCCATTGCTTTTGAAAGTCGTCCAATCAAAGGAAAGTATTTACAGAAACCTATTTATGAGAAGGAAATGTTAGCAATACTGCATGCACTAAAGAAATGGCGAACTTACCTAATGGGAAGACACTTGAAGGTAAAAACTGATCATGATAGTCTTAAACACTTTTTGGAACAAAGACTATCTTCAGAAGAGCAGCAAAAATGGGTCACAAAGATGTTGAGTTATGACTTTGAAATAATATACAAAAAAGGGAAGCTAAATGTTGTTGCAGATGCACTCTCAAGAAAGAATGAAGAGGTGGAAGCATTGCTTTGTGCCATTTCTATTATCCAACCAGATTGGATAACCGAAGCAAGGGATGAATGGAAGAAGGAGGAATAAGTGTGGACACTCATTCAAAAGTTGCAGCAAGATCATAGTACATATGATACATTTAGTTGGAAAAATAATTCCTTATGGTACAAATATTGCTTATATATTTGTAAGAATTCGCAACTAAAACAAAATATTCTTTTGGAATTGCACACTTCTCCTTTAAGAGGACACTAAGGATTTTTAAAAAGTTACCACAGGGTGAAGAAAGATTTTTTTTTGGAATGGCCTTAAACATGATATTCAAAAGTTTGTGGCGGAATGTTTGATTTGCCAACAAAATAAATTTGAGACAATTAAGACCCCGGGTCTTCTACAACCTTCATCCATTCCAAGTCAATGTTGGGAGGATATTTCAATGGATTTTATCACAGGTTTACCTAAGTTTGAAGGAAAGAGTGTCATCATGGTGGTAGTTGATAGACTTACCAAGTATGCACAATTTTGTGAATTATCTCATCCATTTAAAGCAAGTACAGTTGCTACTACATTTATGGACACAATTAAAAACCTACATGGAAACCCAAGGGTTATTGTGAGCGACAAAGATCCTATTTTTACTGGAAATTTTTGGATGGAGTTATTTTCTTGTTTGGGTAATCAATTATCTCATAGCTCATCTTATCATCCTCAATCCGATGGTAAAACTGAGATAGTAAATAAATTTTTGGAAGGATTTCTTCATTGTTTTGTATCTGATAAACAAACACAATGGGTCAAGTGGTTACCTCTCGCTGAATGGTGGTATAACACTTCCTTCCATACTGCAGCAAAAATGACCCCATTTATGGCACTTTATGGATATCATCCACCTTCCATCACATCATCTTTAAGGGAAAATTCGAAGGTTCAAGCAGTGGAAGATCACATCGAGCATCAGCAAGAAGTTCTCCAACTCTTAAAGGATAACCTGAATTTGGCACAAAATCGAATGAAACAACAGGCATACCAACATCGCAGCGAGAGAAGTTTTGATGTAGGAGATTGGGTATTTTTACGGCTACAACCATACAAAAAAATTTCCCTCAAGCAAGCTAAAAAGGATAATAAATTATCGCCAAAGTACTATGGTCCTTACAAGGTGTTGCAAAAGATTGGTACTATGGCATACAAATTGGAGCTTCCTGCTTCTTCGCGAGTACATCCAGTTTTCCATGTTTCGTGCTTAAAGAAGGTTATAGGTGAAAATCTTCCAGTTCAAACAATATTTCCAGAACTTGATGAGGAAGGAAAAATCATATTGGAACTGGAAGCGGTCATGGAAACAAGAACTCGACAACTACGGAATCGATCAATTTCAGAATATCTCATCAAGTGGAAAAACTTACCCACTGAAGATTCTACATGGGAGGATGAGAATTTTATACAAAAGCACCCAGAGCTACTCAAGCGTTGAGGACAACACTTTTTTTGAAGGAGAGGGGCATGTTAGGTCCCTATATTACTAGTATAGTCCCTTATTGTTGTTAGTGTAACCACCTTATTGTTATTATTGTATACAACTTCACCATTAGGTATTATTCTTACATATTAAATAATTGTTAGATTGACTAGTTACATGACTATGCTTAGATGGACTCTACTGCGCAATGGTTTTTTGTAATTTGTATCATCCAAGAATTGTTCCATTCATGTAATCCTTCAAGTTTACCTTGAAGTGGCTTATTTCTAAGGCATTGATATCTCTTTTCTTCTATTTTTGGAGCTAGTTTCACAACATTGTTAAAATTTCTTTCACAACTTATGATTTCATGTATCGAATACTATCTCAGATTTATTATCCTTGACCTTGTTAACAAATTAATAATTCAGCTTTAGTAGTGATTGTCCTTGAAGACAATTCATCACCACCTTGTTCTACTATAACTGCATTTATAATTTCTATTTATTTATGTCTTTACAAGTTGATATTAAATATAGCGTAATATAGTAACATCACAATTTGTATTATACCTTTATGAATTTTATAGTATTCTAATCCACTTCCATCACTTAATTTCCTTCCACATTATATGTCACCCTTATCATCCTCAAGGGTTAATATTTATTTTTTTGGTAAGTTAGGCTATTCTATTAATTCGAAAACATAGAAGTTACATATGCTACAGGTTGGATTGGCAAGCTGCGCTTAGCCAATCCCAGCCTTTGTTACATGGTTTCTAGGCTGCCTCGGGGGAAGAAACCAGGCCCAACAAAACTTAAAGCATAAAATTACATTATTCGCAGTAGCGCTGGCATATCTAAGTAGTAAAAAGTAAATGGTAGAAAAAAGGCACTGATGGCAAGCTTGAAAAAGAACTTGGGAGAACTGTGCAGCTGCACAGGTTTCAATTTCCATCTTCATCATCACTGTTTTGGGCCTCCTCATCAATGAGGCAAGAAGGAGCCTGCGCAGTAGCTTCCTCCACATTTGCCACTATATGCATAGGGTTGTGGACCGGTGCAAAGAGGATGGGGGAGTCTTGGTCTACGTCGTCGGGGACACTCGTCCAGATGCCATCATAATCCATCACCTAGATGTTCGAATCCTCATCTTCCTCCTCATGAATTGGTAGTTGGTCATTTTTGCAGTGTTAGAGGTGCATCTGGGAGAGAAGTTGGAATTCCATAGGCTGCATCTTCCTCTCTACACAGCTTGCCCAGGAGCTTCTGCATTCTACTCGGGTTCTAAATTCTGACTCGCAAAAATGTTGGAAGAGGAACCTTCCATCAAATATAGATGATTTTCCTCACCATGGTGATATAGGCCAGGGAGAGCCCCTCTCTGTCTTCCTCATATAGTTTTTTGGTGAAGTCTAGGAGCCATTACACGCAGAGGCATGGGGGAGTAGTTTAGGGAAGGGTACAGAAAAGGGAAAGCAGCGCTAGGGCTCTGGGCATAGGAGTAGATGGGGGGAAGGTGTGCAGGAAGGGGTTTAACAGCCTAAAGGAAACTGAGCAACGTGACGCTGAGAATAGATCTTCACAGCCTTCTGAGGTCAGGGAGAAGCCAGTGCAGAGTTAAAGAGGAAAAAGGAAGAGATAACAATCTCTTTATTGAAAGGGGCTAAGAGATCATATTTTTAAAGGGTCTAGGGTGTGTGCGATGAGGATAGCAATGAGTAGGCTTCACATGCATCTGCATGTTATGATTGATCACCTGAGCATGCTTGAGGGAAGGGGGATGGCTCCAATATGGATTGATCATGGTGATCATTTATGGTGATAGATGGGAGGTGATGCTTTGGACATGGTGACACAGTTCCCGTCCTCTCATCATCATCTCTGATTATGTGAGTCTCGTGTGAGTGGCAAACGCTTGGAGGATCTGCAGTAGGTGAGGCTCTGTGCAGAGGATCTCTACCTCTTGAGGAGTGTGGGATGTGATTATCAAGCATGTCAGTTTTGTCACCCGCATCCGGGGGGAGAAGATCCTTCTGCATAAGAGTGAGGCAATCTTGTCTGAGTGATTCCCCCTCAACTTTTGTTAGGGTGGAGTGATTCAACTCATAGTTTCTTTCCACCCCTTTGTTCGCTAGGGGATCCGCAACATATTTGGATTTCCTGTGAACGTGACCAAAAGTGATGGCTTTGTGGTTGTGAATCAACTGTTCGAGCACCTTGAGCTTATGGGAAAGTCTCCAGATATTGGAAACTTTTGACGAAGAAGTACCTTGGAGGATTTTTGTGGCAACCATAGTTATGATTTGCAAGTCTCCCTCCATTTCTAGAGGGAAATAATGAAACTCGATGGTAGTTTGAATACCCTTTATAAGCCCCTCCAACTCCGTCGAATTATTGTTTTCCCAACCTGTGTTCCTGTAGTAAATCTAAAGAAGGTCTCCTTGAGAGTTCCTGATAATTTCCTCAAAACCAACATTTCCACGGTTGCCTTTGGACGCTCCATTGAAATTGAATTTGAAGAAGCCATTAGAGGGGGGAGACCATTTTTTTGGAGTAGGGGTTCTGCCTACGCTTCTAGGATTGATGTCCATCAGGGTGTTTAGACTCATTTTCCAGTTGTTCCATATGTGACATTCTGTTGTAGAGGTGGGGAGGTCCTCCTGACTCCAGGCATCTAAGGCTAGAGTTTCAGAGAGGTTGTTGTAGATTATGTCCCACATCTGATTAGAAGTGGATGCCTTCTCTTTAAAGATGTGTTTGTTTCATTCCTTCCAGATGTTCCAAATGAGGATGCCCAGAATGATCTACCAAAGTCTATTCAGGAGATTGCTGGTATATGGGTTGTCCTGCTAGTTGTTGATGGTGTTAATAATGGTGCCCCTTATTTGATAGGAACGTCAGCATAAGGCTATTATTTTTTCCCACAAGAAATTGGCGGTTGGACATTGGCCAACAGGTGGTCGATGGTTTCCAGGTTATCCTGACATAAGGTTCATCTAGAGGGTCCTACAAACCACCTCTTCAAAAGGTTGTCCCATGTGAGGATGCGTCGTTTACTAAGCAGCCACAGAAAGGTAGCTATTTTAGGCCACAAATTAGCCTTCCATATCTTTTTCTAAATGAGATATGCTGGTCCAGGTTTTTTCTGATGAAGAATGTTGTAAGATTCCTTGGTTGAGTAGTTTCCATTGGGCATATACCCCCAGCAGAGGATGTTAGGTCCTGTTTTTACTTTGATTTTTATTTTTGTACTAAGCTCCTCCTAGATTTTTGTGTGGCTTTCATTTTTCTAGTTGTCTTGCCATCTGCTCGTATGTAGCCATTGCCTGTATCCTTTGGATGTGTCGTTCGTCCAGAAATATTGAGCCTTCTGTCTTTTCCTTCCTTGGAGAGCCGCACTCCAGAGAGGTTTGGGGAAGATGGAGGAAAGGCTTGACATTTATTGCCAGGATCCCTCCCATAATCTGGCTTGGTTACCACTTCATAGCTCCCAGAATCTATGATTTTGGATCATCCTTTTTTGTTGCTTGCTGCTTTCCATATTTGGGATCCAGTTAGATCTAGGTTATACCTTATGAGATCTTCCTTTGGCCAGTAGTGTGAATACTTGGCTGCCCATAGGTTGGCCCAAGGAATGTTAGGGTTGGAGACCCATTTCCACTAAATTTTGGCTCTCATTATGGTATTGTTTTGTTTAAGGTTACACAGTCCTAGTACTCCTTGACTTTTGGGGGTGCAAACATCCTTCCAATTGAATAGGGCCCATTTTCTTTTTTCCTTGGTGCCTCCCCATAGAAAATATCATTGCAAGTTGTGCATGGCCTTGAAGACCCATTTGGGAGCTGAAAGGAAACATAAAATATAGATAGGGAGGGATTGCCGAATAGATTTAATGAGGACTAGGTGGCTGGAAATGTCAAGGGTGCGATGGGTCTAGTTGGATAAATTAGTTTCAATTTTGTTCAGTAGTGCTCTCTAGGAGGATTGATTGATGGTTGTGTTCGTCAGCTGAGATCCTAGGTATTTGGAAGGAAAAGAAGAAATGGATAATACAAGGATGCAGACGATAGTGCGCTGGGTTTGAGGGGATGTGTGAAAGAAGAAAATGTACAATTTGTCAGGGTTAACCTATGTGCCAGAGGCCCAAGAGAAAGATTCGATAACGGATTTTAGGGTTCAGAATTCTTGGACCGAGGGACAACCCATAATCATATTGTCATCCAAACATTGCCAGTGAGAGGAGGGAGGCAGGTTGTGGAGGGTAAACCAAGCAGGGCGCCTGTTTGGATGGAGCTTTTGAGAAGGCGACCCAATCCTTCTGCCATAATGATTAAGATAAAGGGAGAGAGAGGGTCCCCTTTTCTTATGCCTCTCGAGGGGTTGAAGGTAGCAGAGGGGATGCCATTGACCAAAATGGAGAGAAAGGGGGAGGTGATGAGACTCATGATCCATCGGACATAGCTATGGCTGAAGCCAAAGGCTAAAAGAAATTTTTTGATGTAGTCCTAGCTGAGTTTATAAAAATCTTTTAATAGGTCAATTTTAAGAAGCATGCCTGATGGCAGGATGCCCCTGCCAAACCCACATTACAATATTTCACATCCTTTTCTTCCGCAAAACCTGTAATCACATCAAAATTATCAGTTACAAAAATACAAGGTTTAACATCATCGAGCTGATCTGGATTTGCCCAATAACTCAGGAAGTCATCAATGATCTCCTCTTCCGTTTCATCAATGGAAACTTCCACTTTCAACTCAGCTGCTCTGAGTTCTGTACACCCCAACTATACATCCATCCTCTGTTCAAGCTCTCTCAGCTTCTCCGCAAACTGCATGTTCATCTGCTGATATCTCTTCTATTGTAGTCTCTGCCACTTCACCCTCTTCTTCATGAGCCAACCAACTCTCTGGCTTTCCTCTATCATCATCTTTAGTTTGTTAAATTGTTCCCTGATCTCAGATAACTCTTGTCATATTCTGCATCAGTCATCTGTAGCTTTATGCCATTTTCCTTGGCATCTTCTTTCTCCTTCTTTCTACTGAGATTTCTTTAATATGCCTGCAAACAATGCTTCAAACCAGAGTTATAATAATACTTTGTCAGCTCACCTTCAAGATCACTGTTGATCTTGTTTTTCACTTCTCATCTGCACTGCATCTCTGTGCTGTAATCTTCATCAGTTTCAAAATCTAATAAGTTTTATCACACATGCAATTAATAAAAACTTGAACCTTCAAACAAAGATATTCCAGCTCTGATACCACTTGATAGAATTCTTCTTTTCCTGTCAATTCATTTGCACACACAATATATACTCAATACAAACTCAGAAATTGATTTTTCCTTGTATCAGGACCAATATTTACATAGGAATTTTCCTTCCTCTGGCCTGATGTTTAGTCAGTGGCCATTTCCTCTAATTTTCCCAAATGCTTACAATCAAAACCCTACTTCTCTATCTATTTCCTATCTTCCAAATCTGTCTTTTATGCCTTTGAGGCTTACATTTTATACAAAAAAGTCCTAAAACTATATTGTTCTCAATTCTTGCATTTTCTCAACAAAATCCTAAATATCCTCTTTAATCCCTAAGGATCCTCTTTCTTCCATAAATAATGAAACAAACTCTAATTTAGGATTTATAGTTAATTCCTAAATCTCTCAATCCCTATACACTCTCAACTATCCTAATACTCTCATGTTCTCCAATTATTCAGGAACATTTACAAAATTCCTGAAAATATTTTAATTAATTCTCATTAAAATCACTCAAATCATTACATAAGAAATCAAACCCCTTAAAAACACAAAATCCCTAAATCTAATAAAATACAAGGAATTTTCTTGAGCCTAATGCCCCTGCATCAATGCCCAACGTTTTTGTGGTTTTCAGGGAGTGAATGAATTCATGGGTTAAAGTGATGCCATCAAGAATTTTCTTGCCTTCCACATAACTTGTTTTCTCTGGGGAGATGGAGAGGGGGCGTGACAAGGAACCGAATTCATATTTTCTTGTTTGATAAAGGGACAAGGCGTAGCTTGCTTGATGGGCTGCAGAAATGACTGGATTTCTTGGTCTACTTGCTCCCAGGTCTTACTTTCGTCCAATGCCCCTAGCGAAGGAATGTGGTGAAGAGTGTGCATCGAGTCAATGCCGCTGATCAGGTGGTCGTACGAAGACATTACTTTGTCCAAATCTTTGGATAGCTTGTCCTTGGATTTCATCTTCATTCGGATTTGGACTTTGGCATCTTCTGTATGAATCCAATCCTTCTTAGGAAAATTCTTGGGAGCTTGAGGGTATCGCACTGTCCAGTCCATCATTTTATCTAAGGTAGCTGAGGCTTCCTTGAGCTGCTTGTGCTTTTGCTTAGTTTCTGCTCGTGCTCTTACCAATGGGGCGACCGTTTGTTCTATGGTGAACATTTCCCCATACACCTGCCTCATGGTCGCCTCTAATACATCACATTCCTTTACAATGGAAAGTGGAACTTCATTGACCAGGGGAGCCTTGTTTCAGAGTTTTTGCACCTCTTCTTTCAACGCCGACCTCTCCTGTTGCACCTTCCTCTATTGCTACTCCACTGCTCGTAGTCTGTTTTGTAGAGAAATGATTTCTCTACTCATTCTGGTTACATTTTTTTCCATGCTCGCAGCGATATCCGTGCCTGTCGATGTTATCATCATGGGATTAGTCCTAGTATCAAGGACTATGTCTTTTCCACTTGCAACCGTGGATGCGGCGGAAGGACTTTGGGCCAGGGACCTTCTCTTCTCTTGCCGGATTTTGAAGGAGAATTGGTAGAATGTGAGCCTGGTGAGGTCGAAGACCTCCTCCTCATGCCCCTGGGGGGAATTAACATCGGAGAGCATGGTTTCTGTACCGCCTAGAGGTACTTCGAGGGGAGACACCTCGATATCTTCTATCATTTCATCCTCCTCTTCTTTCTTCTTCTTTTCCTCCTTTTCCCTTTGCTGGCGCTCGGCTTCCGCCTTCTCATGCTCTTCCTTCCGCCTGCACTCCGTTTCTGCTGCTGCTTCTATTTCGGCTTTCCTCTTTCACTCGGCTGCAGCAGCTTGGTCTGATTTCTTTTTGTGTTCAGCTTCTGCTTTTTCAAGCTCTTTCTTGAGTGCCTGTTCTGTTGCGGACCGCACCTCTTTTTCCTCCTTTTCCTTCCTGGCCTCCTCGGCCTTCTTCTTCTTCTGATCTGCCTTTGAACTCTTCTTGTGCTTCTCCTCGTCCTCTTTTATTTTCTTTTCTCTCTCTTGCTGGGCTTTGGCCTCTACTTCTTTCCATTGGGAACAGGTGTCAGGCCCCGTGCTGGTCCGGGGCTTTTTAGCTAGAGAGGAAGAAGCACCTCCTAACTTACGGCTCCTGTCTTCTAGGCTTTGATCATCCGGATCCTCTTGGCCAGAGTCTACCCTCGGAGTAAGTTGTCTATCTGCATTGTACCAGTTCCTTCTTTCATCTTCTCCCAGGCGTTCTACATGCTGGTAGTTCCATTTGAATTTAGCCTTCTTGCAATGTTCGGGAACTATCCTCTCCGGGTCGTATGTTCGGTACTCTAAAGCCCCAAAGTGATAGCTTTTCATCTCTTCTCCCTCTGCCCCTACCTCTCTGAAATCTTAAACTGTGTACGCGCCGATAGTGAGGGGTAGCGCTGGCCAGGGCTTCTTCTTACCTTTGGACAGGACACTGGAGAAGCCCGAGGACATTTGGAAGCATACCTCTTGCATGAGCATTCTGTTTGTAACGAAATGAGGCATAGCATGTGGTGCCCTGAACGAGCCGAAGACTCGGATGAAAGTATATTCGGCGAACGGAAACCAATGCGCCACTTGGCTTAGAGTCTCCCTGGCTCCCCAAGACATGCAAGGGGCATCCTGGAAAAATAATATCCTGGATAGGGCGGGGATGAATATTTCAGATATTGGCTCTATATCCTGTTTGTACCTGGATTCCCATAACACTTTGGTTTGTAGATGAATGGCTTGTGTCTGCGTGGAATCCCAGTTATGTGCCCATCCCTCAAAATGCAACCTCGCACAGATGACATCCAATAGATAAGAGGCCATATAGAACTTAGAAGGCATTCCTTCATCTGGGGCCAATGCCGAGGACAAGTTCGTATGCATTGAGGTCATCAATATACTAGCCTAGTTGAAACGGGTGCCATGCAATGTTACATATTCCATGATAGTAGCCCATGTGCCATTGAAGGTGGTGGCATCGGGGCACCCGTACAGTCTGCAAAGCATGGCGATTACTAATTTATATACTTTTCTCAGGCTAGCCACCGGATATTCTTGATATTTCTTGACTTTGAATTTCTCGGGCTCTGCCCAGCACTGCTTGATAATGTCGACTACAGGGACCGCATGGGAAAGAGCCCATTCTTCTATGAAGTTTTCTTCTTGGCGAGGCAAAGAGTAATAAACATGGGCATCTAAGCCTATGAGCGTTGCGAAAGCCTTTCCTTCGTTGTATCGAATCACAAACTTCTTGGGATCTGTCTTCTGTATGATCCAGTCTATCATCTTTGGACATGGAAATATGACCAGATGAGCACCTGCGAGATGCAGCTTGGACCTTTTGAATTTTAAGTATACTTCCCGATCTGGGAGATCTTCTGGAAATTTCGATTCTGTTATGGCAAACTCATGGTACACTTGGTACCATCGCATGCTATCCCCTTTTTCAAATGTACAAAGGGTATCTCTGTATATCGGGGGTGGGGACACTGGCATGTCCATCTCCACATATTCCACTGCTAAGTTCTTGTCCTTCTTCCAGGACACTGGGGGTGCCATGTCGCTAGAATCCGAGAGAACAGGTATACACTCTGCGTCTGCTTCAAGTTCACCTGTCATATTCATGAAAGAATCCCATGATAAGAACGACATGATGATAAGAGACCAATTACAATTTATCAATGATTTTAGCTGGGACATAAGCAGAATTGAAGCAATGGTCTACTGGGTCGCGGGGTCGCAGATTGAGAGAAATTAGCCAACATGTGACCTTGCGACCTTGCGACTAGGTCGCTGGGTCGCTGGGTCGCGAACCGTGAAAAAGTATGAAATTGTGACCTTGCGACCTTGCGACTAGGTCACTGGGTCGTGGGGTCGCAAATTTTAAAAAACCTGGATAATGCGACCTTGCGACCTTGGGACTGGGTCGTGGGGTCGCGGGGTCGCAAATCTCAAACAATTTGGAAACTGCGACCTTGCGACCTTGCGACTAGGTCGCGGGGTCGCAGGTCGCGCTAGGGCTTCCCTTTGGGTTTTGGGCGCGCGCGGCGTGAAGTGGTTTTCTCCTTAACTGGAGAAATGCAAAACCAAATGGGTCAAGATGGAGTCAAGGGCTAGCTTTTGGAGTAGGGAAGTAGCCATGAAATCCAAGACCAGCAATGGTGATGATTTTGAGCATAGTGGGCACAGTGGGGGAAACAGGAATCAGAACACAAACCCTGAGTAAGAAAAATAGCCAGTGGTTGAGGCAAATTTACAATTTAAAGGCTAAGGGTGCCTGGGATTTAGCAAGAATAACCAAGAAGGAAACAACAGGAGGGAAAAAGGCAACTTACCTGGGAAAATCGCGTCCCAGTCGACCTGTCAGAGCCGTTTTTTCTATCCGCAGCATATGAAAAATGCGACCTAGCGACCTCCTTTATATAAAAAGGTCGCACGTGTGGGAATTTAATCAGGTCGCAAGGTCGCAATTTGAGATATTAGAGAGATATGCGACCTCGCGACCTTGTGACCTTGTGACTTGCTAGCTCGCGGGGTCCCAAACTCGCAGAGTCACGATTTTCTGGAAAATTGAGTTTTGCGACCTTGCGACCTTGCGACCCTGCAACCTTCAGGTCGTGGGGTCGCAAGGTCACGGAGTCGTAGTTTTCTAAAAAATGAAGTTTTGCGACTCTGTGACTTAGCCTTCTGGACTCTTTACTTGGTTTCCTTTAAGTTCAAGGGGCTCCAAAAATTTTGAAGTGGGGTTTTTTGGAGGGTGTTGTAGAGGCTACAACAAATGGTGATTCACTAGACGAACTCATAGTCTCTGCTGATGGTTAGCCTTGGAGGGGGAGGGAGGGGTCTTTTGCTGGCTGTTTGTTTTACCTTATGGTCGACATTTCCTAGCTTTTGGGCACCTTGCTAGGTTTCTTAGTCTGCTAGCCTGTTTGGGTGCTGGTTAACCAAAATTCATTTCTTCAGGTCTTCAGACCGAAAGGGTTGGAGAACTCCAGGCAGATACAGGGTCCGGTACGATTATTTTGTCCTCATCGTGTTGCTCCGCTGCCAGCGAACCTCTCGGTCCCGGCGGAGTCACTGCCTAGGAATCGTGAACGTTGCTCCGCTGCCAGCGAGCCTGGTCAGTACCCCGGCAGAGTCGTTACATCACCTATCTGCGCAGGAAGCCTTTCTCAATCCTTTACCCTTTATTAGTGTGTTATTCCACTTATTTTGAATGTGCCTGAGGCACTTATTTAGATGTGCTCGTGGCACTTATTTGAGATGGGAAATTTTGCCTGGGCGGATGGGATCCTAACTTATTTTGCTTGCAGAGAGGTTGTGCCTGGTCTGGTATGAGGACTTTGGTTTTTCTCGGATGCCCTGACGTAGCATGGAGTACCTCTTTTCCCTTCCGATCTAGTTACCACTGCATCGCACTTTCTTTTGTAGACACCCTCTCAAACTTGCTAGGTGGGCTCCCTGCTTGATGACTTGAGCTAAATCATTTGCTGCCTCTAGGTGCCCGTAACAAGCAAGCCTTTACTACCTTTTTGTCTATCGGGAAAAGGCCTTCCATCAGCATAGAACCTGTTGCAGTGTGCCAATTGCGTGGCTCTGACAAGCCCTTCCATTTTAAATTTTTCTTTTTTTAATCAAAAGGAATGAAAACAAAAACTATGGTACAAGGATAAGATAGCCCTCTAAGGGCTGCTAAGTGAAGTAATGTTTGAGGTCATGGCCGTTTTCCGGGAGGACCTCGACTCTTCCCTCAAGGGTTTGCATTCTAAACATATGGGAACCTAATTTCTCCTTAACTTGGAAAGGACCTGTCCATAGTGCTTGGAACTTGGAATGTTTTCCTTTTTCTTCGTGAGCTTTATCCCATTTCAGGACCAGGTCTCCTACCTCAAAGTTTTTATTCCCTGTGGATTTTCTATCAAACCATCTCTTGATTCGGCTTTGGTGGATGGCAAACTTTTCCCGGGTTTTTTGTCTTTCTTCCTCCAACTTCAGTAGGGTGTCAATCCGAGTCTGCAAGGTAGGGCATGAGGTACCATGACATTCTTGGGACAGCTGAAGGGTAGGGAGAGATAAATGGGGAGGAAGAATAGCTTCTTTTCCATACACGATAAAATATGGAGAGGTACCTAGGGAGGACTTGGGCGTGACACGGTCGAACCAAAGTGCATTGTGAAGGGCGTTGTGCCAGTTGCGCTGGTGGGACAGCAGGGTCTTCTTAATGATGCGGATTAGATTTTTATTAGTCGACTCAGCTAAACCATTTCCTTGGGGATAGTAATTTGCATAATGTTTAAGAAAAATACCGTTTTCCAGGGAAAAATCATATAATTTAAAAGATGAAAAGTAAGTTGCATTATCAAAAACCAAGGAAGTTGGAATGCCAAACCTGGTGATGATGGAATGAGTGACAAATTCTATTACCTCCTGATCATTGATTTGGCGTAAAGGTGCTGCTTCGACCCACCTGGTGAAATAATCAGTAGCTGTAAGAATGTACCGGTGTTGCTTGGAAGAGTGAGGTATGATTTCGCCAATGACATACAAACCCCACTGTTGAAAAGGTTCTTCCACTGCTACTGACAGTAAGGGGGCGGCTGGTTGCGCTTCTCATTTTGTGAATTTCTAGCACTGGATGCACTTCCGAACATATGCATGCGCATCTCTGAAAAGGGTTGGCCAATAGTATCGTGCACGCATTATCTTATGGGTGGTGGTATCCCCGGCAAAATGACCTCCAGCTGGTCCGTCGTGCAGCTCGGTCAAGATTTTATGCGCTTCATCATGTTCTAAGCAGCGTAACATGACCCCATCGTAATGTTTCTTGAAAAGCTTCCCCTGGATCAGCTGGTAAGATGCAGCTTTGAGTCTTATCGCGCATTTCTGCCGGGCAGTTAGAGCGGGGTCAAGGGTACCCTGGGCTAAGTATCCTGAAATGTCAGAGTACCAAGAAGGGCTACTCTACTGAGGCACATGGTCACTCTGGTACATATCGATTTCTTGTTCCCAACACTCTTCTTCAACTCCATGGGAACTTGCAGCGTCCACAGCCATTTGGCATAAACCTTGTCCTTTCACGGTGTGTGCTAGTTTAAACTCTAAATCATACTCTTGCAGGCACGCCACCCAGTTTCCTCGCCTCTCGCCTAGCTCCTGCTGCACAAACAGTGAGTGGACAGCTGGGTGTGGAATGAAAACCGTGACGTGGTTTTTCAAGATGTAGGGCCTGATATGCTTGACTGCTTTTGTAGACCGCATAGGCTTGCTTTTCAATTTCAGGGTAGTTCAATTCAGCTCCTTGTAAACCAGTACTCATGAAGGAAATGGGCCGCTCATCATTGTTTCCGTCCTTCTGCGTGAGGACAGCTGCAAGTGATGAATCTGAAGCGAAAGTATATAGGATAAAGCCTCTGCCAAAATCTGGACTTTGAAGGGATGGCACTTCAGCTATAGTCTGCTTGATTTTGTCGAAAGCCTCTTTCTCTGGTAGGTTCCATTTGAACACCGCATTCTTTTTTATCATCCCTTGCAAAGGCCTAACTATCTGGGCAAAATCCGATATGAACTTGTGGACAAAATTGATTTTCCCCAGGAAAGATTGCATTTCTTTCTTACTACTCGGGGGGGGGATCTGGGCAATAGATTTCGCCCACTCTAGATCTACTACAATGCCTTGCTTAGTTATAATGTGGCCCAGCAAGTTCCCTTCCGCCACAGCGAAAACACTCTTTTTCGAGTTGAGAGAAATCTCGTACTTCCTGCACCTCTCGAAGATTTTCTTGAGGTGGCGTAAATGATCGCCCCGGTGTTTTGAAAACATAGTGATGTCGTCCAAATAGACTACCACGCTCTTCCCTATCAAACCACGGAAAGCTATATCCATGGCCCGTTGGAAATTTGCCCCCGCGTTAATCAATCCAAAAGGCATGTGCCTGAAAGCGAATGTTCCCCATTTGGTCCGAAAGGTAGTTTTCAATCTGTTTGGTTCGGCTACCAGCACCTGGTTGTAACCAGAGAAACCGTCCAACAAGGAGAACATCTCGGATCTGGACACAGCTTGCAATATTTGTTCCATAGGTGGCACTGGGTAATTGTCTTTTTTTGAGGCTCAATTCAAATTTCGGAAATCCACACATAAGTGGATCTCACCAGACTTCTTCCATACCGGAACTAGATTTGATACCCATGTGGAGTGACAAACTTTGAAGATAATGCGTGCATCCAATAGCTTCTTGAGTTCTTTCAGAATCATCGGTTCCAAAGTAGGGTGTACTTTTTTGAGCTTCTGTTGGAATGGCTTCACACCTTCCTTCATGGGTATGACGTGTTGAATAATCCGAGTATCGTACGTACGTAAATCATTATACGTCCAAGCAAATACGTCTCGATACTTCCGAAATAGTTGGGTGAATGCCTGCGTCTCTTCTTCGGTACAATCTTTCTTGAGGTTAATGAACTTCGGGTTCTCTTCTGATCCCAAATTCACTTGCCGATGTGCCAAAATGGATCTTTGTACCTTGGTATTTGGGGGGCCATGGAATCGGCTTTGCAAGTCGAAGAGATTTTCAAGTGATACTATCCCCTTGGGCATGGGGTTTTCCTTGCGTTTGTCATGTTCTTCCTACAAGGATTGGTCGTGATCCACCTCATCAATTGCCGCATCTTTGAATACTTTAGTGTTGAGCATAAACTCCAATATCTATTGATCATCATCAAAAATGCGTAAATTAGTAATATTATCTGGCACGAAGGGTCTATATATAACTTCAATAGAAAAGCCGTCCTTCAAAGGGGTAAATCTAGCAGCAGCATTAGCCAGAGTATCAGTTGTTGCATTGTGCATTCTAAGAACAGATTTAATTCCAAAAGCATCGAAAGCAGAAATAAGACGCCATACCTCTCGCTGATAAGCTTTTAAATGCGAAGACAAAAAATGAATGGTATTGCGTACCTGCCAAGTAATGATCTTGGAATCTCCAATAACTTGTAAGCACCTTACCTTTAAATCCAATGCCTTCTTGAGCCCGAGGATTAGAGCTTCATATTCAGCAGTATTGTTTGTGCACTAGAACTCAAGCCGACACGAAATCAAGAATTTGTTCTTTTGAGGGTCTAGCAAGATGCAGCCCACACCAGCTCCGTCAAGAGTTTTGGAACCGTCATAGTACAGGGTCCATACATCATTTTCTAGCTCCTTTGGGGTTGTAGTTTGGGGCAGGACTTCATTTTGGTGTGAGACGGGAGTGGCTTGGTCTTCCGTGATGAGTGTTAATTCAGACTGGATCTCGGGATCTACTGGAGACTGAGGAGGGCAATAACATCCGAAAATGGCTTCCAAGAAGCACATGCCAAGCTCCTCCTGGGCGAAACTGATGGGTTCATTAGTAGCATCCAAATCAGTCACAGTATATTTCATATATGGCTCACTTTCAACTCTGATTTGGTTATTCTGCCCCTTGTACGAAAGCCAAAGGTGGGACCAGTCAGTGGCAAAATATCCTTGCAGCTTGCTGGACCAGTCCCTACTAAGTAATAGGCCGTAGGCTTCCGGAATGTCAACAACCACAATGTCAATACATTGGTGGACTCTAGAATCGGACGAGAGGCGGATGATGATGTTATTTAGTTCTCCTACAGCTAGCACTTGAGATCTGTCAAGTTGAATGATCCTTGCGTCAATTTTCTCTGGGCGGATGTTCAGCTTCTTACAAACAGATAGGGGCATGACATTTGTAGACGCACCAGAGTCAACTAGATATTTATGGACGTTGAAGTTGAAGATCTCAAAATACAGGAGGAAAGGAGGAGTAGACCTCCTGGAATTTGCATTGATGGCGTTTACGATAGACTGAACACTTGGACTAGGCTGCGCGGACGTGTTGCTCACAGGCTTAGTAGTTGAGGTATTGGAGAAGGCCTTAAGAATGAGTTCTCGTTGATTCGTGATGCGGGCAAGCTCGTAGAGGGAGATGTTAGCTCTGGTTTTCTTCATGTCCTCTACAATGTTATACGTGGAATCAGATTGAGGATAGGGCTCGGTAGTGGTTGTGGGGGACCCCATCGGGAGCTTGCTCTTCTGATTTGCTCGGGTGTTGTCATTGGTGGGTTTCTTAGGGGAAGCCTGTTGTTCATTCCCCGGGGGGAGAATTTTCCTTAAGAAAGCCCTTTTCTTCTCCTCAAAGGATGGTTCGGGGACCAGTCCTTTGCTCCTAAGGCTGTAGTTTCTTACGGGTGGGGCCTTAGGATCATCTGCCATGTTGATATCAGTGACAGTAAGATGGTTGTCACCGCGAATAACGTCAAATGCAAGAACTGAGGACCCTGGTTCTTCATCCAGGGGTAAATCCTCATCGTGGCCCGAAACATCATCCCCCCCCGCCTCCCCTGGGGTTTGATCATCCAGAAGCTGGTTTACTACTACGGTCATGCTGCCTATCCATTGTGGGCATGTTTTTTCAAAGTGGGCAGCCTGGTGGAACGAACAGAAGTTATCTTTTCCTATTTCTTCCATGTTGAGAACAGTGTTCAGGTTAGACGGACGTCGGCTGGTGTTGGGGTTGCTCTTTCTGAAAAAGGGCTTGGGTGCCTTGGCACTATTCATGGATTCTATACCCTTCCTCTTCAGGTCAGAGACTTCATTTTTCAATAGCTTGAGGGTCTTTTCTATACTCTCAAAGTCAAAAGCGTCTTTATCCTTATCTGTGGTCTTGTTTGTGGAGGACTGACCCTTTTTTGTGATTGGTTTGTGGTCATCTCTCCCCTTGTGATCGATAGCTCCTATATAAAGCATGTCTCTTTCTACAGTGAGGGCGACTGCGTAGTTGGCTGCAAGGGTGGGCCGAGCTTTGCGTTTCACGAAGACTGCGATATCCCTGGGGAGAGATTTTGTATAGTAGTCAATGGTAATAGAGTCGTCCAGCGCCAGGTTAGGGGGGAACTTCTCTAGTATGGTGGCAAAGCGCTGATTGAAGTCCCTAACCTTCTCTTTCTTATGGAACTTAATGGTACTTAACTCGGTGAGGAGCATGGAAGGGGTTTTGTCCTCTGAAAATTTCTGCAAGAATGCGCGTCGGAACTGGTCCCATGATGTGATGGAGGCACTTGGGAGGGAGCGATACCAGGTGGCTGCTTTGTTTTCAAGAATATGCGGAAACAGATGGCAAGCAACGTCATATGTCTGAACCCTCATGATTTGTAGGGAAAGATAGAAGCTTCTTATATGATCCTCGGCCAAGGTGCCTTTCTCGGGATCAAACTTGGGGAGGTGTTTCTCCGGGTGCCTAGGTAGGTCATGGAGGGGGCCCAAAAGATCTAATGGGGACTGGGCCATCCAGGCTAGTGGTTGCACTCTCCTAGCCTGCTGGTGGTGCCTAAACTCAGGCTCAGATTCACTTCCCGTACCTGACACCGATGCTCCTCCCTCATGGCGAGAGTGTTCATCTTGATCTCTCTCACGGTAGTCAAAGTCTCTAAGATATCCCCAGTTGTGGACAGGCGGCCTATTTGGGTTGGGGGGACGGTGGTTGGTACGGTGTCCTTGGCCTCAGCCTCTATCTCCTCTACCTCCAGTATGGCGAGCTCTATTTCCCTTGCCTTCGTTTCTGCGGGCTCTATTTCCCTCACCTTCATTCCTGCAGGCTCTACTTCCCTCACCTTCGTTCCCTCGGCCTCGATCTCCATCACCTCCCCCAGGTGGGGGGTGTGCCTGGTTGTTGTTAGGTTGGGCTGAGAATCGAGGAAAGGTTCGGTAGGACCAAATTCTTCCTCATCGCCGTCTTGGAGCTTGGGAATCGGTTCGTCGCCCTGAGCAGCGGTGGCGAGCTCTTCAACCATGAGATTCACTAACTGGGGTATGGTACTCACCAGGGCACCATTACGAGTGATGTTTTCAGTTGGGGTCCTAGTATGAGTCAAAAAACCCATGATTGGGGCATATCGCAAATCCCTGATGAGATTGCGGGAAGCTGGGCACAAGGCTATCAGCTGTGCTCTGGTAATTTCATAATATGGGGCCTCCTCCCTTGGAATATCTTCCAACGGAGGGATAGCTTCGTCGTTTATGACCTCCCCATGGGGATTTTGTGATGGAATGTTGGTTTTATGCTGGGAGGCTACCATTCAGGCCCTCCTTCTAGCGCCAATTCTATTGACAGGAAAAATTGTCCGGCCAATAGTAGGGGATCTCCCCGGTAGAAAGTCCCAATCAGACCTTGAACCGTTTGGAATAGGGATCCCGTCCGGGGTGTGGGTCCGGCTACCGCTTAAATCACCTTCCCTTTGGTCTCAAAAGAACTCGATCGAACCTACAAACACACACTTACTCACATGATACAAGATACATGGTTGATGCATTAAACATGTATATAACACTATGCGTAGCAAGAAAAATAATGAAGCATACACGTCGAAGGAGGTGTTGTCAACAACACATATTTGGGGTTATTCTTGTAGGCTATTCTGACCACAAAAGAAACAGTTCTTTATGGCAATATGCCCCTTTACTTCATGAAAGATAAAACGAAATGCTAATAAACAAAGTCATTAACATTCATTAAGCAAGCAATCAGTCTGAACATCATTAACACAAATACAGGAAACCATAATGCATGAATGATGCCATTAGAGAGTGCAGTTTCATTAATCAAAAGATGTTTTCAAACTGTATAGAAATACTCATAGTGTTCACCCAGCAAAACACATCAAGTCCAAAAGGAGTTTCAACAGGTATTTGTATTCATATGCAAAAAGAATGTTGTCTTTCAATACAATGCTATATAGCTCTTGAGTCCAAAAAAGAAGATCCATTACATTTTCCCTGGAGGGGTTTTTATAGATCGAACTTGCCCTTTGGGCTCCCTGACTCTTCGCCTGCCCGCCGGTTGAGTTGCCCTGTGACCTGGGATAAAACTGCGACCTGTGATCTGGCTGGTGGGTGCGACTTGCGACATACTGGGCAGTGTGACCTGCGACCTACTACCACTGAGTTATGAAGGTGGTCGCGCAATTGAGAGGTCAGGGGCATCAATCTGCTTTCCTTTGAGGAAGTCTTGCCAGGTCTGATACTCTGCTGCTATGGGAGAAACTATAGGGACCTCCTCTTTCAACCAATGCATGCACTCTAGAGCATTTGGGACTAGAGTTTCCTTCTTTTGTGAGATGTGGTTTGAAAGGGAGGTGAGCTTGGTGTAAATCCATACTGGTGTGACAAGAAACTGGCTCAGGTTTTCTCGTGACGCTGCAAGATCAGGAGTGACAGTGGCTTGCTGAATGGGCTGCAGAAATGACTGGATCTCTTGATCTAACTGATCCCAGGTTTTTGCCTCGTCTAGTGCCCCCAACGAAGGAATGTGGTGCAGGGTGTGCATCGAGTCGATGCCGCTGATTAGGTGTTCATAGGCAGACATTACTTTTTCCAAATCCTTGGATAACTTATCCTTGGACTGCATCTTCATTCAGATTTGGACTTTGGCATCTTACGTACAAATCCAATCCTTCTTTGGCACATGCTCAGGGGCCTGGGGATACCGTGCTGTCCAGTCCATCATCCAGTCTAAGGCAGTCGAAGCCTCTTTCAGCTGATCGTGCTTCTGCTTAGTCTCCGCTTGCGCTCTGACCAATGGGGCAACTATTTGTTTTCTGGTGAACATCTCCCCATACACTTGCCTCATGGTTGCCTCTAATGTGTCAAACTCCTTCAGAATGGCAAGTGGAACTTCATTGATAGGAGGAGTTCTGCTTTGGAGTTGTTGAACCTCCTCTCTCAATGCCGCCCTTTCCTGTTCTGCCCTTTTTACCCGTTGTTTCGCTTCTTGTAATCTATTTAGTAGAGAAATTATCTCTCTACTCATTCTAGTTACATTTTCTTCCGTGGCTACAGCGAAAGCGGTGCCAGCTGATGCTATCAACACGGGATTAGTCCTGGTGTCAAGGACTATATCTTTTCTGGTTGCGACTGTGGATGCAGCGGACGGATTTTGCGCTAGGCACCTTCTCTTTTCTTGACGAATTTTGAAAGAGAACTGATCAAATGTGAGCCTGGTGATGTCGAAGACTTCCTCCTCTTGTCCCTGAGGGGAACTCACATCAGAGAGCGAGGCTCGTGTACCTCCCAGAGGTACGTCAAGGGGAGACACCTCGATATCCTCCAGCATTTCATCCTCTTCTTGTTTCTTTTTCTTTTCCTCTTCTTCCCTTTGTCGGCGTTCGGCTTCAACCCTCTCATGTTCTTTCCTCTGCCTGAGCTCTGCTTCTGCCGCTGATTCTAATTTAGCCTTCCTTTTCCGCTCAGCTGCTACGGCTTGCTCAGCTTCCACTTTGTCTAGCTCTTTCTTGAGTTCCTGTTCAGCTACCGCCTCCGCTTCCTTTTTCTCTTTCTCCTTCTTGGCCTCCTCGGCCTGCTTCTTCTTCTATTCTGCCCTCAGGCTCTTCTTGCGCTTGTCCTCGTCCTCTTTCATTTTCTTTTCTCTCTCTTTCTGGGCTTTGGCCTCTATTTCCTTCTGTTGGGTAGAGGTACTTTTCCCTGTAGTGGTCTGAGGCTTCTTAGCTAGAGAGGAAGAAGCACCTCCTAATTCACGACTCCTCACTTCTAAAGTTTGGTCATCTAGGTCTCCTTGGCCAGGGTCTGCCCCCGGAGCAAGTTATCTATCCGCATTGTACCAGTTCCTTCTTTCATCCTCTCCTGGGCATTCAGTATGCTGATAGTTCCATTTCAATTTATCCTTCTTGCAATGTTCAGGAACTATCCTCTCCGGGTCGTATGTTCGGTATTCTAAAGCCTTAAAGTGATAGCTTTTTATCTCTTCTCCCTCTGCCTCTACCTCTCTAAAGTATTTAACTATGTATGCGCCTATAGTGAGGGGTAGAGCGGGCCAAGGCTTCTTCTTACCTCTGGACAGGACCCTGGAGAAACCTGACGACATTTGGAAATAGACCTCCTGCATGAGCACTTTGTCTGTAACAAAACGAGGCAGAGCATGTGGTGCCCTGAACGAGCCAAAAACTCGGATGATTGTATATTCGGCAAAAGGGAACTAATGCGCCACTTTGCTAAGCGTCTCCATTTCTCGCCAAGACATGCAGGGAGCGTCTTGGCCGAATAGTTTTCTATATAGAGCAAAGATGAACACTTGGGAGATCAGCTCTATGTCTGTTTTATACTAGGATTCCCAAAACACCTTGGTTTGTAGATGAATGGCACGGGTCTGTTTGGGATCCCAGTTATGTACCCATCCCTCAAAGTGCAATCTCGAACAGACGGCATGCAATAGATAAGAGGCCATGTAAAATTCGGAAGGCATTCCTTCATCTGGCACCAATGCCGAGGATAAATTTGTGTGAACGGAGGTCATCAAAATGTTTTCCCAGTTGAAACGGGTGCCATACACTCTGATGTATTCCATGATAGTTTCCCATGAGCCATTGAAGCTAGTGGCATCTGTCCGCCCTTAAAATCTTCAAAGCAGGGAAGCCACTAATTTATACACTTTCCTAAGGCTCGCCACTGGGTATTCTTGGTCTTTCTTGACCTTAAACTTCTCGGGCTCCTCCCACCATTGCCTCATAGTGTCGACTACAGGAACTGCATGAGAAATGGCCCATTCTTCTATGAAATCTTCTTCCTGCTCTAGCAAAGAATAATAAACATGGGCGTCTGGGCCTTTTAGCGTTGCGAAAGCCCTGCCTTCTCTATCTCTGATCACGAACTTCTTGGGATCTGTTTTCTGTATGATCCAATCCATCATCTCTAGGCATGGGAATATGGCCGGATGAGCACCTGCGAGATGGAGCTTGGACCTTTTAACATTTAAGTACATCTCCCGATTGGGAAGGTCTTCCGTGAATTCCATTTTGGCGAACTCCTGGTACACGTGGTACCATCGCATGTTTTCCCCTTTGGCAAAGGTGCAAAGGGTATCTCTGTATATCGACGGTGGGGACATTTGCATGTCCATTTCCGTATCTTCCACTGCCACGTGCTTGTCTTTCTTCCGGGACATTGGCGGTCCCATATCCTTGGAATATAAGAGGAAAGGTATACACTCCAAGTTTGCTTCAAATTCACCTTTCATGTTCATGAAAGAATCCCAAGATAAGAAAGACGCCATGATGATATAAGAACAATTACAGTTTATCAATTACTTCACTGGGACACAGTTTTTTGGAAGAAAATGGCCAAGGTGCGACCTTGCGACCTTGCGTCTAGGTCGCAGGGTCGCGGGGTCGCGGATTGTGAAAAAGGATGAAAATGCGACCTTGCGACCTTGCGACTGGGTCACTGGGTTGCGGGGTCGCAAATTTCGGAAAAAATCGGAAATGCAACCTTGCGACCTTGCGACTGGGTCGCGGGGTCGCAAACTGCGGAAAAATGGAATGAATGCAACCTTGCGACCTTGTGACTAGGTCGTTGGGTCGTGGGGTCACAAGTTTTGAAAACCGGAGAGAATGCGACCTTGCGACCTGGCGACTAGGTCGCGGGGTCGCAAGTCGCGCTAGGGCTTGTCGGGGGGTTTTGGGCGCGCGCGGCGTGGAGTGGTTTACCCTTTAACTAGAAAAATACAAGGCTAAATGGGTCTAGACAGAGCCAAGTGATATCTTTTGGAGTAGGGAAGAGGCCATGAGAAGCTGGGCAAGAAACTGTGATGAGTTCGGCAAGTGTGGTGAAAACTGGAATCAGAGGGAAACCCTAAGTAAGAAATGCAAACAATGGCTGAGGAAAATGACAATTTAAAGGCTGAGGGATGCAGGGATTTGGCAAGAATAACCAAAAAGGAAACAACAGGAGGGAAAATGGCAACTTACCCGGGAAAATCGCACGCCAGTCGACCTGTTAGAGCCGTTTCTTTCTATACGCTGCATATGAAAAATGCGACCTAGCGACCTCCTTTATATAAAAAGGTCGCACATGTGAGCATTTAATGAGGTCGTGAGGTCACAATTCATGTGATCCGAGAGATATGCGACCTCGCGACCTTGCGACCTCCGGGTCGCGGGGTCGCGGTTTTCCAAAAAAGTGAAGTTTGCGACCTAGCGACTTAGCCTTCTGGACTCCTTAGTTTTTCTTTAAGTTCAAGGGGCTCCGAAAAATTTTTTGAAGTGGGGTTTTTTGGAGGGTGTTGTAGAGGCTACAAAAACACCCTACCTATCACTGTAATGGTGTGTGACAATCACAGTAACAAAAACCTTTGATTTTTCTCAAAAACCCTACTCTCTAATCACTGCCTCTTTCTAGTGATTTTTAACTGACAAACTTCCCTTAAGGCCACTATTAAGACACTGTCCAAGTTAATTTGAGACCTCCAAACATAACAAAAGTTTCTCCAGTTTTGACAAGAACTCTATCTCCTTAACACTGCCTATCTCATGGTTTTTATATGATGAAATGGTTTCAAAGGCACTATTTCCTTCTCAGGGAAAAAACACAGCAAACACCCTTTCAATCTTTGAATTTTTCCAAGATATAATGAAGAATACCTAGAAGAAAAGCCCAAGGGCCTTGGTCGATTACTTGAGCAGCTTAAGAGATTTTTAGAAGGCGAAAGTAATGAGTGGCACGTTCACTGAAAAGAACGTCGCGCAGTCAGGTCGGCCTTGGGCGGTGTTTAAATGGGCGCTACAGGCGCGTCGTGCGCCGCTACAGGCGTGCTGCGCAACAACGTAGTCCCTTTGTATCTTCGTTCACAGGCGTGCCGCATAGGCTTGAGGCCTTAAAACTCTGAAAAAAACTAGAATCACTTGCTTCTCCGGTGAAAGAACTGAGGGAGCGTTTGTTTGGTTGCTTTGAATTTTGCAAATGAGACTTTGCAACAGTCAACTACTCCTTTTAAAGTCGAAAAATCCAACACGTCTTCGTATTTTTCTTTTGTGAGGGTTTGGATTTTAAGAAGGCCCCCTTTTGTCATATAAAAACTTAGATCACCTTTTAACATTACAAAGGCCCATATTTTGATTTTAAATGTTGTGGAGGCTGCTTTTGAATGGCACCATAGTCATGGCTCCTTTTTACTGTTTTTTCACTGTTTCTCATTAAAGAAGAAACTCTGCACTTTTTTCCTATTTCTAACCCTTAAAGGAAAAACTTTGCTCAAATACATATCAATGATTTGTGAGGCATCCTTTGCCATATCTTGGAAAGAGATAAATCACCACTCTAAAACTTACTTTGACAATTTCTGCTCTCCTGGTGTTTTGATGATAATCATGCCCATTGTGAAGTTGATCAAATAGTCAGGTGCTCTTTGAGATTTTCTTTTGACTGTGGGTGAAGAACCTCATTGTTACTCCCCAGATTTTACCTATATGTGTTTATCAAGGAAAAAATGCCTTTAGAGACCCTTGGGACTCATATGCAACAGCAAGGTTTTTTTCACATGTCCATAAAGAGGCCTTTGACTGTGATAGTGATATGGCTTGATTCTTTGAATATTGTCTTGAATTTGAATCATGGTGTCACATCCCTTTCTTCACATTGATGAGCTTGTCCAAGCTTTGTTCACTTTAGCTTCATATTGCCTTTGAAGGAGATCTCTAATAGAAGAAAAACCAAACCTCTTTGATTATCATAGTACCACTGCTTGGCCATCTGCTTAACAACATTTCTCCATTCATAATCATCCAATTGTTTCCCACTGCACTTAAAATCTGCCTTTCAATCAGTGAAACCATATAATCAATCTTTGAAACACCACTTTTGTGTTAGTGGTTTCATCTATTGGAGAAAAAGGTGTAAAACAAGTTTTTAAGGCTATTTGCAGCATTGTTAGCCTTGTGCCCTTAAATGAGGCTACACCTCTGTTACTGACCCTCTGCTTACTAAATGAAGGAGGTCTTAACCAATGACCTAACCATCTGCTCATACTTGGAGGAGGTTTTTCACAGTCACCCAACCCTCTGCTCATGTTTGGAGGAGGTTTTCACAGTCACCAACCCTCTACTCATGTTTGGAGGAGGTTTTACACAGTCATGCTATTTGATCTCTTTGTTAAATTGTGTCATCTTTCCTTGTAGTACCTATTCACAGTTAAGTAAATAAGAGTGACAAATTGACAAAATTCCATGAGGGGCATGCTCTGAGATGTGTATTTCTTTTTGATAGAATACCCTTATGCATCTTTAGAAAACAGGAGCAATCCTGACCTATGTCTGCAAAGTAATACTTGCTAGTCATAGGTCACTAACCTTTTGACTATGTTTGCAAGGGTTCATTGAATTACCTTTCTAAATAGTACCTACATCCCAGGCTCAAAACAACATGAGAATCAGTTGTCTTCTCATGTCAAGTTTTAATAATGTCTTCTGGAACACTGGTACACTTCTGCTTTTGAAAAATGCATTTAAACACTGTAAATCCACCTAATATCAGTTTGACTTGTGGCATATGCACTGCGGAGACATCAAGGCTTGTTAGTGGCGTGACTTAAGGGTGTATCAAGATTTATTTGTAGAATAGGAAGGTCATATATGACTGGTTGATATTAGACAGAGGTTCTTTTGGCTTTAGGATAGTTTGCCAAGGGAGGAATGCCTAAAGCGCCACTACCTAACTTAGGGGAGACTTTTTGGATAGATTTGGAGTATTCTCTTTGGAGCTTATGGACAATTTTGTATGACTAAGACTAGATAGGGCCTGACAATTAGGTTTTATCTCATCATGGGCTAATTGAAAAGGTAGGAGGGAAAAATGTTTATGGGTGTTTTCTAGCTGACAAATTTGACATATTGGAGATCAGCTGCTAGAAAACTTGGCTTTAAAAACTAGTCATCTCAATAGGTGAAAAATATTGATGACTAACAGCATGATAGAAAGATATTAGAGAGCAGTAAAGAGGTTCATCCACCTACCAATATAGTCCAGCCACCACAATATATCATTGATCTTTCATCACCTACAGAGAAAGATACAGTTAGCAAATCAAAGAAAGGAAAAGAGGAAGTAATGGAAAAAATAGAGTTTGAAATCCTTAAAGAACAGTTGAAGTTGGCCAACCATGAAATTTCTGTTATGAAGAAAGAAGTAAGGAAACACAATTTCCAAAAGGTTCAGTTTGAAAAGATGAAGGAGATTTGGGAAGAGTAGGTTGACAGTGTTTCCAAGACCCTAGCTAATACACAACAGTTTATCAAATGGACCATGCCATTGAAGAAGGAGGTGAAACATGTCAAGAAAATGCATTTTCATTTGAAATCTACTAACAAGAATTTGAAGGAACATGTTAAAGACCTCCAGGAACAACTTGAACTACTCCATGAGTTGGAGAAAAAAGGTCTTAAAATGACAGTAGTTGAGGAGCCAATTGCACAACTCATCAACAATGAGGAAGACACCCCCCAAGGATCATAGTGTGAGCTGGTTTATGATTTTTAAGTTTAATAGCATGTTATAAATCATGTTTTTAAACCTAAAAAGATTATTTTTTAGATTACAGAGAAATCTAAAATTTTCACTGTTTTCAACAGTTTCGTAGCATTCCTGGGCTTGAAAAACAGGAAAATGCTACGAAACTACTGTAGCCTTCCTTTTTGCATTTTGAACCAGTTTTGGGAGCTTTCAAGAGGTGAAAATGGTATGGGAGATTTATTAAGGAATAATTAACGTCATGTAGGAGGAAAGAATCAAAAATATTTATGACAAAAGGAATTTTTTGCAACGCTAGGAAAGTACGCTACGAAATTGTCATACTTTCGTAACGTACTGTTCTGAAGCTATATAAGCATTTTTTTCTGCAATTATGGATAGATGGATACTTACAAAGGTTCAAGGGACTATTTTAGCTATCATCCAAGACTTAAAGACCATGTGATGAAGCCAACTCATCAGCCAAACCCCTCATTGAATATAAGGACCAGTTTTCCTAAAAAACAGGGTTTGTTTCCAGTTTTAGAGGAGGTCAAATTAAGATATCATGTACTGATGAGTTCCATCACACCCTATTCAAACATGTGAAAGCATAGTTTTCAAAGATGTAATTTTTTTGAGGAGATAAGGTTGTTAATGTAATAATCAACAGTTTGAGTCCTATTAGGAAAAGGACTGTCCAGTAGGATAGCTGTCAATTTCTCATTAAAATAGATGTTTTATTGTTATGCAAGGTGTCAGTAGGGTAAATTTGACGAATCTAGCTAGGAGGAAAATCATCTCATGATGTAATAAGTCTATTAAAGAGTAGAAAATCGAATTTGTAAAGGGTTGGAGACTTTTTTGGCAAAACTATAGCTCTATGTAATTGACTATTTTCAGTAATATAGAGACTTGCTTCTTGACCAAAATGAGATTCAAATTGATTTTTTAGTGTGTATTTGATCTATATTTTCTATATGTACCATTTGCAGTGGTTTTCATCTTTAATACTTAGAATTCATTCATGTAATGCTCTGACTTTATTTATAGATGAATTGACTATGTTATTTCATGTTTCATGTGTGCTTGCCTTTTCTAAAAACTCTTACTGAATTATTTCTTTTTTGACTCCATAAGCCCAATGTTTGCATACTGATGTTCTTTTCAACCTATACTTATCACAAACAAATCATTTTCCAAGTAGAGTTTTCCATCTAGTTTATCATTATCAAATATCATTAACCCTCTTTGAGAGAGCCCTCTCAGACTCAAGAGGCTAAGCTTCAGTCATAAGTTGGTTTGAAACAACTACATAAAGTTTGTCTGGTTAGAAGGCAATCAGATGAAATTTTGTGATAACACCAACTTGGTCCAATTTTTGTTAGAAGAAACTCCATTTTGAGGAGCAGGGTGCATTGTGCCACAAAGCTAGATCTAATGTGTGGTGTCTAGGGACATGGGGTGGGTCGAATCCCCTAATTTTTTAATGGGTATCGGGGTTATTTTCATGTTTTCTCCAGCCCATGGTATGTGGAGCATGGTTTTGTAATAATGTAAAATATATATAAAGGAATGTAATGTTGTGTAGAAAATAGATATAGATTGATACTCTATGAGCACAAGCACTTGATTTTTATGTATTTAGTTTGTTTTGGGCCTTAAGGGAATGCTCCACAGTTGTGTACACGGAGACCTTGGAAGAGTCTGAAGCTGAGTGCACCGACCACGTGCAACTGTGTGCATGGGTTAGAGAAGAGGATGTGTTGAACAAATATATCATAATAAAGAAGAATAAGTTTGGGTGTATTATTTGTTATATTTTTATGTTACTTCCTATCTATCTCTGCAAAGTAATGATTTCAATTAAATGGTATGTTAGCACAATTTATCTTATTCTATACTGTCTTTATGTTAAGTTGAATGTGACAAAGTAAGAAATTAGAATGTTTATCACGGTAATGATATGCATAATATAAGATTGATTAACCATAAAATAATGAAGTAGATCCACCTCACGCAGTCCCTAAAGGCTGCAGAAACCTAGTTCTGCAACCACCCATAAGCAACCTTAGGTGAGACTCCAATCTACTTGTAGGTCGTTGCTGAAAGGGACGATGTCTGAGGGATTTTTTAGTGTGAAGCACAAGTTGAACCTAGGTGAAGCCCAACCAATCCAAAAAATAGTTTTTTCTGGGACCGGGATCTGTTCAATGGAAATGTGGATGTGGCACCCATCAAAGAAGGAAATACAAGATTTGGTAGATCAAAAGGAATGAGATTTCGCAGCACAAGAAAACATAAATTCACGCTTGTAGACTGATTCCTGGTTGCGAAGGTATATGTTCATAGAAAAACATGATATTTTCTTCGCATCATTTTCTAATTAACTATATGAGTGGATATCAAGGTTGACCAAGAACAAGACTTGCTTCAATAACGACAAACCTACTGTGGAACCCTGAATTGATACAATGACTCAAGGATACCAATAACATCATATCAAGAGTCATTGATTTTTGGATTGACAATATTCTAGTAGAATTTATTACTAAGTTCACCATAAACACAATTTTATCTTAGAATAAAGCTAGGCGAATATTTTTCAATAGTCCGTGAGGTAAGTACATAAATTATTTGAAATTGTGGATTAAAATTCTTTTATGTGAAAAGGTCATGCTAAAGATGTAGTTAGATTAATGTTTGGAATAAGAAGAAAATTTGAGTCGATGATTGGAACAACAGGAAGTGGCAATCGATACAAAATAGATCACGAACTAAAGAAATTCATTGAGACTGATTACAGCCCCTTGTTAGGCGAATTTGAGAATGAAGAATAAGGAAGTAAGCTCAAAACTCTGCGATATTCTCCCTCCCACTTGAAGATGTGCCGAAGTTAGGAACTGAGAATACCTAGAAATATTTGGGTTTCCCCATATCTCTACTCCCCTTAGCCCCAATCCACCTCCCCATAATTCCCCTACACCCCCTCCCCCTAACCCCCTGCGAAGAAACATGGTCAGTGAGAACAAAGATACCTATCTTTAGAGGACTTGGATAAGAGGATCCTCAGCAATTTTTGTTCTTAGTTGATGTAGTATGGAAAGAAATACAGGTTACCGAAGAATATGTAAAGAAGGTGAAAATCATCGTAGCAGTACACAAAAGAGTGTTGACATGGTACATGAAATATTCTTTGACTAATCAGGCTACTTTGTTGGATGATATAAGGAAAGGGCTGACATTAGAATTTAGTAAATCGAAGTTTTAGTCGCAATGCATTACAGAGCTGAAGGAAATTAAAGAGATGACTACTGAATCTGTTTGGGATTTGGATCAACGGTTCAAGATGTTAATGGGATAAGTGAGTTTTAGCATACCCATAGAGTATCATAAGGAATGGTTTATAGTTGTGCTTCTACCACATATCAGGCTACCTCTAACACAACAGAAAATATCAACCCAAACCATAGATTTGGAAGTTGCAATGAAGTTGGAAGCTTCGTTGGTGGTAGATACTCATATACGAGTATAATAGATTCAGTGTCAGCTAGAAAATATGACCCTGGAGCTGAAATATTTGAAGAAGGGTAAGGAATTTAGGCAAGAAGTTAGATCAGAAGTGTGGTATATAAAGTGAAAATAGGAAGGCCATTATAAGGAACAATGTCTAGTGTTTAGATATTATTTGGCTAGTGGAGCACTTAATCCATTGAATCGAGGATGAAGTGTATGGTGTGAAATATGCAGAAATACAGGCCAACATCACTCTAAATAATTTTATTTATTGCATAAGTATGTGTAGACCCCAAGAAAGTTTTTTTTCAACTTCTTTAAATCAGTGGGACACAATGAGAAAAATTGTTGCAGTTATGACTTGATTATGGAGCACAGTGTAGATGCTTATAGAACGTAAGTCAAAGGATGAGCACGTGAGGATCAAGGACAATATGTTGGTCGAGGAGGTTTCCAAGGATGAGGAAGAAGAGGAGGAGGATGAGTTGGTCGAGGAAGCAACCAAATTATCTGTTACAACTATGGAGAGACACGACACTTCACAAGGGATTGTCAAAATCCTACTACAACCTGTTAGTACTGAAATTATTTTAATCATGTAATAGAACAATGTTCAGTCCTTATGGAAAATATGCAGGAGAAAATGAACCAACAACCTACACAAAATCTGCAAATGATGACCGTTGAAGCAAGGGAGGATGAGCCGTGCATCAACGTTGTAACTGTTGTGGCCCTATAATTTTCTGAGATTGGCAAGAATAAATGATAGAGGACAACATCAAACCACGTTGGAATCTAGGAACTAGCCTTCCTAGACACAAAGAGGGTTCTCTCTATTTCTGATTTATTTTTTCCTTAATATTACAAATGCTAATGTTAGGCTAGTTACAGTGATGGTGGTGTTGGTTTTTTTTACTGATTTTGTTGGTTGGATGAGTAGGTCTCCAGGGACTAATCCATTGGGCTATGGATTCAAAAGGTTGGATTGGTGCATCAACTTTCAAGAGCATCACAAGGAAAGCTAACTATGCTAAATGGATCTCTAGAGAAGTATGAATTATGATGTGGAAGTAATAGTAAGGTTCAGTAGTGACTAAAGATCAGCTAAGAATTATTTAATCAGACTTCAGTAGAAAACATTCAAATTGTAAATGCAGACAAAATTAAGGTGCTCCAACAACAAATATTAATCTAAAATTTATGTTTTACAATCAGATGAATAGATGCACAGTAAGGAAAACAATGGAAACATTTAACACAGAGAAATAGCACACCACCATTTAACACAGCTCAAGTATCATCTAAACGGTCTTTGATTATTGGTGCCCATCTCCAAAATTACAGTGCTCCAATATAGTAGTTCTTACAATGCAAGGTCTAACAATTTCCAACCCCTAATATTGTCAATGTATGAAGTACTTAACTAAAACTTAAGTCAGTTACCCTATCTTCTGCAATGATGGTCATTTATTACATTGAAGCAGAAATTTGGTCAAGTGGAAACATGCAGGCGGTGATAAGATAACACTGACAAAACGGTGGTTGTATTTACTCTGGCAGTCCGATATTGGTTGTGAAATGACCAAAAATCGACTTGTCTTATGCTGAAGAGGCAATGATGGCTCTAACTCTTCAGAAATCCGTTGCTGGATAATTAAATTTAGTGTTGCACTAGCTATCATGATGGCCATTCTACATTCTAACCGCCTCTGTCTTTGTTGTGTCGGTTACTGTTTCAGGGGAGTTTGAAATGGGAAACTCATTTTCAATTTATAAATGACGCAAAACCCTAATCAAATTACTGGTCATCAAAATGCGACATTGTCGCATAATCTAGTTGGCTAGGTAAGTCGACGTGGAGCAGGATTGGTGAGCGGATGTAGGTTTATGAGGTGTAGTGGTGCAGTAGAGGCAGTGGATGACATGACGCAGTGGTGGCGGGAGACGTGGAGCAGCGATGGTGGTTTTTCTACTGCTGAAAACCATCTTTCAGAGGGGGATGATGGCAAAAAGTGGTTTCGGTGAAGGGGGGTACGAAGTAGCTTGGGCGCGCCATGTAGCGGGAATGGCGGTAAGAGATACCGCCCATTTCATACCCCCACCCCCCCATGGTTAAAGTTTGAAGGTCGAGGGGGGCCGAAAAGAATTATGGGCCGTTAGATTTGGGATGATGCACGGGGGTGATGGAAAGGTGTGGGAGTTTAAAGGTGGACGTGACATGGCAAGGAGACGGGTCCAAACTCACGTTTCCTATTGCAAATCGGAAGTCTTGGTTATGAGCGGTGGAGGTTAAATGTTATAATCTGCAATTTTGAAGTGCGGTGAGTGGAGGAGCGACCTGGTAGGACGGAGGTGGGGGCTGCTCGCACATCTCAAATAGAAAGGTTATGAGCTGTGAAGGGTAAAATTTAAGATTTGTGATGTGCAAAGAGCGGAGGAGTGATGTGGCAAGGAGGTGGGCCCTTTCAATACCGCAAATCACAAGATTTAAGGTTTGGTTACGAGGAATGGGAGTTAAAGGATAAATACTGCGAAGTGCAATGTCTGACGGAGGAGGGTGATGTGGCAGGACCGCAAATCACAAAGTTTGAGGTTTTGCTACGAGGAGCGGGAGTTAAAGGCTAAACCTCGCGAATTGTGATGTGATAAATCTTTGCGGTGGTAAGGTGTGGTTTATAACATATATATACCATATGATATATAGATAGATAGATAGATAGATAGATATCAAGCGTCGTAAAGTGGGGATGGAGCTGCGAATAAAGTGATAAATGGTAAGTTTAAAGGCCAAATATGATAGGGTTGTTAGTGGGTGGGTGGAGCTACTTTTTTAACTATAAAAATTCAATTTTAATAGTTAAAAAAGGGGTTTTGAAAGAAATGAAGCATGGGTACTTTAGAGAATGGAGAAATGAAGGAAAAAATAGGGTAAATAAGATGAACGAGGGAAGAAATGAAGTTTTCTCACCATTACACCTTATCAACAACACTTTCCACTGAAGTGAAAAGGCAGATTGATTCCTTTGAAGCTCTTGATAGTCAGGATTTCCCTTCCTTTTTCTAGAAATAAATGATAGCCATGGCATATTATTTTCAATAGGAAAGATATAAGAAATAATTAGTCACCTTGTGATACTGTAAATTACAGGATTCTAACAGTGGCTCTAGTTGGGGATGGTAGCTCCTTCAGGAGGTGTCACGAATACCATAGACTAGTGGCCTGATCCATTGGTCTAATCCAAACTTTGCAACCTGATCTGCTACAATCTCTATCGCTGAAAACCTTCAAGCTGAAATCAACACTCTCTACAAACTAAAGTCTGGAACACACTTGATCTGAAAATTGAAAAACAATCTAAAACTAAAACTGGAAAAATGCTCAAAGTACTGAGCTTATTTGCACACCTACCTACCCTAATCTAACTTATAGGTGATATATACACTAAGTGAACTGTTTCTTCCAATATAACCAATCAAGTAAATGACTACATGATTGATTCTTGTTCACATTTTTGAGGAGGCAGAAAAATAGAAATAACCACTCCCCTTGCAATTTCGATTGAACATAAGTGTTCAAACTTTTCCTTAAACTCCGCAGAAAATCATTCATGATATAACATACTCCTTATTTACATGATTCTAATAATCCAAAAAAAGGATCTTGGAACAATACCTGGTGTTGAGGATTCAAATAACGTGCTTAATCTAGGACTGCTCTTTGCTCCAATTGGTTATGCTAAGGATCCTTCTGAAAGAGAATATCTATACATTCTTCATGGCCATATGATATGGCATCCTCATAGTATACCAATATTTTTTCCTCAAGCAAACCTGATATGTCTTGACTGAGATAGCTGAATTCTCTTTGAAGGCCATCATTTTGATGAACAGAAGCACTTCCTGGCAATAAGCCTTCTTGAGAATGTAAAACAACATCAATATCTATTTGTTCTACATTTGTTTCTTTATGAGGAAATACTTCAGTATGTATATTAGCAATAGAACAAATAGAATTAATCTCCCTATTACATAAAACTTGAGAGGATGTCTGCATGCTTAGAATCTGATTAATTTCTTCTTCAGTTAAAGGAGGAGGCAATATTTGTTTCCTTTGGATTAAAAAACAATTGTTTTATCACTCTTGTGAACCTTGATCATGAGGTTGAATGTCTTCTTTAGCCTCATACAAAAGAATGGATGAATTTTCATTTGTCTCCACGGAGATATCTTGTGGATCTACTTTCATTTCTTGATTGCTTTCCTCTTCAACTAACTTCTCTTGGTTACTATGACAGTTATTTTGAGAATTAAATCCATAAATTGCTTCTAAGAGATCCTCCTCATGCATATTTCCTAGATATTCATCAATATTTACAAGGTATTGTATGAGATCCTCAGAGTGATCACAAAATTTTTTAGCTAATGATAAAGATGGATAATATTCTTTATAATGCTCATAAAACACCTTGTGGAAATCCTTTAATGAAAACAAACTACTAGGGTTTAAACCTTCATACCATTCCTTCGCTTTCCCTTCTAATGTTGTCATGAACATCTCCATGAGGAAATCCTCATGCTATTCGACTTTCAACTTCCATGAATGTATATGAAATTTAATGAGATGTAACAAAGCATGATCGACATTCTCATCTTGAAAAATAGGAAGATTTATTTTCCAATTTACCTGAGGCATTTTTTTTGGGAAGCTGGGAATATGATCTCCATTCATTGGAGAATATATCTATTGTATCCTTGAATTCATATTGTCAATTAATCAAAGAATGGGGTCACCGTATATTCACAAAAAATCTGGATTCTTCCACCAATGGAGCCTTTATGTCAACTGAAAACTGTGGAGTCGCCAAGTGGATGATTTCAACCTTCTTGTGTATGGTTGTTTGTCCACCATCAACAACTAGATACTAATCTTGGAAAATACTTGAATCATACAATTTTTACTGGGGTTTCTGAGTTCTGAGGAAATGATAGGCTTTTCAATAACTCCTCAATATGGCCACCATTATGTTGTGGCCCTACAATTTATGAGATTGGCAAGAATAAATGATAGAGGGCAACATCAAACCACTTTGGAATCTAGGACCTAGCCTTCCTAGACTAATAGAGAGCTCTCTCTATTTCTGATTTAATTTTTCCTTAATATTATGAATGTTGATGTTAGGCTAGTTACAATGATGGTGGTATTGGTTTTTTTGGGTGATTTTGTTGGTTGAATGGGCAAGTCTGCAGGGACTAATCCATTGGGCTATGGAGTCAAAAGGCTGGATTAGTGCATAAAATTTCAAGAGCATCACAGGGCAAGCTAATTGTGCTAAATGGATCTTTAGAGCAATATGAATTATGACGTGGAAGGAATAGTAAGGTTTAGTAGTGACTAAAGAGCAGTTAAGAATTATTTAATCAGACTTAAGCATAAAACCTTTAGATTGTAAATGCAGACAGAATCAAGGTTCTCTGATGAATAGATGCCCAGTAAGGAAAACAATGTAAACATTTAACACAGAGAAATAGCACATCACCATTTAACACAACTCAGGTATCATGTAAACGGTCTTCGATTATTGGTGCCCAACTCCAAAATTACAGTGCTCCAATACAATAGTTCTTACAATGCATGGTATAACAACATCCAACCCCTGATATTGTCAATGTATGTAGTATTCAACAAAAACTTAAGTCATTTACCCTATCTACTGTAATGATGGTCATTTATTACATTCAAGCACAAATTTTGACAAGTGGAAACATGCAGGAGGTGATAAGATAACACTGAAAAAATAGTGGTTGTATTTACTCTCGCAGTTTGATATTGATTATGAAATGATCATAATTTGGCTTGTCTAATGCCGAAGAGGCAATGATGGATTTGACATCTTGGCTCTACCTCCTCAGAAATATGTTTCTAGATAGTTAAATCTGGTGTTGCACTAGCTATCATGATGGCCATTCTACCTTCTAACCGCCTTTTTCTTTTCTACGTCAGTTATTGTTGCAGGGGAGTTTGAAACAGGAAACTCATTTTCCATTTATAAATGACACAAAACCCTACTCGAATTACCACTCATCAGAATTCTACGTCGTCGCAAAATCTAGTTGGCCAGGTAGGTCGACGTGGAGTAGTATTGTTGAGAAAATGTAGGTTGACATGGCGTAGTGGTGCAGTGGAGGTAGTGGATGATGTGACACAGCAGTGGCGGGAGACGTGGAGCAGCAGTGGCAGTTTTGCTAGTGGTGAAAACCATATTTCGAAGGGGAGTGGTGGCAAAAAGTGGTTTCTGCGAATGGGGGTCTGAAGTAGCCTAGGCGCACCATGTAGCGAGAATGGCAGTAAGAGATACTGCCCATTTCAGACCCCCTACCTCCCCCATGGTTAAAGTTTGAAGGCCAAGGAGGAGTAAAAAAAAATTATGGTCTGTCGGATGTGGGATGATGCTCGGGGGTGACAGAAAGGTGCGGGGAGTTTAAAGGTGGATGGGACATGGCAAGGAGGTGGGGCCCAAACTCACATCGCCTATCACAAATCGGAAGTCTTGGTTATGAACAATGTAGGTTAATTGTTATAATCTGCGATTGCGAAGTGCGGTTAGTGGAGGCATGACATTTGAAGGATGGAGGTGGGGGTTGCCCGCACATCGCAAATCACAAGGTTATAAGCAGCGAAGGGTAAACTTTAATATTTGCAATGTGCGAAGAGCGGAGGAGTGATGTGGCAAGGAGGTGGGCCCATTCAATACCGCAAATCACAAGATTTAAGGTTTGGTTACAAGGAACGAGAGTTAAAGGCTAAATCCCATGAAGTGTGATGTGTGACAATGGAGGGTGATGTGGTAGGATGACAAATCATAAATTTTGAATTTTTTCTAAGAGGAGCGGGAGTTAAAGGCTAAACCTCGCGAATTGCGATGTTCACTGACGGAAGGTGATGTGATAATGGTTTGCGGTGGTAAGGTGTGGTTTATAACACACATACACACACACACACACACACACACATATATATCAAGCGACCTAAAGTGGGGGGCAGAGCTGCGAATAAAGTGATAAATGGTAAGTTTAAACGGAAAAATATGATATGGTTGTTAGTGGGTAGGCGGAGCTGCTTTTTTAACTATAAAAATTGAATATTAATAATTAAAAAAGGAGTTTTGAAAGAAATGAAACGTGGGGACTTTAGAGAATGGAAAAATGAACGGTAAAAGAGATTAAATGAGATGAATGGGGACAAAAATGAAGTTTTCTCACCATTACACCTTATCAGCAACACTTTCCCCTCTCCACTGAACTGAAAAGGCAGATTGATTCCTTTTAAGCTCTTGACAGTCATGATTTCCCTTCCTTTTTCTGGAAATAAATGACAGCCATGGCATATTATTTTCAATAGGAAAGATCTAAGAAATAATCAGTCACCTTGTGATACTGTAAATTACAGGAGTCTAACAGTAACAAGGAGTGGAGCTGCGACGGGAGATGATAAAGTAGAAGGTAAGAATTCAATGGAAGATGCATGGATAAGAAATACCGTAGAAAAATTCCTTGGTTTCAATACACAGAGGGAAAAAGAAACATTCATGGAGGTGAAGTGACGTTTCATGGATCCCGAAGCTTCAACATCTAGGGCACAGCTGAAGTTAATACCACAAAATTACAACACCAAGGTATCTACTTAGACACAAGAATTAGACCCAAATATTTCAGGATCATTCTTGCAAACCTGCATGAAGTTGTTAAGGAATCAGAATTTTTTTGAAGGACTCCAAGATTTGATAGACTCTTATGTTGAAAAATACTTTCCACGAAGTGATCTGCGCGTGGTAAAAAATTTACATTGACATAAGAAGAGAATGGGGAAGGAAATTATACTAACCACGTAGATCATGGAATACAAGATGGATCAAGTAATATTAGACTGGGGATCTGATGCCAATGTATTACCGAAGAAAACTTGGGAGCTAATGGGAAGAATGAAGCTACAATGGTCGTCAATTCAGTTGAGGATGGCTAACCAATAGAAGATAGTCCCTATGGGAAGGTTACTAGCCATTATTGTAGATATCGAAGGAGTGCATGTTGTTGCAAAATTTGAGGTGATTGAGATTGTAGATGAAAACAAACCCTATACAAAATTGCTTGGATTGGATTGGTATTTTGATAATTTGGCGATAATAAATTTTAAGAAGAGACAAATGGTGTTCGAAAAAGGAAATCTAAGGGTCATTGTTCCCCTAGACCCATCATAAGGAGTGTGCTATACAGAGCCTATCGGGGATGAGTACTGCGACGCAAATATCGGAAACATCTATAAGATGACAGCTAAGGAGGAAGAATAGATTAATATCACGATGGATGGTAGACTAAAATGGGAATAGGAGAGTTCCTATACCTCAGATTCTAAGGAAGAGATGAACAATTGGCATAACATGTTACATGAGCTATCTACCAGATGATGTGATAGAATCATAAAATCATTCCACTGCATAACTTATGTGGTATGTGAACCACCTTATTATGATGGAATAGGAGATATATCCTATTTACTGATGAGTATGAAATAAAAATACCATGAGAACAAAGGTTACAAGCTTTGCATGTAGCACTGAGATCTACACCTTCCAAATGGTTGGGTACTCATAAAACGAATATAGGAAGTTGGGAATAGTATCGAACGATGATGTGAGTCATATTTGGGCCAGTAAAGTAAAGTATGATGGTAAGGTTGATCCCTAGGAGCATATTTACCGCTTTGACACATCTTGGACAATGATTCTAGAATAACAATGGGCAGATCGATTTATCCACACGCTAGAAAAAACTCCTATGAATTGATATATGGAGACAGGACTGTGACATGGAACTATGAACTAGACAAATCTAGTTGACAGATTCATACTGACTTTCAATTTTGAATATGGTTGTCCATGTATAGATTCAGCACTTCAGAACGTCAGAGAAAAGGTTTTTGAAAACACAACTTCGCTAACATGGAAGTAGCCAAACTGGACTGTGTAGTTACAACAAATATTGGAATGCTACAATGTGACTGTAGAAGGAGATGATGAAGATCCACACAATATTGATTTTCTAGAATCAAAAGGACATCGTGAAGTTGTTGGGCCAAAACCTGAAGTGCCTAACATAGCGAAGCCTGCAAAAATGAAGAAGGTGAGTATTAGATCATAGGAAGAGCCAAAATTTCCAATTATTAGATATTATTGCGATATAGCACGTTAGAAAAATTACAAAGCTATTGGGTGAGTATCAAGAGCTCTTCCCGACAAAGTTTTCTGAAATGAAGGGCATAGTAGGGGACCTAGGATTTATGAGGATCCCATTGAAACCAAATGTGAAGCCAGTAAATCAGAGACCCTATAGGTTGAATCCAAAATACAAGGAACAAGTGAAGCAAGAGTTAGATAAAATGATCAAATTTGGGATCATTGAACCTGTTGAAGAATCTGAATGTGTAAGTCTCATGGTAGTACAGGAAAAGAGGGAAAAAAGAGAGATTAGAATTTGTGTTGACTTATGAAAACTAAATGATACATGTTTGCATGATCCCTTCACTACACCATTTACAGATGAAGTATTGTACAATGTAGGAGGGTAGGAGCACTATTCTTTCACAGATGAATTTTTGGGTTACCACCAGATCAAAATTGCGCCAGAAGATAGACATAAGACAACTTGTTTTATAGATTGGTGCTCTTACCACTATAGAGTGATGCAAGGGTGCCCCTGCCATATTTTCGAGAGTTCTAATCATAGCTTTCAAGGAGTATATACATAAATTTATGGAATTTTACTTTGATGACTAAACAATGTTTGGGTTGTTGAAAAATGAAGTTGTGAGCTTAAGATTGATGTTGGATATATGCAGGTAATACAAATATAATTGAATTTGAGGAAGTGTATCTTTTGTGTACCATTTGGTATGTTTTTGGGCCATGTGGTTTGTAAGAAGAGATTAATGGTGTATCCCATGAAGATTGCAGTTATTGTGAACTTGCCAACACCAAAAATATTAAAACAGTTGAGCACGACACTTGGAAAAGCTGGCTATTACATGAAGTTTATAAATGGGTATGCGCAGATAACTGCGTCGATGGAGAAATTATTGAAGAAAGATGTGCCTTTCCAGTGGGATGAGGAATTCCATAAAAGCCTCGACATACTAAATAAGAAGATGGTAAATGCGCCTATTATGGTTTTCTCAGATCGGAAAAAGGAATTTCATGTAAAATTCGATGCATCTTGCATAACGTTGGGTATAATACTAGCACAACCAGTAACAGGAAAAATTGATCACCCCATATATTTTGCAAGAAGAAAACTGTCCATAGAGAAGAAGAACTATTCCATGACTAAAAGAGAAGTGTTAGCTATGGTCTGTGCATTACAGAAGTTCAAGCATTATTTATTGGAATTGCATTTTAACATGTTCAGTAATCACTCCGTGTTGAAGTATTTGGTGAATAAGCTTCTATTAGGAGGAAATATTTGTCGATGATTGTTGTTGTTCCAGGACTATGACTTTGAGGTTGTAGTCAAGCCAGGAAAATTGAATGTTGGGCCTGATCATCTGTCAAGGATAGAGACAGGCGAATAACCCAAAAGTATCGAAGATATAACCATCCTGACGTGTAGTTATTCGCAATCAAAGTCACAAATGATTACTTTGTGGATATTATTGATTTTATGACCACAGGAATGGCACCCATGGAGTACACTACATAGCAAAAGAAAGAGTTGGTAGTCAAAAAAACTAATTTTTTGTTGATTGCAGGGCACTTGTACAAGATGGGACTGAATGAAATACTGTGCAAGTATGTCCCTGAACATGAAAGATAGTGCATCTTGAAAGAAGCTAATGGAGGAGTCGCAGGTGGAAATGATGTAGGAAAGGCTATTACGCAGAATATTTTAAGGGAAATATTATGGTGGTCTATGCTGCATAAGGATGCAAAGGATTATTGTAAAGCTTGTGATTCATGTCAAAGAGAAAGGAGGCCCTCTAGAAGAGATGAAATGATACTAAATCCATAGGTGACATTGCAATAAATTAGCAAATGGGCTATTGATTTTCTTGGGCCTATTAACCCACTAAGAAGGAATACTGGCACACAATACAGAATCACTGCAACTAATTATTGGACATGGTGGGCCGAGGCACAACCAGTAAGGGATTGCAATTCATATACCGCCATGAAGTTCGTATTTGAGTATATTTTGTCCATATTTTGGTGTCCAAATATATTGATGAGTGATCAAGGTTCCCACTTCTTGCACAAGGCTATTGAGGCACTAACTAAGGAATTTAAAGTATACCATAAAAAAATACACCCAATCACCCTCAGGCGAATGGGACATTCGAAGCCTTCAATAAAGGTTTGGAGAATGCACTCACAAAAGTATGCAATGTGAACAAAAATGATTGGGATAACAGGATTCCAAAAATATTATGGGCATATAGGACAACATGCAAGAAATTTATAGGAAATACACCTTTTATGTTGGTATATGGACAAGAAGCAGTAATGCCTATGGAGTATATTGTGCCAAATTTAAGGATTGAAACCTTCACAAACATGGCATACTTTGACATAACAATTTATTGCTTTGTAACAAGACATGTTTATAATAGGTTTTCACCAACAACTACAAAAAGCAAGGGAGAAAGCCTAACATGACAGGCACATGAAGAAGAAAACATTTAGGTAAGGAGATCTTATACTTTTATATGATAGTAAGTTCGCGAAGTTCCCAGGAAAATTTAAGACACATTGGTTAGGACCATATATCATTAAGCACATATTTGATGGTGGCGCATCTCAACTCAAAAATTTGAATGGTTAGCTAATTCTAGGATGAGTGAATGGTACTAGATTTAAGGTATACAAGGAAAAATTTGTCCCTGGAAATTCACACTAAAAAAAATGGAAGGGGAAAGTCTTAGTGCCACCTACAATTGAAAGTGGGAACGGGACTATAAACTACTCTTTAAAAAAGGTCTTCATCGAAGAAAGAGTATTGTGAAGTATCAAGGTTATGTCAAAGTCTGAAAGAACCGCAACAAAGGAAGGATTGTTGCAACATAAGGGAAGGTTCATTGAAGTCTACCAAAAATATGACCATTGGAAGGAAAAAATTTCTATTAAAAGGAGTGGGGGAAACACGTTTATGAAGCATAGTTGGAATAATATAGCACCATATCTAGATTAAATGACCAAAATATGATACAATAATGAGGTTTGAAATTCAAATTTTCTATAAGAGCAATGTCCCACTCTAAATTTTTACACCCTGCCATATCAGAATTCGAATTGCGAAATTGCGACCAAGTCTGAAACGAGCATTATGTTGTATGTCTGAGAGGAGTTTTGAATATATTTCCATATATTTTCTGATCCAGGTGGATATTGGTGGCCACTCACCTATTCCAATTGGACCCTCACCATTGTTTCTTTCATTTTTTTTATTTTCCTTAATTGTAGCACAATTTACTATTTTTGGCAGTTTTTTCGGATCCTAAACTTCCAGAGCCATTTTTGAGGTCCTAAATGACATTTTTTTGGGAAACCACCTTTGGAATATATGAGTCTAAGACTCAATATTTAATGTCAGCAGTTGTAGTCCTCAGATAGGTCTTTCTAACGATGTATCATGTGCGTCAAACAGAGATATTGTGCCAAAGTTACGACCCCAAGAAATTGATGTACCAATTTACCCCGACGAGCCCCATAGTCTGGCATTTCATCTCCTAAGGTTAGGTTTTTGGATGTTTAGGGTTTTCACTTTTTCTAAATAATAAAAAGGCCTTAGAGCCTCATTGTGACACATTTCACAGGAATGTAGCCACCACATCTCTTCTCAAAGATAGGCTACCAACGCCCTAGCGATTTTATTTTCATTCTGTCTGTAAGCATATCTCACTTATGAGATATTAATGAAAAAAAGTCTTATTTCTACTACATCTCTACATGTATGTGTATTTTTGTATTTTATTTCGTTCCTACATAATTTTGGATTAGTCGTATCAGAGCGTTCTTCTCTTTCTCGATCCTTCTATGCATGTCCCCAACGAGGTCGGGGTATAAGGAATTAGGGCTCGATCTGGTTGAACCTTTGCAATATCAGTCTTGCAAACCCCGATGACCTCCATTGGGGAAGAAATAAATACGAGGGAGAAGCAGATCTTAAAAAAATATTGCTTGAGGAGGCCCTCGAGAAATAAAGGAACACGATGATGGATAACTTTTCCCAGATTCTTCAACAACTGCCCACCGGTAGCGGATCTGCATCCAGCAACCACTCTGGAGGCACAACTCCTTTTAAGGTACAAGTAAAATTTGACATTCCCATATTTGAGGGCCAAATAAATGCAGACGTCATAGATATATGGTTGAATCTATTATAAGGATCTTTCCTAGTTCATGACTTTTCCAACTGGGAAAATATTACTTTTTCACTCCCTAAAGCCGCCCCCCATGTCAAGGACTAGTGGGAAACCTACTATGAGAAAAAGGATGAGAGGGAAGCCTCTCTGTTTTCGATCGCACCCACTTGGAATTATTTTCGAGATGCCACAAGGAATAATATTATTCCGTGGGGAGTTATGAGGAAAAGAAAATAAAATGGACTACGTTGTGAAAGCAAAGGGATCAAGATGTGCATGAGCTGATGAATCTATTCCGTACCTTGTGCAAAAAATTGGGTATCAAAGATTTGGAGAAACATTTGGTGTTGAAGTACCACAACTTTATGCACATATACATTAAGGAGGAAATGGAGTTCATCAACATCTCCTCGCTTGGTGCAGCATACCGGTATGATGCCAAGATTGAGAAAAAGTTCAAACATAAGAAGCGAGACTTTGGATCTGAAAATTAGCAGCAAGGGAACAGTGCCCCCAAACTGTAGAACAAAGGAAAAATCCAAGGCAGGGTGGCCCAATATTACCCACCAAAGCCGCAAGCAAAGAACAACACCATGAATCCAAATAAGAAAATGGGAAAGTGGTGTGAATTCCATAAGATCTCCACTCACAACACAAGTCAGTGTTGGGCCAAGCAGTCCTTGGTGCCCAAGCTGAAGGCTTCCGAATCGGATGCATGCTTCTACTCTGAATCAGAACCTGATAAGGGGAGTGACAAAGGGAAGAAAATTATCAATGTGGAGCCCAACGCCACTGTTTACACCACGAAGATCCAAAAGGAGGAACCGAAATATCCAGAGGAGGAGGAGCGCCTCTTCCATTATGAGATGTGGGTAAATGGTTCCCCGCTGCAATTCATTGTCAACAGTGGGAGCCATAAGAAGCTCATTTCAGTAGTGGTCATAAATTATTTGGGCTTGCCGACTAGAGCACACCCACAACTGTACAGCATTGGGTCACTTCACCAAGGATGGGATCTCCGTGTCAGCCAGTAATGTCACCTTCCCTACAACATCAAGGCCTTCACATATGAGGTATTATGTGACATTGCACCTCTTGATGTTTGTGATGTATTATTAGGCCAATCATACTTGTGGAAGCGACATGTTGTATATGAGTCCCAACATCACATTGTTATTGTTACTTTGGTAAATAAGTTGTACAGGATACCGGAGGTAGAACTACTTGTCGCCAAATTTTTGGTTACTGAAAAACAATGCTGTAATCTCATTTCAAAAATTGGGAAATTTGTTTTCTTGATGATCCGCCCTCAGGGTAAGAAGAAGATTGTGGCCACGACCTCAAGATAGGGCTCCTCTGCATGAAAACAACAAATGGAAAAAGTCATGGAGGAGTACAGGAACATCTTCACCTCACCCGCAGGGGTGCCTCTGCACTATCCGGTCAAGCACCCCATAGATCTGACCCCAGGTGTAGCACTTCCTAATGTACCAATCTATCGACACTCTATTTTGGATAAAGATGAAATCAAGTGGCAGATTCAGTACTTGCTACAGAAAGGTCACATTCGACCGAGTTCATCACCCTGTGGGAGCCCGATCATGTTGGTGCATAAGAAGGATGGGACTTGGAGACTCCTTATTAACTATCGGGTGCTGAACAAGATCACTATCTAGAATAGGTACCCGATCCCATGGATTGATGAACTTCTGGACCAACTCAAGGGGGGGAATTATTTCAGCAATATCAACTTGAAGTTTGGTTATCACCAGGCACCAATCGAACCCTCCAATGTGTGGAAGAATGCCTTCAAATCCATGGAGGGCCTGTTCGAATGGTTGGTCATGCCTTTCTGGTTGGCGAATGCTCCTGCAACTTTTGTGAGGCTGATGGGTGACATCTTGTAGCCATTCAAAAACTCATTTGTAATTTTATACTTGGATGACATCCTTATCTTCAGTTGGACTTGGGAAGAGAACTTCAACCACATCTGACAGGTCCTCCAAACACTGCTACAAAAAAATTTGTGTGCCAATTTGAAGAATTATACTTTTGGCATGACTCAGGTTTAGTATCTAGGATACATTGTTGGTGAGAGGGGGTGCATGTGGATCTAGCCAAGATTCAATTCATTCAATTTTTTCCATCTCCAACCACTCTAACAGAGCTCCACACATTTCTAGGTCTTGCTAATTTCTACCGTACGTTCATGTTGGGATTTTCTGATATCACTTGGCCCTTAAGTCAATTAACCAAGGTGTTGAGGTCCTGCGTTTTGATAGATTGGCTAACCAAAATAAAAGGCAACATCAGAACCAATATTTAGAGCTCTACGATCTAGCCCTCCTAGTCTCAGAGAGGGATCTCTCAATATGTTAATAAAGATATGTCTTGACAGGTTTAGAATTTGATTTTAGGCTAGTTATAAGGTGCAGGGTTGTTTTTTGTGTTTGGTTGGACAAATATGTTTCATGTGGTATAGATAGAGCATGGGAATCTACAAGCCATTGGGCAATCGATTCATGTGAAAATCCAAATAATTTTGATTGAGAAGGAAGGGAAACCAAAGGGCAAATCTAACTTGGTCAAGGATCTGTTGAATAATATAGGTGAAATGGGATGAACATTAAGGACTAAGAGTGAAAAGAAAACTAAACCCTTTCATAGTGGCTTAAAATATTCAGGGAACGCCCTATTTCCTCCAGTAAGCTCACTATTTTAGACTTAATTAACGTAAACACTCAAAGAAAGGAGAAAAGTAGACTAAAACCTTCTAAGTGAATTATAGGATTCGGGGAACGCCCTATTTCCTCCTATAAGTCCACTGTTGAGAGCTTAATCAACAAGACATACAATTGCATTCAAAGATAAGGGAACGCCTTAGACATATAGGACTGCAATTATAGGGACCTTTAACACAATAATTACAATAATAAACAGAGGTTATGATTGATACAAGCCTCCCTGTCAAACTGCAAACATTAATAATTAAAGGGATATTTCAGACACAACATTCAGTGGAAAAGAAAGAGGGAACACCTAAACAGTCTTTAACACAACTAAACATACCATTTCTAAAATAAAACAAACTGAATATCCAAGAGAGCTATTAGACTACCCTATTAGGTTCAGTAGTGGAAAACATATAAACAATGGAGGATAAACAGGTTAGAGGTGCTTCTGAGATACATTTCTCTGCCTAAAATTTTTATCCTACTGTAAGTCAAAGCATAATGGAACAAAGTGATAAATGAGAGACAACATTTACAATAAGATATTACGTCACAAAAACTAGGCTCAGGGATCCAATGGTCCAGCCTCCTTCATCAACAGAAAAACAGAGACTTCCACACTCCTTCAGAACACCAATGCTTCTTCAAAGCAGCAATATGTATTACTTTAGAAATCACCAATTGCCAACCTTTTACTGTGATACTTCAAAGATTATTTATAGGAAAAATGAGGAAAAGTAGGTAAAGAAGGTTTTAATGATCATCAGAGATAGGAGAGGGCATTTGAATGCCCCATTCTGCGTCTTAAACATTTCATTGAATTCTAGACAGTATCAATAACTATGTAGCTTGTTGAGACCATTTTGATATGACATAAAACATCCTACAGAGTGTCCTTTGGGAGGAAAAAACATCTGGAGTGGTATTGTTATCTTCTTGGTGTGAGTTAAGTGAAAGAATGGGCTATGAGGACTCCCATACTTCCAAATAACTACTTCTGACAGCTTATAGCAGTTTCTCTGGTGTAATAACTGCTTGGAAAATTTTTGTGCATGTAGAGGGGTTATGCATGTGTCAGTCAACATTCTGCATCAATAACTGCTCTGTCCCTTTGTAATTTAACCTGTTTTAACCTTGTTGGTGCTTTATCCTTGCTAATTTCTTGAACTGATGATACCTGCTGTATATTTTTTCTTCACTGTGTTATGCCCTTGATTGTTCATTTAATCTTAAAACTTTGTTTTTGCCACTAGGTACTTGATTTTTACCATTTCTAAGTGTTCTGTGTACAAGTGGAGGGTTTCCCTGAGCTAGAGGGTTGCCGAGGGTTCATGAGTCTGATCCATTGATTGACACAACCTCGCCTTCTGTTTCTGGTCCTTTTGATGTTGTTTCTTGGCCTTGAGATAATTTTTAGAGCCTCTGTGTCACTTTCAAGACTATAAAACGTTCATCCTTCATCAGCCATGGAAAAACCTGTGAACACACAATAAACAGTTCTAAAATCATGCGGGCTAGGTATGGACTGCTTGCAGAGGCTTCTGGGGTGGTGGAGGAGCAGTGAGGAGGTGGTGATTGTAGCAGAAATTGGGCAAAAACCCTGGCAGAGCAGCTAACCAAGTGCAGGGAGGTTTGGGTGTGAGGACGAATGCGGACCGTTAGATCAAGATGATCTATGGTGGATATCGCTTGATGAAGTAATTTGGGAGGGAGATGGGAGGCAAATGCATTTTACATCACGATATAACATGGGCCGTGCGATCTTGGAGATCGACAGCTGGGATTGAAAGCTAAAATTACGTTGCGGAGGGTGGTATGGCAGAAACCGGAGATGGTTTTTGCACACCAAAAAGGGGGGGAGGCGATATTTGCATTTGGAAAGCGATTCTACTCAGTGAGTGACGCGTGTCTTTCTAAAACCACCCATATCGATTAATTTTGAAACATTAACTCTTGGGTGCAAAAATTATGCGATATCACGTGTCGACCGTCGGATGATGCTCGAGAGATCAGACGGTCGAGGGAGAGCATGATGGAGAATAAGGTGCGCAGGCGGAAAAGGTGGGTAGGGTCCACCATGACATACGATGGCTTGTCGCAGTGGAAAGGTATCAGGCTATTAGGTTTAGTCCTGGTCGTTAGATCTTCCGATCAGACGGCGGAGATCGAAAGATTGGGCGGGTTATTTGAAAGGAGGAAAGGGAGGTAAGTGAACGGGTGGATGGAAGAAAACACGTGACAACCATTGATCTTCTCAGATCAACGGTCGCGATCTGTCCTAAGAGGAAAGGCCGGGAAACGAAAAACCAAAGGAAAAATGGGTTTAGCATGGGGAGGGTTCATTTTTTTTTAGCGCCCGGTTGCGGGGCTAGGGCATGTGGGGGAAGGGGCTAAAGGACATAAGCCCTCGGGGGCTTAAGTACCTTATATTGCAAATAGACTAATTTGGGCCCAAAAATAGTGTTTTTTAAGCCAAAATGAAGGTTCCGATAGATTACAGGAGGGGTTTTAAACCAAATTAGAGGGAGATATAAGGTTTAAAAAGAGGATTTTGATGATTTGGAGGTTAAATAAAGGTTTATAGAAGGATTTTTTGAAGGAAACAAGGGTGAAAATGAAGATTTTGTGGGAGTGAAATGAAGAGAATGGAAAATGGGAAATGGAGCATTGTAAGCAGTTTTCTCTTGGAAATGAGCAGGTTCTTGAGGGCTTACAGGGAAATAACAGTGACGATTATTTCAAAGGGTAGAGAATCATCAAAAGACTTCAAAGATGATGGATTTTCAAAGGAAATATATCTCTTGAAGGCTTTGAAAACCAATTTAGCCACGATTAGGTATATTAGAATTTATAGGTGGCTAACATTGGCTCCACTTGGGGAGGATAGCTTGCCCTTTAGGTGTCCAGAACCTCAGAAATATATGGATTAAGCAGAGTAGTGCCTTATCCATTGGGAAGAATTCTTTGTTTTCTTGCTAGTACCTTTTGCATATTGGCAGTTCTTTCAGTGACCTGCAGCATGAGATCTCTTTGAAACAAACATTTCTACCTACCCCAAGCTATTTTTCCTAACATTTTCTTCTTCTTTTGAGTGCACTTGGGCTAGCATCTCTTTCACATATTATTTTTCAAACAAAAAAATAAACCTATGTAATTCCACCCTTATTTCTTCCAAGAGCCTAGATTAAACAATTGGACTCTTAATTCTGTACCTAATCTAATATCTATCAGGATTAGACTGTCTGATAGATTTTCATTCTCTATATTCTAAAACAGAAATTGAAAACACAGCCAAACCAGGGTTAGATTGTCTAATTTTCTATGGGTCCATGGCATAAAAACAAGTTGCACATAAACTGAAACTAGCATAAATTAAAACAAAATTGGGAAGGCTTGAAGTTATGAAAATTGAAAACACCTTTCCTTCCTTTCATGACTCAGGTTTTGAGCATTTTAGAGTCACTTTTCTTTCTTCCTTCCAGCTCTAGTTTTGGTCTTGTTAGAGCTGTATCCTTTTTATTTTCTAGTTCAAGTTTTGAGCATGTTAGAACCAGTTCTACTTCTTCTTCTTTTGGCTCAAGTTTTGAGAGAATTAGAGCCACATTTTCTTATGACCCTAGGTTCAAATTTTCAGCATGTTTGAACCTTTCTTTCTTCTATCCTAATCTATTCTACTGATAAGCCAAGATTAAACAGTTTGGAAAATCTTCTTCACTATCCTATCAGTAGTAAATTGAAATCTTCCCAATCATGATTAGGCTGTATGATTGGACAGTAGTGCTCCTTAAAGTAGTGGCATTTGAGCTTGCACACTTTCATATTTTCCTTTCTTTTTGGTATGGGGCTATACCTTTCTTGGTTTATTTCTACCCTCTTTTCTATTTTTTATTGTTTTTGTATTTTTATTTCCCTTTTTCTTTATGCAAATGGTATGTACAATGGATAAAAACTCTGAAACTAAGACTCTTGATAGAAATAGTGTTTAAGCATCCTGCCATCAACACTTCACCATTCAGTTCTTGTAGGAAAAATGCATTATGCCCTCTTATGGAATGAATAATGTAGGGCCCTTTCCACAGATTTTCAAACTTACCATGTTTTCCTTTCTCTTCTCTCCTTGAATCCCATTTGAGAACCACATTCCCAACTTGGAAGTCATTTGCTTTAGTCCTCTTGTCAAATAACCTTTTGATGTTTTCTTCGAATTTTTGAGTTCTCTGATAAACTTCCTCTCTGGTCTGCTGCAAATGGATGGTCTGATTGATCCTTCTCTACATATCATTTTCTTTAGCTTGGACTTCCTGAAGGAGTTTCATGACTGGTAGCTCTAGAGATGTTGGGAAAACATCATCCATGCCATAGACCAGCTGATAGGGGGACATGTTGATTGACTTTTTGGTGGTTAACTTGTCAGCCCACAAGGCATGAACAAGCTTACCATGCCATGCTTTTTGATTCTGCTCCAACAAATTTTTGATGATGTTAATTAGGCTCTTGTTGGAGGATTCAACAAGTCCATTTCCTTGGGGGTAATAGGCTGTGGAGTGGCCCAAGGTGATCTGATATTTATGGAAGAAATCAACCATCTTCTTGGATTTAAAGGCAGCAGCATTGTCTGTGATTATTTTCCTAGGACATCCAAATCTGGACAATATGTTGGTCTCAAGGAATTTGATTATGACAGAGTCAGTAGCAGTCCTAGTGGGTATGGCCTCTATTCATTTAGTAAAATAATCAGTGGCTCTGAGGATCCATTTGTGCTGGGCTGAGGATGGATGGATTTCTCCTATGAAGTCCAAACCCCATTGTTGAAAGGGTGCTTCAACACTAATAGGTTTCAAGGGTAAGGGCAAGAGCTTTCTTCTACCATAAAAAATTTTGCACTTGTGGCAAGACATTACTAGTTTGTGGGTGTATGGGAAAAGGGTGGGCCAATAGTAACCAGACCTGAGGATCTTTTTTTCTGTGGTCTTCCAATTTAAATGCCCCCCACATTCTCCTTCATGCATTTCATGCATGATTTTTCCTGCATCAACCTTAAGTAAACATTTTAATAATATCCCAACAACATTTTTCCAATACAAAACTCCATCTATCATACAATAATTTAAAGCCTTCTGTTTGACAAATCTGGCTTTTGTTTTTGACAAAGAAGGAGGAGCATTTAAATAAATCAACACATAAATGATGTCAGCATACTAGGGAGAGTTCAATGATGTTTCTTCAGTAAATGGTGCTGGGAACTCTTCTATATCTTCCAAGGCATCAACCATATTCATATCTAGTGCTTTGAAATTAGATTCAGCCATGAGTTTTGCTAATCCTTGTCCTTTGATGAGTTTAGTAGGCTTGATTTCTAAGTCATATTCTAGAATAGTTGCAATCCATTTTCCCCTTTTACCATCAGGGTCTTGACTTAGAATATCTTTGGCTACGGTGTGTGGCACAAATGCAATGATATGTGAATGTAAAATGTACACCCTAAAGTCTTTTAATGTTTTTACCAGTGCCAAGGCTTGCTTTTCCATGATATTATATTTGAGTGGGTCATCTCTTAAGGCTTTGCTGAAGAAGGATATAGGTTGTTCTTGCCCCAAGCTATTTTTTTGCAACAATATTGCAGCTATTGTATGTTCAGATGAAAAGGAAAAAATATAGAAATATTTAGTGAAATCAAGACTGATAAGGACTGGTGCTTGAGTAAGGGCTTGCTTCACCAATTCAAATGATTGTTTAGCTTACATTGTCCATTTAACACCTACTGCTTTCTTGAGCATGTTAGTGATGTTTCTTAATAGCTCAGCAAGGTTGGGGATGAACCTCGTCAAAAAATTAATCTTTCCAATGAAAGACTGTAATTCTTTGAGATTTCTAGGGTGGCTGATATTCAGTATGCCATCAATTCTTTTAGGATCTATTTTGATCCCTTCTTCAGAGATTATGTGACCAATAATCTTTCCTTCTTGGAGGCCAAAGAGTGTGTTTTTGGGATTTAAATACAAGCCAAATCTTCTGCATTTCTCAAAAACTTTCCTTAGGTGTTCCAAATGTTCTTCATCAGTTTTGGAGAAAACGGTAATGTCATCAAGGTAAATGGTTATAAAATATCCTATGTCTTCTGAGAAGGCTATGTCCATGGCCCTCTGGAAAGTGGCCCCTGCATTCATCAAACCAAATGGCATTTTGACATACATGAATGTCCCCCATGGTGTGGTAAAAGCTATCTTATGCTGATCACTTGTGAGGACTAACACTTGATTATAACCCGAGAACCCATCCAACAATGATATTCTTTTTGACCCAACTACCCTTTGAAGAATGTGGTCCATTTTTGGCAAGGGGTAGTTATCTTTCAGAGAGGCTCTATTAATGTTTCTGAAGTCAATACAAAGCCTGATCTCCCCTGTCTTCTTTCTGATAGATACTAGATTGGAGACCTAGTCTGAGTATCTGAGAGGGATAATGATCCCTGCATCATACATCTTCCTAATTTCTTTTTCTACTGCAGGAAATAAAACAGGGTTTATCCTCCTCAATTTCTGTCTGAAAGGTTTATGATTTTCCTTGAGAGGAATCTTGTGCTGAATGATTCTAGTGTCAGATGATTTCAAATCTTTATAGTCCCATGCAAAAACATCTATAAACTCTTTGAAGAGTGCTATATATTACTGTTTGATGTGGGTAGGGAGGGTACTATATAACTTAATCATTTTAGGCTCAGTTGGGCTGCCTATGTTGTGCTCTTCCACATTAGTTTCCTTGGGTTCTGCTTTTGGTTCCTTAGCCACATCGTTGAAATGAAAGAGTTGTTCTAGTGGAGCAAGGCCTTTGGGTATGGTATCACCTTTACACTCTAAAACTTCGAGGTCCTTTTGATTTGGATCATCAGATAATTTTTCCTTGAAGAGATGATCAAACTGATTTATATCAGTAGGAGTGGAGGGCTCTATTTCAGGAATTAGTTTTTCATTTAAACCTTCTTTTTCGCGGCTGAAACTTGGTGATATTAAGGAAAACTCATTTTTTGACTGCAGGAAATCCTCTATATGTTTATCATTGTTAAAAACCTGCCAATGATCTTCGTTATCAAGCACTGCTGGTCTATTTTTCACCTTTATAATGTGTTGCTCATTAATTTGTGGTATTTGGCAATTACTAGCAGCAAAAGAAAGTCCGTTTACCAGGTGATTTTGGGCTCTTGGTATGAACATAAGCTCATATTTTTCGAAATTTTTCAGGATATCTAACACAATATTTCTATATTCTCTGAGTATGGGGTTTTTGGTTGAATATTCCCCTTTGATTTGTCTGATGATTAACTCGGAGTCTCCCTGGACTGATATCTTTTTGGCCTTTAAATCTTTAAGTATGTGTAGGCCAAGGAGAAGGGCTTCATACTCTGCAATATAGTTAGTGCATGAAAAATATAATTTGCAGGCATGTCCTTTGTTTGTGTTGTGTATCCATACACTAGCCCCTGCACTATGTTTGCTGAAAGAGCCATTGAAGCTCATTCTCCAGAGTGTTTCCATTTCATTCTAATTTGTTTTGTGTTGCTCAAGGCTGCTGGGAATTGAGATATCTAGAGGTTGAGGGGAAGACAATTCTAAATGTTCAGGTACACTAATGTCCTGCTTATTTTCTTTATCTGTTTGGGTGGCTTCATCTTCATTATATAAAATAAAAGAATCTAGATTTGAATGGGTGGAATAAACAGGAGTGTTGTGAGGCTTGTCTTTACTTCTCACCATGTATTTCATGAGGGTTTCCTTATATAACCTTCTGGTTTGACCAAACACTGGTATGGTGGCATAAGACATATCCATTTGAAGGCTTCCCTGAATCTTAGCTCCCCATGATCTAGACAAAATCATGTCATATTTTGGGGGGATGTCAGCTACTACTACATCCATTACAAGATTCTTAGCAGGAATTTGAGACAAGTTAACACACAAATATTTAATTAATCCCAATCATTTGACCCTTCTGGAATCAAAGGAATATAAGTCTTTATATGGTCTAGTAATCTCTAAGCCTAGGCTTTCCATTACTACCTTGGGCATAAGGTTGTGTGATGCTCCTGAATCTAGCATGGCATTGTGTAAGATTTTGTCATGTATGTTTAGACTTACATAGAAGGGAGGCACAAACCCTTCTTCGTATTTTCCTTCAATTTTAGGGCCAAACAACAGCTCTAGCTTGTCATCTGTCAAGTTCAAAGTAGCAGTATCAACATGTATATTCAGAGCTTTTAGGACCTGGTTTCTGTACACTTCTTGGGTTACTAATTTAGCCAGAGGTATGTTAATTTTAATCTTTGAAATCTCTCCCTCAAGGCTAAAAGGAACTATTGATTTTGTTGTATTTACATATGTTTTCTCACTTATGTTTCTTTTAGCAATTTTGACTTGTTGATTTTTATTAGGACTGTCAATCTGAGTTGTTTTAATAGGGCCACTAGCAGAGGTACTAGGGCAACTTTGTTCAACATTTGGCTGGCTTCTTTTCTCTTTGTTTAAATCTGTTTTCTTAGCCAAAATTTTGGTTTTCTCTGCTGTTTTCTGAGGCTGATTTTCTATATTTTTCCTAACAGCAGAGTTAGTGTTTTTTTCATTTGGGCTATCTATGTTCCCTTTGCTTCTTAGATCATAGTGTTTGTGTACCTCCATGATTGCATTCTCAAATCCCAATCTATAATCTTCAGACTCCTCATATGTATCTTCCTTTGGTTCTAAGGAGAAGAAACCTTATTCTTCTTCAGTGAGGAAACATCATCCCCATTGTCTGATCCAATCAAGTTTACATGGTTTTATCCCAACCTATCAATCTCTCCTTCTTCCTCTTGATCTACGTAGTTTTGTTGGAAGGGAGGCCTAATTTGTTGGTCATTATCTCTTTGCCTATCTTGATTGTTTTCTCTTCTAAATTTCTGATTTCTATTTTTGTTTTGGAGGTTGTTTTGGTGTTGTTTTGGTGTTCTCTTGATGGCACTCTATCATTCAAGTTTATCTTTTCAAGCATTCTCTCCATTACCTTCACTAGGTTGTCAATTTTGGTATCAGAGGATGAGGTTGAGGGTGCAGTATCATCTTTATAAGTTACCCTTTTCTCTGATCTTAACCTAGCTCTTTATTCAATTAAGTTTGCTTCTACACTCACAACTCCCTTCTGCATGTCTTCTAGAGTTAAGTAATCTCTCTCCCTTAGTTGATAAACCATATCAGCATCGAAACCTTCAGGATATTTTACTAAGGCCATGCCTTGGGAAGGTTTCATGTGAGGTAGAAGAGCATTGTAAACACTATTAAACCTGGTGGAGTGATCATGGACACTCTCCCCCTGATTCCTTTTAAGACTGCTATACTCTACTAATATTTGGAGAGGGTTGATTTTGATTTCCCATTTGTTTATGAATGTTTGATGTAAAGAGGGAAGGTCGTTGATGCTATTAGGTGTTAAGCCCTTAAACCACTTCTTTACTTCTCCTCCTAGACTTTGAGCAAATATTCTCATCTTTATGGTCTCATCTTCTATTTCCATATAATCAAAAGAATCTTCCATCCTATCTACATGTTGTTGAGCTATGGTAGATTCTTTTCCAGTGAAATGGGGAATTTTAGACTGATAGTCATTGGGTAAAGGAACTAGAGGTTGTGGTAACACCAATGGGGCATACCATGCTTCCATGGCTGGAAAGAAAGGTGGATTTACAGTGGGTGGATTGACAAGAGGGAAAGTGGGCTGAAATGGAGTGTTTTGGATAGTGGTGGTATGGATTGGAGTGGAAGAAACACTTGGGCCAGCAAACTGGTTTTGAGTAGATTGGTTATGAAAGAGGCTAAATTGGTGAAGAAGATGTGAATCAGGGGGAGTATATGGTGAAGCTTCTCTACTAAAGCTCTGTTGTAGGCCTGCAGTTTCAAGGTCATTTTGGTTTAAATCACTTTGATATCTAGTTCTAAAAATGTTCTTAGTATGGTGTAAGTCAAATTGTAAATTCTCTAAGACAGCGAGGTTTTCAGGAAGAGATTTTTTTCTTGGGATGTTCCTATCAGCAGCTACTTTTCCAGCTCTAGAAGTCTGCCATAGAATTCTCTCTGGATTGTCAACTATTGTAGGAGGATCAGGGTCTGGATGGGATCTAGTGCTAATCCTATGTGAAGCCAAACTGCTTTTCAAAATGAGGGAGGCTAAAGTTTATAGGGACTGTTTGAATGTTTTGCCTCACAGAATGTCTTATCTAATATGGGAATAGGTTTCTCAATTCCTTTAAGGCTGGTTAACATATTCCTAAAGAGATTTGGAGACCTAGATGGGTAATAGGCCTACTGGGGCTAATGGAGTCACCAGGTGGAAGTTTTTAGCTTTTTGTGAAGGTAAAATGTTTTATGGTTCCACCACCATGTTTATTATGAAGCCAGTCTAAAATATTTTTTGATTTTGTACTTTTTTATGGTTATAAGGGTGTTCTATGTCTGATATTAACACTTAGCTAAGGTGCTCAAACAAATAGAGTCTACTCTATGGCTTACTAATTGATTTTCTTAGATATTTGTAGGACTAAAGAGTGCACAAGAGTTAGATAAACTGTCATATACTCAATAGGTCCCATCGTGATCGCCATTATGTTGGTGATGAGGTGGGATACAAATTCCCTAGGTATTATTTGTCAAACTAAGGGCCTAAAGATTTTTAAGAGATATTCAAGCAACTATATACTCAATAGGTCCCACCGTGATCACCATTATTTTGGGGTCCTATGTTTTGATAGATTGGCTAACCAAAAGACAAGGCAACATCAGAACCAATCTTTAGAGCTCTAGGATCTAGCCCTCCTAGTCTCAGAGAGGGGTCTCTCAATATGTTTATAAAGATTTTTGGAAATGTTGTCATTGATGGAAAAGGAGATGGCAAAGGAGGAACACCTAACAACAGGGCAAAGAGAGCAGCAGAGTTAGCAAAGAAGTAGAGAGTTATTCAAGGTGTAGCATAGTGAGGATAGAAGGAGGGCCAAAGTTAAAAAGGGCCAGATTTAGAGAAGAAGAAGTTTTGCCAACACAAGAAGAAGTCTGGCAAGTGGATTCATTTGTATCACAGCAGAAGAAAGTGCAGAGAATTATAGATCTGTTCATTCACTATCTAAAGAAGGACTTTGATTCTGTTTGAGGATTCTAAGTTATATATGTTGCAGGTTCTGACCTTCTAATTTGAGGTTGAAAGCTTGATGGATTTTAGGTATAATTGTTGCGGATAGCCATTGGGCTTTTTACTACAGTTGTAACCTATGGAGACAGAACGAATAGAATAGGTATATTCTCTATATATATCAGTAATTCAAAGCTTGTGAAGAGATAACGAGATAGAGGAAGCCAGGTTATATATGGATGAATATTCATATGTGGTGGCGTTAATAATGTGAGAAGGGTTAAACAGGACCGATGAGTTGGTTTTAATAGAGAAAAGGCGTGTGTATTATACGCGCTTATCTTAATTCAAGTCTTAGAAGTGCCATGGTAAAATGCTAAGGAAATAAGGGTTAACATATAAAATGTGCGTAGTCAAAGGCGGAGGCAGAATTGAGAGAGAAATGGAACCGTGAATCAACAGTGAAGGCGGGTTTGGAACAAAAAACCAGCTGTATTGCATGGATAAGTAAGCAGTAAGTAGAATTTGTGAAAATAACGCGATATAAGTCTTCACTCACCACATGTCCTAGGGTGGTATTTGAATACCATTTACATCACGTAATTTTCATGTGTTAACCATCGGCCCAAAGAAAAACGTGATATTAGCTATGTCTGTCCAATTGCCAATGCTGGAAGATCTACAGTAATCACACTTGCACGATGTACGAAGGTTAATTGAGGTAAAGCACTGTGGGTCCGAGTCAAACGTATGTTGAAAATTGAAACATAAACCAAAGTATAAAACCAAATTTTGTTTATAGTTGGGTTTGTGTTAAACCAAGGTCGAAGATTTATCAGAGGTAAGGTAACATGATGTGGTCCAAAGTTTCATTTTAACTATAAGTGTTAATGAAAGTGGAGATTATAAAAAGGAAAGAACCCAATATTAAAATCACGATGGCTCATACTTTAAACTAAGGACGAAGGGTTAATATAAGGTGAAATGTTCCGTGAACATTTAAATAGAGGCCATATACATACCTAAGTTATATACCGGCACTTATACATGGTTTCATTATAATATTCCAATATTAATTTGAATAAGTATAGTATGGGTTATGCACTGGGTTATAAAGTAAAATATGGATCAAGGTTTAATGACATGTTGTGGGGCCCAAAAGAATTAACCATTGAATCAAATTTCATATATATGACTATTATTAACATCGATATTAGTCAGCGCTTGGGCTTTAATCCAAAGGCCGAGGACTTATAGAATTGAATGTCCCATGAAGTTCATATCATTTGGGGTTTGTATGGTTTTCATAAGCCATAAGAGAAAGGGTAAATAAAGGAATGATTTCCGAATATTGTCAAAGTTGCCGACATTCAATAAAATGATATTTTATCAAAGGTTAAGCCTGAATTGATTCTGAATGTGTAAATACAATGGAAAGAAGAGTTTATTAACCCCGTGGGACCCTCTATTCATCGCACCGATCTTTTGGAGGATGCGATTGAGATATTGAGATTGCGATAAAGAATGTGGACCCGATATGTTATGAATGGTGATTCTTATGTGTTTGAGTTCTGGCTTGAAGGGCATCAAAGTGGGCCATCGCATCGAAATAAAACAGAACAACGGAACATGCAAATGAATTTTTCGATTGAAGGACAACTGTTGGATTTGAGGAAGGATGGACGGTGGACAGGTGAGTCGCTTGACTACATGGTGGGGCCTTTGCTAATCATATCGGTGGAAATCAAATGACCAAGTCACAAGAGCACTATGAATGTTGCGATTGCGATTGAAAATAAATGAGGTGGAGTATAGCTGGTATGTGGGCTCCATACAAAAGAAAAGTTAATATATGTTTACTCCGAGTTTGTTGACCAAAGCTGAAGAGTTAAAAGAAAGAAAAGAAGCAAATACATATGTGAAAGTAATATATATATATATATATATATATATATATATATATATATATATATATATATATATATATATATATATATATATATATATATATATATATTTACATCTGTGAATAGTGAGTCATCGCATCAGAGTGAAAGCATAACATTGGAACATACAACTAAAAGTTGGGATTGCGATTAATTGCAATCGGAAGTATTCAAGAGGTGATTTATCGCATCGGAGAATAGAGCGAGTTCGGCGAGTGGGCCTGAAAGGGCATTTTATCTGTTAAAAAGGTCTTTTATTATTACACCGAGAGTTGCTTGAGTTATATAACTAGATAGTTATATATGCAACAGTTACACAACTGCAATGAACAGGAGAGCATGTAGAAATGGAAAAATACAGAGACAGCAGTGGAAAATACAAACACGCAGTGATCCAAAAAGCTGAATGGGTTGATTTGAAATCCATATTGTAACTGAATGTAAATGTTTTAATTGGTTTTACATTGTTTGTGATGCATTGGTAAGTCTTCAGAGGAAAACAAAAATCCCATTGTAATATTGAAATTTGTACATAATGTTATATTTTTTTTCTAAATGAGTTGGACAAAGGAATGAGAAGGCAGAAGCCGAATAGTCATGGCTGTTCACTCCAAATTCTCTGTAGAATACAAATAGTCAAGAGGGGAACTCTATAAATGATATCTCATAGATATGCATAAAGAGGTTAGAGAATGCAGAATTGAAGCAGAGAAAATAAGAAGAAGGTGGATATGCTGTGAAAAGTCAAAGATGATATAAGATAGATATGAAGACTAGAGGACAACAATAAAGAAGGTACAGAACAGAGCTGATATCCAAGGTAAATCAGCAAGTGTTTTCTTTTGATAGAGTGAGGAAGTTGGAGCTTCCCTATCAAGTTGTAGCTTGATAGATGTCAATTGTAACTGACTGAGGTTGGAGCCTCCTGTAGGTTGGTGCCTGCAAAAAATTGATGGGAGTTGGAGCTTCCTTGCAAGTTGTAGCTTGCAGAATTGAGGTTGGAGCCTCCTGTAGGTTGGTGTCTATAGAGAATCAGTGGTGAGAGGGAGTTGGAGCTTGCCTTTGCATCACAACAATAATAAGATGTGGTTTTCTCCCTTTATGGGTTTCCACTTATATTTGTTGTCTCTTTGTGTCATGCTTATGTGTTGATATGGTTTATTCAATCTGCTTAATACTTTCCACTCTCATAATAAGTCTGCTGTCACATTATCTTAATACTTGCTGCTCACATATTAAGATTGTTCACATATAAAGTTGATCATGCAATTAAGTTGTAAATAAGCTTAATGGAAAGTTTTAAAAGCTCATGAATGTGTTAAACTGATTCACCCCCCCTCTCAGTTTAACTAAGGGTTCAACAATTGGTATCAGAGGAGGTTCCTTTTGTATTAGTTTAACAACTGAAAGGATATCCTAAGTCCCTAGGATGGCTAGTCAAGAAGGATGCTCAACTAACAAAGCCCTTTTTTTCACCGATGCAAATTATGCCTTCTAGAAAATTAGAATGAGAGCATACATAATGTCTCTAGGAATAGAAGTTTGGGCTGCTATGGAATTTGGATATGCCCCAAAGTTGACTGACTCAGAGAAAGAAGAAAAACAATATTTTGTATCTAATGCAATGGCCATGAATGCAATCTTAAATGGACTGTGTGAGGTAGAATTTATCAAATTAATGCACATAAAGACTACCAAAGATATGTGGGATACTCTAGAAAGCATCCATGAGGGAAACAAAAAGGTGAAGACAGCCAAACTTCAAGTATATAGAACTCAATTTAAAAATTTAAAAATGAATGATGATGAAGACATTGCCAGCTTCTTCTTAAGGGTTGCAAAAATTGTTAATAATATGAAAGCTCTTGGAGAAACCATACAAGAATGTGTAATTGTTAAAAATATTCTAAGATCTTTACCATCCAACTTTAACCCCAAGGTTTCTACCATAGAAGAAACAGCTGATTGGGAAACGTTGACCATGAACCAACTACTTGGAAACCTAACAGCCTATGAGATGAGACTGCCACATAGGAAGTCAAATGTAAGGGAGTCAACCTTTAAGACAGAGAAGAAGAAAGAAGAAAAGGAAGAGATATGCTCTTGCTCTAATGAAGAAGAGGCCAAATTTGTCAGGAAATTGGATAGAGTCTCAGGTAAATATAAAGGTAAACTTCCATTTAAATGCTTTAACTATGGAAGAGTTGGACACTATGCTGCTAAGTGTCCTCATAAGAAAACAAAGAATCAGAGTCAAGAATCAGAGAAAACCATATCTAAGAAAAGGAAGAGATTCAATAGAAAGTATTTCTATGCTCAACAAGACAACAGTGCATCTGAAGACTCAGATGAACCCTCAAGTGAAGAAGGAACCTATGAAATTCTATTGATGGCTATAGAAGAGCTTGAACGATTACTTCTAGAAGATGAAGAAGAAGGTGAAGTTGATCTTGAGGGGGAGCTAAGAAGTGCCCTGGAGGAAATTGACAGACTCAACTAAAGTGCAGAAAATAGAAAGACATTCTCCTCAAATATGTAAGAGAAGAACAAAAATTCAGAAGTTCTCATTTAGTTGAAAGTAGAGCTTAAAGAAGCCAAGAAGGTAGACGACATTTTACTTAAGCAAATTAAGGATAAAATTCAGGAACAAGAGAAATTGGAAGAAGAAGTAGTATGCTTGAGGAAGAAATTAGAAAACGTCCAAAGGAAAGTGTCAATAAATACTTATAAAATGACAAGCTCTGGTAAGTTGAATGAGATTCTAGATGCTCAAATATCTCCTCTGATAAAAACTGGGATAGGCTATGAAGTAGAATCAAGTAAAGGCAAAGAAAAGGAAAACAAAAATATCATTTTTTTAAAAGCAGCTCAGATGATTCCTACAAAAGAAGAAACCTGGAATGAAGTAGACAGAAACCAGAAGGAACCTCTAATGACAAAGAATGAAATAAATAAACAGTCAATAGAAAAAGGCTCATATACTCCTGAGTATGTCAAATTTGGAAGCCATCAAAGGAGATTCTTCCCTCCTATGAAAAATGCCACCTCTTATGCCTGCCACAAGTTGGGACATATTGTTGCATACTATCATACAAGAAGAATTAATTCAAACCCGCAAAGCATGCAAATAGTAAAAAGATTATCTCAAGCAAACAAATGGAGAAGACAACCTTTCATCAGGTATGAAAATTGTTTTTATGGATATTGTCTTTACTGTAAGGAATTTGGCCATAAAGTCATAGAATGCAGAAAATATGGACAAAGACTGATGTTCAAAACCTCAAGGAGGTTTATGAATCATGGAGAGTCTACTCGTACTCATAATTCTACTAAAGATATGATCAAATGCTGTGCATGCAATAAAAGTGGACATATGTCTTGAAAATGTCCTCTCAGAGAATGTGGTCCATCATCTCAGAAAAAGTACCAAAGAAAAGGATGCTTGCAATGGAAAAAGAAGGTAAATAAATGTGACCTGGCTCTAATAGCTCAAGATCTGAAAAGACAATGGTATTTAGACAGTGGATGCTCAAAGCATATGACTTTAGATAGAAGCAAGTTTATAACCTTTGATGATAAGAAATCTAGAAATGTTACTTTTGGCAATGATAAAGCAGGGAAAATCAAAGGAAAAGGCTCAGTCAGTCTGGATAATGGCAGAGGAAAGGCCCAAGATGTACTATTTGTGGACGGGCTGAAAGCGAATCTACTAAGTGTCAGTCAAATGTGTGATAAAGGCTGTGAAGTTTTGTTTAGAGCCCAAGACTATGAAGTAAGATCAAGCACCACAGGAAAGACCCTGATCAAAGGTGTTCGAACATATAGTAATGTTTATGTAGTGAAGGAAGAGAATGAAGCATGCCACCTTATCAAACTTGAGGAGTCATGGTTATGGCATAGAATATTGGGAAACCTTAACTTCAACCATATCATCATTCTGAACAAGAAGAAAGCAGTCAGAGATATGCCAGCAATAAAGAAGCCTTCAAATACCATATGTAAATCTTGCCAAATGGGCAAACAGACCTGCACAACCTTTAAGATCAAAGAAGAGCTATCAACAAGTAGGCCACTTCATCTTGTACACATGGACCTGTGTGGACCTTCAAGAACTAAAACACCAAGTGGAGAATCCTATTTCATGCTGATAATAGATGATTTTTCCAGAATGACATGGGTTGCATTTCTCAAATATAAATCAAAAGCACTTGAGAAATTCAAGATATTTAAGGCATTGGCAGAAAATCAAACAGGATGCAAGCTAAAGTGCATCAGATCAGACATAGGAGGTGAATTCATAGACTATGATTTTGCAGAGCTATGCAATGAGCATGGGATAAAACAACAGTTTACAATTGCAGGTACACCTCAACAGAATGCAGTGGTGGAGAGACAAAATAGGTCTGTACAACAGATTTCCAGAGCTATGATGCAAGAAAATAAAATTCCCTAAACCTTCTTGGTAGAAGCAGTACACACAGCTGTGCATATTCTAAACAAAGCTCATTTAAGACCAAACAGTGAAAAGACTCCTTATGAACTATGGCATGGTAAACCAACATCAATCAAGCACTTTAGAGTCTTTGGAAACAAGTGTTTCATAAAAAATAATGATGAAAATCTAGGAAATTTTGATGCAAGAGAAGATGTAGGAATAATTTTAGGATATGCATCCAAGAGTAAAGGTTACAGGTGCTAAAACAAAACACTTTGCAAAATTGTGGAAATCATTGATGTAAGATTTGATGAAGAACTACCAAAAAAGACAAGAAGTACAGGTTGCAGCAATCCTCCAAAATATCATGAAGAAGAGAACCAAGATGATGATGAAATAAGCAAGACAACAGAAGATACTGAACTGAACTCAAAAGACCCCTCAAGATACACTCAAAAGAACCATCCAGAAGATCAAATCATTGGGGACAAGAGTGTAGGAGCCCAGACAATAAGACAACTAACTGAACAGGCAAAAGAGGTATACCTAGCTATGTTATCACAAATAAAGCCAAAGAAGTTTGAAGAAGCCAACAAGGACAAATATTTGGTGAATGCTATGAATGAAGAATTGGACCAAATTAAGAAGAACAATACCTGGGAATTAGTTCCAAGACACATTGAGAAAAATGTCATAGGCTCAAAATGGGTATTCAAGAATAAGATGAATGAACAAGGACAGGTAATCAGAAATAAAGCCAGACTTGAATGCAAGGGATATTCACAAATTGAAGGTCTTGATTATGATGAAACACTTTCCCCTATAGCCAGAATGGAAGCTATCAGAATGTTTTTGGCCTTTGCATGCTACCATGACTTCAAGGTATATCAAATGGATGTGAAATCTACCTTCCTGAATGGAGATCTAGAAGAAGAAGTCTACATAGAACAACCTGGAGGATTCTCATTAACAGATAAACAAGACTATGTGTGCAGATTAAAGAAAGCCCTATATGGGCTGAAACAAGCTCCTCGTGCATGGTATTCAAGGCTGGACAAGTACTTGCAAAAAAAAGGCTTTAAGAGAGGAGGACTAGACAACAATTTATACATAAAGGCCAATGAAAATGAACTCCTGATTGTAGTAGTGTATGTAGAGGACATCATGTTTAGAAGCAACAAAGATGATTTAGCAAAAGGATTTGTTGAAGAGATGAAATCAAAGTTTGAGATGTCTATGATTAGAGAGCTCACCTTCTACTTAGGACTTCAAATTCAGTAAAAGAACACAGGAACATTCATCTCACAAGAAAAATACTTAAGAGAAATGTTGAAAAGGTTCAAAATGGAAGACTGCAAACCTGTGTCAACTCCCATGATCACTAGATGCAAGCTATGTGCTGATGATGGATCTACAGATATAGATCAAAGAAATTACAAATCCATGATAGGAAGTCTGCTATACCTGATAGCTTTTATACCAAACATTATGTTGGCAATAGGACTTGTGGCTAGATATCAAGCAGCACCAAAACAAAATCACTTTCTAGCGGTCAAAAGAATATTCAGATATCTACAAGGAACTGCACAGTATGGGCTATGGTATCCAAAAGGCAAGAGCTTCACTTTGACAACATATACAGATACAGATTGGGCCAGTTGTGTGGATGACAGGAAAATCACAAGTGGAGGTGCATTCTATTTGGGAAAAAGTCTGGTGGCATGGCTAAGTAAGAAACAAGCATCTATATCTCTATCTACAGCAAAAGCAGAATACATAGTAGCAGCAGCATGTTACACACAAGTCATGTGGATGAAACAAACCCTCCAAGACATGAAGGTAAGCATTGATGAACCTATCTCTATTAAATGTGATAATACAAGTGCAATAAGTATATCAAAAAATCATGTACTTCATTCAAAAACTAAACACATCCCAATCAAGTACCATTTCCTCAGAGAACAAGTAGCACAGAAGGTAGTGAAGTTGGAATATGTGCCAACAAAAGAACAAACAATAGATATATTCACAAAACGTCTTGCTAGAGAACCATTCGAATATCTGAGAGAAAAACTAGGGGTAGTGTCTGCAGATGCTACTCTCTAACATGAAAAGAAAGCATCACTCCATGGGGAGAACAGAAAAGAAAACATCATTCCAGGGGGAGATCAGTCAACAAATAGAGTCACAAAAGAGCTAGAGCAAGTGAGTAGTGCATGAAACAGGTCCTCAAGATCAGAGTAAAATGGACAAGATTTGAAAAAATCACTAGGTAATGTGCAACCCTTTTCCATTGATTTCAAAGGGGGAGACTATTGGAAATGTTGTCATTGATGGCAAAGGAGATGACAAATGAAGAACACCTAGCAACAGGGAAAAGAGAGCAGCAGAGTTAGCAAAGAAGCAGAGAGCTATTCAAGCTGCAGCATAGTGAGGATAGAAGGAGGGCCAAAGTTAAAAAGGGCCAGAGTTAGAGAAGAAGGAGTTTTGCCAAGACAAGAAGAAGTCTGGCAAGTGGATTCATTTGTATCACAGCAGAAGAAAGCACAGAGAATTATAGATCTGTTCATTCACTATTTGAAGAAGGACTTTGATTCTGTTTGAGGATTCTAAGTTATATATGTTGCTGGTTCTGACCTTCTAATTTGAGGTCGAAAGCTTGATGGGTTTTAGGTATAATTGTTGCAGATAGCCATCTGGGTTTTTACTACAGTTGTAACCTATGGAGACAGAACGAATAGAATAGTTCTATTCTCTATATATATCAGTTATTTAAATCCTGTGAAGAGATAATGAGATAGAGGAAGCTAGGTTATATATGGATGAATATTCATATGTGGTGGCATTAATAATGTGAGAAGGGTTAAACAGGATCGATGATTTGGTTTTAATAGAGAAAAGGCGTGTGTATTATACGCGCTTATCTTAATTCAAGTCTTGGAAGCGTCGTGGTAAAATGCTGAGGAAATAGGGGTTAACATATAAAAAGTGCGAAGTCAAAGGCAGAGGCAGAACTGAGAGCGAAATGGAACCTTGAATCAACAGTGAAGGTGGGTTTGGAATGGAAAACCAGCTGTATCAAATGGATAAGTAAGCGGTAAGTAGAATTTGTGAAAATAACGCGATATAAGTCTCCACTCGCCACGTGTCCTAGGGTGGTATTTGAATACCATTTACATCGCGTAATTTTCATGTGTTAACCCTCGGCCCAAATAAAAACACGATATTAGCTGTGTCCGTCTGATTTCCAATGCTAGAAGATCTACGGTAATCACACTCGCACGATGTACGAAGGTTAATTGAGGTAAAGCACTATGGTTCCGAGTCAAACATATGTTGAAAATTGAAACATAAACCAAAGTTTAAAGCCAAATGTTGTTTATAGTTGGGTTTGTGTTAAACCAAGGTCAAATATTTATCAGAGGTAAGGTAACATGTTGTGGTCCAAAGTTTCATTTTAATTATAAGTGTTAGTGAAAGCGGAGATTATAAAAAGGAAAGAACCCAATATTAAAAGCATGATGGATCATACTTTAAACCAAGGATGAAGGGTTAATATAAGTTGAAATGTTCCGTGAACATTTAAATAGAGGCCATATACATACCTGAGTTATATACCGGAACTTATACATGGTTTCATTGTAATATTTGAATATTAATTTGAATAAGTATAGTATGGGTTATAAAGTAAAATATGGATCAAGGTTTAATGACATGTTGTGGGGCCAAAAGAATTAACCATTGAATCAAATGTCATATATATGACTATTATTAACATCGATATTAGTTAGCACTTGGGTTTTAATCCAAAGGCCGAGGATTTATAGAATTGAATGTCCCGTGAAGGTCATATCATTTGGGGTTTGTATGGTTTTCATAAACCATAAGAGAAAGGGTATATAAAAGAATGACTTCCGAATATTGTCAAAGTTGCCGACATTTAATAAAATGATATTTAATCAAAGGTTAAGCCCGAATTGATTTTGAATGTGTAAATAGAATGGATAGAAGATTTTATTAACCCAGTGGGACCCTTTGTTCATCGCACCGATCTATTGGAGGACGCGATTGTGATATTGCGATCGCGATAAAGAATGTGGACCCGATATGTTATGAATGGTGATTCTTATGTGTTTGAGTTCCGGCTTAAAAGGCATCAAAGTGGGCCATCGCATCGAAATAAAACAGAATAGCAGAACATGCAAATGAAGTTTGCGATTGAAGGACAACCGTTGGATTTGAGGAAGGATGGACGGCAGATAGGCGAGTCGCCTAACTACATGATGGGGCCTTTGCTAATCGCATTGGCGGAAATCAAATGACCAAGTCACAAGAGCACTATGAATGTTGCGATTGCGATTGAAAATAAATGAGGCAGAGTATAGCTGGTATGTGAGCTCCATACAAAAGAAAAGTTAATATATGTTTACTCCAAGTTTGTTGACCAAAGCTGAAGAGTTAAAAGAAAGCAAAGCGGAAAATATATATGTGAAAGCAATATATATATATAGTTGCATCTGTGAACAGTGAATCATCACATCGGAGTGAAAGCAGAACATCAGAACATACAACTGAAAGTTGCGATTGCGATTAATAGCAATCAGAAGTATTCAAGAGGTGATTTATCGCATCAGAGAATAGAGCGAGTTCAGCGAGTGGTTCCGAAAGGGAATTTTATCTGTTAAAAAGGTCTTTTATTATTACACCAAGAGTTGTTTGAGTTATATAACTAGACAGTTACATATGCAGCGGTTACACAACTAAAATGAACAGGAGAGCGTGCAGAAATGGAAAAAGACAGAGACAGCAGTGGAAAAGACAAACACGCAATGATCCAAAAAGATGAATGGGTTGATTTAAAATCCATATTGTAACTGAATGTAAATGTTTTAATTGGTTTTACATTGTTTGTGATGCATTGGCAAGTCTTCGGAGGAAAACAAAAATCCCACTGTAATATTGAAATTTGTACATAATGTTATATTTTTTTTCTAAATGAGTTGGACAAAGGAATGAGAAGGCAGAAGCCGAATAGTCATGGCTGTTCACTCCAAATTCTCTGTAGAATACAAACATTCAAGAGGGGAACTCTATAAATGATATCTCGTAGATATGCATAAATAGGTTAGAGAATGCAGAATTGAAGAAAATAAAATAAGAAGAAGGTGGAGATGCTGTGAAAAGTCAGAGATGATATAAGACAGATATGAAGACTGGAGGACAACAGTAAAGAAGGTACAGAACAGAGCTCATATCCAAGGTAAATCAACAAGTGTTTTCTTTTAATAGAGTGAGGAAGTTTGAGCTTCCCTATCAAGTTGTAGCTTGATAGATGTCAATTGTAGCTTACTGAGGTTGGAGCCTCCTGTAGGTTGGTGCCTGTAGAAAATTGATGGAAGTTGGAGCTTCCTTGCAAGTTGTAGCTTGCAGAATTGAGGTTGGAGCCTCCTATAGGTTGGTGTCTACAAAAAATCAATGGTGAGAGGGAGTTGGAGCTTGCCTTTGCATCACAACAATAATAAGATGTGGTTTTCTCCCTTTATGGGTTTCCACTTATATCTGTTGTCTCTGTGTGTGATGCTTATGTGTTGATATGGTTTATTTAATCTGCTTAATACTTGCTGCTCTCATAATAATTTTGCTGTCACATTATCTTAATACTTGCTGCTCACATATTAAGATTATTCACATATAAAGTTGATCATGCAATTAAGTTGTAAATAAGCTTAATGGAAAGTTTTAAAAGTTCATGAATGTGTTAAACTGATTTACCCCCCCCCCCCTCTCAGTTCAACTAAGGGTTCAACAAGTTTAGAATTTTATTTTAGGCTAGTTATAAGGTGTAGGGTTGTTTGTTGTGTTTGGTTGGAAAAATATGTTTCATGTGGTATAGATAGAGCATGGGAATCTACAAGCCATTGGGCAATGGAGTCATGTGAAAATCCAAATAGTTCTGATTGAGAAGGAAGGGAAACCAAAGGGAAAATCTAACTTGGTCAAGGATTTGTTGAATAATATAGGTGAAATGGGATGAACATTAAGGACTAAGAGTGAAAAGCAAACTAAACCCTTTCACAGTGGCTTAAAAGATTCAGGGAACGCCCTATTTCCTCCTGTAAGCTCACTATTTTAGACTTAATTAATGTAAACACTCAAAGAAAGGAGAAAAGTAGACTAAAACCTTCTAAGTGAATTATAGGATTCAGGGAATGCCCTATTTCCTCCTATAAGTGCACTGTTGAGAGCTTAATCAACAAGACATACAATTGCATTCAAAGAAGAGGGAACGCCTTAGACATCTAGGACTGCAATTATAGGGACCTTTAACACAATAATTATAATAATGAACAAAGGGTATGATTGAAACAAGCCTCCCAATCAAACTGCAAACATTAATAATTAAAGGGAGATTTCAAACACAACATTCAGTGGCAAAGAAAGAGGGAACGCCTAAAAAGTCTTTAACACAATTGAACATACCATTTCTGAAATAAAACAAACTAAATATCCAAGAGAGCTATTAGACTACTCTATTATGTTCAGTAGTGGAAAACATATAAACAGTGAAGGATAAACAGGTTAGAGGTGCTTCTGAGATACATTTCTCTGCCTAAACATTTTATCCTACTGGAAGTCAAAGCATAATGGAACAAAGTGATAAACGAGAGACAACATTAACAATAAGAGATTACTTCACCGAAACCAGGCTCAGGGATCCAATGGTCCAGCCTCCTTCATCAACAGAAAAACAGAGACTTCCACACTCCTTCAAAACACCAATGCTTCTTCAAAGCAACAATATGTATTACTATATAAATCACCAATTGCCAACCTTTTAGAATGAGACTTCAAAGAGTCTTTATAGGAAAAATGAGGAAAATTAGGTAAAGAAGCTTTTAATGATCATCAGAGATAGGAGAGGGCATTCGAATGCCCCATTCTGCGTCTTAAACATTTCATTGAATTCTAGACAGGATCAATAACTATATAGCTTGTTGAGACCATTTTGATATGACATAAAATATCCTACAGAGTGTCCTTTGGGAGGAAAAAACATATGGAGTGGTACTATTATCGTCTTGGTGTGAGTGAAGTGAAAGAATGGGCTATGAGGACTCCCATACTTCCAAATAACTGCTTCTGACAGCTTATAGCAGTTTCTCTGGTGTAATAACTACTTGGCATATTTTTGTGCATTTAGAGGGGTTATGCCTGTGTCAATCAACATTCTGCATCAATAACTGCTCTATCCCTTAGTACTTTAACCTCTTTTAACCTTGTTTGTGCTTTATCCTTGCTGATTTCTCAAACTGCTGATACCTACTGTATATTTGTTCTTCATCGTGTTATGCCCTTTATTGTTCATTTAATCTTCAAACTTTGTTTCTGCCACTTGGTACTTGATTTTTACCATTTCTGAGTGTTCAGTGTATAGGTGGAGGGTTTCACTGAGCTGGAGGGTTTCCAAGGGTTCATGAGACTGATCCATTGATTGACACGACCTCGCCTTCTGTTTCTGGTCCTTTTGATGTTGTTTCTTGGCCCTGAGATAATTTTCAGAGCCTCTGTGTCACTTTCAAGATTGTAAAATGTTCATCCTTCATCAACCTTGGAAAAACCTACAAACACACAATAAACAGTTATAAAATCCTACGGGCTAGGTCTAGACTACTTGCAGAGGCTTCTGGGGTGGTGGAGGAGCAGTGAGGAGGTGGTGATTGCAGCAGAAATCGAGCAAAAACCCTGGTAGAGTAGCTAACCAGGTGCAGGGAGGTTTGGGTGCGAGGATGAATGTGGACCGTTAGATCAAGATGATCTACAGTGGAGATCGCTTGATGAAGTTGTTTGGGAGGGAGATGGGAGACAAATGCCTTTGACATCGCGATATAACATGGGCCATGTGATCTTGGACATCGATGGCTGGGATTAAAAGCTAAAATTATATTGCGGAGGGTGGTATGGCAGAAACCGGAGATGGTTTTCGCGCACCAAAAATGGAGGGAGGCAGTATTTGCATTTGGAACGCGATTCCACTCAGTAAGTGACGCGTGTCTTTCTAAAACCACCCATATTGTGTAATTTTGAAACATTAACTCTTGGGCACAAAAATTACGCGATATCGAGCGTTGATTGTCGGATGATGGATGGGAGATCGGACGGTCAAGGGAGAGTGTGATGGAGGATAAGGTGCGCGGGTGGAAAAGGTGGGTAGGGTCCACCATGACGTATGACGGCTTGTCACAGTGGAAAGGTATCGGGCTATCGGATTTAGTCCTAGTCGTTAGATCTTACGATCGGACGGCAGAGATCGAAAGATGAGGCGGGTTATTTGAAAGGAGGAAAGGGAGGTAAGTGAATGGGCACACAGGAGAAAACATGTGACAACCGTTGATCTTCTTAGATCAACGATCGCGATCTGTCCTGAGAGGAAAGGTCAGGAAACAGAAAACCAAAGGAAAAATGGGTTTAGCATGGGGAGGTTTTGTTTTTTTTAGCGCCCGATTGCGGGGCTATGGCATGTGGGGGAAGGGGCTAAAGGACATCATAATTCCTCGGGGGCTTAAGTACCTTATAATGCAAATAGACTGATTTGGGCCCAAAAATAGTGTTTTTTAAGCCAAAATTAAGGTTCCGATAGATAACAGGAGGGGTTTTAAACCAAATCAGAGGGAAATATAAGGTTTAAAAATAGGATTTTGATGATTTTGAGGTTAAATGAAGGTTTATAGAAGGATTTTTTGAAGGAAACAAGGGTGAAAATGAGGATTTTGTGGGAGTGAAATGAAGAGAATGGAAAATGGGAAATGGATCATTGTAAGAAGTTTTCTCTTGGAAATGAGCAGGTTCTTGAGGGCTTATAGGGAAACAGTAGTGAAGATTATTTCAAAGGGTAGAGAATCATCAAAAGACTTCAAAGATGATGGATTTTCAAAGGAAATATATCTCTTGAAGGATTTGAATACCAATTTAGCCACCATTAGGTATATCAGAATTTATAGGTGGCTAACACAAGGGAGGAGTGAAAGAAAAAATGTTTTAGTATGAATATCAATAGAAGGCGTTCATAGAGTTGAAACATCACCTCTGCTCTGCCCTAGTGCTCACATTACTAGACTTGCAATAACCATTTTAGATCGAGACAGATGCCTCAGACTATGTTATTGGGGCAGTTCTTATTCAAAAAGGGCATCCAATGGCATATCATAGTGAGACATTATCTGACACAGTCTCAAAGTATCCCACTTATGAAAAAGATATGGGTTCCATTGTGCAAGATTACCAACAATGGAAGCATTGAATTTTGGGGAAGGAAATGGTCATCCACACAGACCACCAACCCCTATAGTTCATACAAACACAAGGTAAGTTGCAGAAAAATCGCCATCAGAAGTGGTCCACATATCTGCAACATTTTCATTTGAACATCGAGTAAAAGAAGGGTAGCACCAATAATGTTGGAGACTGCCTCAACTGACCACCAATCATGGGGCTAACCACCATGATTAGCTCTTTTGGGCACGATATTTTTGATTGGATGCTTCTCTACAAGAGCAATCCAGAATTCAGCCACACATACAAGATGCTCTTGGAGGATAAGCTAGTTTCAAATTTTCACCTCCAGGATGCACTGCTATGTCACTTGGGACACCTTTGTGTTCCTTCAAGCGAGCATTCCAAGATGATTTGGGAATTTCACTACAGTAATTTCACTGGGAATTTCAGGGTCAAGAAAACACTGGCAGTACTACAGAAGTTTTTCTATTGGCCAAACCTTTGATAGGATGTCGAGAAGTACATCAGATCATGCACTGCCTGCGCCATTACCAAACCGACCATCAAGAAGCAAGGCCTCTATACTCTGTTGCCTACCCCTAGTTGACCTTGGGAATAAATCTCCATGGATTACATGTTAAGCCTTCCTTCTACTAAGCATGGAAATGACTGTGTTTTCATGGTCGTCGATAGATTCTTGAAGATGGCCATTATTGCGGCCTGCAAGAAGAATATCACAGTAGAAGCCACTACTAAAACCTTCTTTGAATGAGTGTGGGTAAACTTTTGGATCCCATAGTCTATCATCTTAGATTGGAGCAACAGGTTCCTCAGTACATTTTGGTCCAGCCTTTGGTCAATGCTGGACACCAAGCTCACAAACTGCACAACTTTCCATACCCAAACTGATGGTCAGACATAGGTCGTCAACAGGATGATAATAAACATTTTGGGCATGTAAAACTCAAAGAATCCATGCACATGGGATGAAAGCCTCCCCTATGTACTGCACAGCTATAACTGGGCCCTCTACATCTCAACTGACCAAATCACCTTTCAGGTGGGTTTGGGATTCCAGCCACTATGTCACATTGACATAGCCACGCCATTTGCAGCTACTCAAGTCAATTCGGCTCATATACAGTCTCAAGCTGACAAGGAGAACAACTTCATTGAGTGCATTCATCACATCCACTAATAGGTTCATAAAATATTGGACAAAGCCAATGCTAAGTACAACAATCGGCATGATCATCATCAAGTGCCACATAACTTCCAGGTGGGTGACAAAGTGTGGCTACATTTTCAGAAGGAAGGCCTTGCTGGACCCCACCACAAGCTTTGTCCACTCCGATATGGGTCATAAGCCATCACCAAGGCTATAGGGAACAATTCCTTCAAGGTCATTATTCCACCATTCCTTGGTATGTACCAAGTGTTTAATGTGGACCGCCTTCGGCCATACTTTCCACCTCTACTAGACACATCCGACATGGGAAAACAACTCACACAAATAGAGTTAAACCTAGACTGTATGGATCAAGCCACAACTGATGGGATTATGGACACACAGATCAAGAAAACCCACCAACAGAGGATCCATCTGTATTGATTTTTCTAATAAGGCTACCTCCTTCACCAGGGAAAGTGGCTAACCAGGGACCAAGTTTGAAAAAAAATTCCTCATCTCATGGAGAAACTCAATGCAATGGGGACCATTACTTCCTAAGGTGGGAAAAATGATCTAGGTGGATATTTGTGGCCACCTTCCTATTCCACTTGGACACCCACCATTTTTTCTTTCATTTTTTTTCATTTTACTTAATTGTAGCACAATTTACTATTTTTTGTAGTTTATTGGGAAACTGAACTTTTGGAGCCGTTTTGAGACCCTAAATGATTTTTTTTGGGGAAGACACCTTTTCATTAAATATAATTCGGAGATTTTTTATTCACTATCAACAGTTGTAGTACTCAGATATAGCTTTCTATCAATGTATCATGTGCGTCAAACGGAGATAGTATGACAAGTTACGACCCTGAGAAATCGATGTACCAATTTACCCCGATGGGGCCCATAGTCTGGCGTTTCATCTCCTGGGGTTAGGTTTTTGGATGTTTATGTTTGGCCAGAATTGTAATCTATGGATAAAATACGCTTCCCTAGACCGGTGTCTAGTCTAGAACAATAGGTGAAAGACTGCACTACCCTTTTTCCTAACTCAGAACAGATACATAGAGAGGATTGGATGCTTACTTGTTTCAGTCACTTCCAAATGGCTCCTTTTTGTCGCTTCCACTACAGCTTCAACTTCAAGAGGTTTCAAGTAGCTAAATGCTTCCTGCAGGAAAGAACACTGAAACAATAGAAGATGCAATAATATAGATATCTATTCAAGTTAATTAGCCAAATCAGTTAAGCATAAACTACATTCATCAACCAAGATTTTACAACATGGAAAATCAAAGTAAAAATGGATGCATGTAGGGAAAAACAAGAAGTACTCTTTATTGATGATAGAAGGAGAGGTTACAACCAAGCAACTGATTCATTGTGACCTTCCAACAAATTTCCCAAGTCTCATCACAGCATAAGTCCCTCCAGCAGCAGCTCCACAAATCAAACTCTCTATTGAAAATTCTCCAACATTTCCCTACTCAAATTCTTCCTCCTAAACACTTAGATCTGTGTTCAATTTATAGAGGAACTGTAGGTATTTTTGTAATCAATAACATTCCAAAAATAGGCAAGACATGTTTCCATTCATGTAGATGTCAAATGGACACTTGGATCCGAAGCTTGACACATATGAACCCTTCTAGAAGACACTGGCCAAGTGGAGATTCTGGAACAATGAGAATTTCGCTCCCAATCTGACCAATGCACCTTTGAATGTCGGGAAGTGCTTTGTAGAGTGGCCTTGAATGGGGCTACCTGCATATGCAACGCACTTAGGCCCCTTAGAGCCTGTGTTGGTGAGCTCCCACATGTTTAATAATAAGCTTCAAACCATGGAAAAGCCTTGCTTTGATGAAAATCTTGTTTGATTCATGAATGTTTCCTGTCTTAGGGCATATCCCAACTGAGATGATGGGGAATGATAGACCCTTTTTATCATCGGTCCTGGAGATGATGCCCAGTTAACCAAGTCATTGGGAATGGTGCCCAAATTGACCTATAACAGTTGCCCCCTAAAGCATGAGATCCAAATAATAAGAAAATTTGATTGAGATGCTTTACACTGTGATGAGCCTAGAAACAAAGCGGAACGGTATCCTACATCAATATTACAATACATTACATCATGATAAATCCTATATTGATCATAATTGTTGAGGTTAGGCATTCCCATAGTTAGCACATAAAACAATCTAATAACATGTACATAATTCAGAAAGTTGTCTACATTGGAATGTTGCCTAGATGCAGACATCGCCTACAGATATAGGCCCATGTTTGGATGAAAATCTTGTATGTAAGGTCACTGTACAGATGATGTGTACAAAAATCCTGAAATCGCAGCCTGGATGGCTTAAACTATATCCGGGGTCTTCTTATCACATTCACTCGATCATTCGGGTACAAGTCTAGCCATGTGAATATATGATTTGTTGTCGAACATGGAAAGACATCGTTTGATTACCAGCCAATAATGAAAGCTATTAACAAACACAAGAGAACCACCATTAATGTCAATGGCCCTCAAGGTACTGCAGTACATTTCGTAAAGCGTGAATAGATGATTTGATGTCGATTGCCAAACAAAATATTTAGGTCAAAAGTTTGGAAGCAAGGATCTTGTCAATGTTGTAACAAGCCTCATGGTACTGGAATCTGATGTTTCTAAGTGAACTTCCTGGACATTCATTTGTAGTCGACAGGAAGTCACCTTATTGCAAAACTAGAGTTACTGATTTTGGAGACAAGGGTGTGACTTAAAAATAGCAATTTTCAGGGATGACAGTCATGAAAATGAAGGTTTATGAGTATTGCAGATGGATGAGTTCTAAATCACTGGATGACTTCTCTTGAACATATCAGTGACATTGTGATGATTTGGCAGAATTAAACCAAAACCAAAACGAAGGTATGATGAACCATAGGTGTGAATGAACCATCAAGATTATTACCCAACCCAAACAGTCATGGATATGGAGTGAAAGAAGTGTCATGTTCAAGAGCGACTTGCTGCCAAAAAGAAACTTTACTTTATTTTCCCAAATTTTCCTCGGTCATTTGTCGACCAATACCTCTTTATTTTTTAACGAGCTTGAGGAGGATAACATTTCCTTGATCTATAATTCAACCCTTCAGGTGAATAAAGAATGAAGTATCACTATTTAATAATTTAATGAGTCTAGCGATGAATGAAACTCGATTCTTGCCATGATTGACAAGCCCGTCGCTATTTTATGTTTTAACGAGCTTAACAACAGTGATAGCCTGATCCTTTTTCATGTTTAAAGAGTCTGAAAAAGAGGACAAAAGAGGACTCCAAAAGTACTTTTTCGTAAATTTGTCTCTCATATCCAAAAAAGTGTAAAATGATATCTGAAAGAACCTCTTTGGTCATGTTCAACCAAGGTATTCTTTTTTCGTAAATAATCCATCTCAGTCCGTAAAAGGGTTAAACTTATACTGAGTAGATATCAATTTATTTACTTTAACAAGATCGAAATGACAAATGCTCGGGAATCTTTTCACATTATCAGAGTCTGAAAAGAGCTGAAAGAAGACTCCATGGGTTCCTTTTTCACTGTTATCGAAGCTCGAAAAAGAGATAAAAGTGCGCTTCAAATCCTTTTTCGTTTTTAACAAAGCTCAAAAAAATAAGGAGAAAAAGCATGCTTTGTGGTCAAGTCTTTCTTGAAATAAATCTGCACGACTAACTTGTTCTTCAGTTGTATTTCCTGTTCAGAACAACATCAAATGGATTAAACATACCTGTTTCATGATAAAAAATATAATAAAACCATAGTCATAGCAATAAATTTAACTTGCAAGTAATTAAATGACTATATAAAGCAGTTTCACTATTCATTTTTACCATTCCATAGTTACCATTTTCATTTTGGAGCTCTGAACATGATTTTTCCCTCGAAATTGATTACGGTCATTTAAGTGGATGGATTTCATCGCCGTTTGATCCAGGTCAGTAGCAAAAACCTCCTCTTTCTTTCAGTATTCATTTCATTACCTTTCCTTGCAATTTTTTATGGTTTTGAGGGCCCTAGGGTAAATTCTGCCGAAATTAAGGGCAACGCACCCTTGAATGTCGAAACCTGCATTGCATAGAAGGTACAGTAAAGTGTACCTGTATGTGCAATGCACTGTCTAGGCCCAGGGAGTGCGTTGGGCGCAGTTGAAGTTTTTTGTTTTCATGTTGTGTCCAAAACTTGCCTAGTTTTTTGCAATGAATGGCATCTAATGGATCTTAGGGTTGATTTTCAGGTTTCCATCAGATTATAATGAAGATTACATGGAGAGAAAGAGAACATGAAGAACAAGATATGATTGCCTTGAATGATCCGGGTACTGTAAGAGCTTTGAGATATTGTTGGTTGCTTAAGTACTTCAAATTGTCAGGAATGAGGCAATAGATAGAACTCTTAGAGTTCCTTGTTCAATCATGGGATCTAGTGATAGAGGCATTTCACAGAAAAAATCAAGTGTTGTCCATAACAGTTGAGGATGTGTATTTTCTCACAGGTTTTTCGAGGAGAGGTTTGCCCTTTTCACTCATAGGATCTCCCATTGGAGGAGAAAGAGTGAGGGATTATGTTATGCAGTATTTCTATCCGGGGTCAGAACCTAGCAAATATGGAAAAATAAACATCCATGATGTTAGGGATTTTCCTTTGAGAACCATCCTATTCATGATCGCTAAACTAGATGGCACCATTACACTCCATGTAGTAAGCAGATCATATATGCAGTATGTGTTGGAATGTTTAGAGCCAACAGTTTTCAACTAGTCTGAAGTTGTTATTTCTCAGATAAAGGAACAACTGAATAAAGCAAAGGGAGGAAGGAAGAAAAATTTTAGTTATGGTTCCATTCTCATTTCCTTCGCTTTGTAATAGGTTCCACTGATGCAACCACAACATGTAACACTAGATATATCCAGTCCTAGAGATCCTCGAATAGAGAGATGGGTAGAACTCATCGGTCAGCATTCAGGCCAATCAACCGTTGTGTTCTTGACTTCATTCTTCGCCTGGTTTAGGTGACAGATTGTCACCATTGATGAGTATGCATATGCAGGCGTCAACTTCCGAGGAGATCCAGATCTAGTTTTACCAGAAGGCGCTCAGTGGGGTGCAATAGGTAAGATTGATTTAACCATGTTTTTTATTTTTATAAGGTTTATATAAATGTTTTTGTGTTTTTATTTCTTTCCAAGACTAAACTAAAATGTTTAATGTAATGCAGATATTTTTCGTGCTCAACTAGTAGAGGAACCAGAGCGCGAAGCGGATGCATTAGCAGAGAGGGTTGTTAGGAGAGCAATCCTTCAGGACCTTGATATGGCTGAGACTCTTTCTGAGCTTCAGCAACACATAGAGGGGTTGACCTTCGGGATTCCAGATTGCCAGATCGAAGAGCTTCCCATGCGACTGCAGCGACACACCATTGGGGTTCCTAACCATTGGATGCAGTTGCTCCATAGGATTGCTAGATCTATAGCGTGCTATCATGAGCACCACTAGTTTACTTATGAATTTTTGCATACATTTTGAGGTCAGATGACCAATGTGTCTTGGGCACAAATTTTGTAAAAACCTATAACTATCTATCTATATGTTTTCATATTTTTTCCTATGTTTAAAGTGCAATCCTATTCAATGATGTGAATGTTTTCTTTACCTATGTCGCAAATGTCTATCTAGAACTTGATTAGCTAATTAATCAGTTAAAGTGTTCAAATTTCTGGAAATGTGTTGATATTGAATGAAATCAAAATGTTTCTCCAAAATTCGAACTCTTAGGAGAAATCTAAGAAGTGCTGGATTTCTAACAGAATAAATACTAGTAAGTTGTAGTACCACAAGTTGTGAGCCTAACCTGATGATTATGCGGTTAATACCAAATGAAATGGCATCAGAGAGAATTTCAATCAACGCGCTATACTCAGCGATATTATTCGTCGATCTACCGATACAAATCCCTTGAAAACTCACTAACTCGTCGTTCGGAGTGAAAATGGCCTATGCTGCAGAGGATAGATTTTGCGTACTACGACTAGCACCATCAGCATATCCAACAAATGGTTCCAAAGATTCAGACATCTGCGATGAAATGTAAAGCGGATTACTAACATCAAGAAAACTCTAAAAAACAAATTAAGATAGTGAATGCGAATCAACAGCATATAAACAATATAATACAAAAAATTACCATGCTCATGATTAAGCATAGTAACGTTTAAGATACAACCCATTTCTAGGCTGTGCCAATGGAGTCCCATCGTAATCAACTAACTCATAGGCACCTTTAGCAAGAACTCTTTGAAAATGTAGGGGCCATGCCATAATGGCTCGAATTTCCATGTACCTATTTTATCAGTTTCCTGGTCGTAAAGAAGGTCCAAGTCGCCCTCTAAGTAGATGCGAGGCTGGAAATTTTTGTTGTATTACGCCTTTATACGTCTCTTATGTGCTTCGTTGGCCAATTGGTCTTCACGACACATTTCATATATATGGGTGAGGTTAAGGAGACACGCTTCTTCTTCTGAGGTGTTAGGTAACAAGTCTGTCACGAGTTTCAATGATGATATTTTGCATTGGATTGGTAATATAGCTTCCAGACCATACATCAATTGAAAAGGAGTAAATCTAGTCGCATTTTTCACCGAGGTTCAATACGCCCACAAGGCATAGTACAGGATCAAGTGCCAGTTCCTCTTACGGACTCCTATCATTCATTGAAGCATTCGGTTAAGAATTTTGTTAATAGCCTCAACTTGTCCATTTGATTGTGGATAATAAGGAGTAGAATTATCATGCGACAATCCTAACTTGGCTGTCAATTCAGACATCATATGGTTGCGAAAATGCTTCCCATGATACGTAACTATAGCCTGTGGGACCTCAAACTGTGCAATGACGTGATTGAAGAAAAGAAATGGAGCTGTTTGTCCTATTTTATTGAATGTAGGCATCGCTTTGGCCCATTTGGTAAAATAGTTGACTGCAACAATAATATAACCGTGCCCCCCAGACGAAGGAGGGTTATAGGTCATGAAATTGATACCCCATTGTTACACCATTTTTTTGGTCATCTAACCTATTATTATTAGATGAACCCAAGTACACCATGTAAGACCAATTTTACCCTAAGTAAAATTGCTTTCACCATATAAAATAACTTATTTGGTCATATTTAATCCAAAACAAAGAAATTAATTAAATAAATCCTTATTTATTTAATTATTTCCTAAGAACAAGTTATTTAAATAATTATTTAAATAATATTCTTAGTTAAATTTGACTAAATCATACATAAATAATTAAATAAACCATTATTTATTTAATTATATTCCCATCATTCCTCTAAAATGATAAATAAATCATTTATTTATTTATTATTTATAAATAAAGGAATTGACCCAAGTCAAGAATCCTTTTCCCTCCAACAAATATAATAAAATATTCCTAAAAGGTGCTTCTAGAATTCGATTAATAATATTTTATTCATGCACCGAGTTCTAGACCACCCCAATATTTTGTTATAAATAGGGGGGTTTTCCCCATTCATTAGCCACATTCATTTCATTAGATCACTTTGGATCTTCTCTTGGTCACCATTTTCCATTTTATTTTGTGAACTCCCATTGAGTTCCATGTTTGCTTTTCCACATTCATAAGAGAGAGAAATGTTAGATCTGAAACACTGAGGTCTTCCAAGAACCCATCCCACTGAGGAGAACCGGAAAACACCTTTCTTGTTTTCCTCTCAAATGCCCCATTCTTTAATATAATATAAGATTTTTTTAAAATATATTGTTCTTGTCTTGTCCATTGGATACATGGAGCCATTTTATATTTTATCTGCTTAATGTCTTTTGTGCTTAGATCTAACTTTATGCAGCAAATTTAAAGATATTTTGCAGCCATTATTGATGTTAGGGCTACTTGGTATGCATAGCTAAAGTGATCTTTTACGACGAAAGATTCATACTAACACCCATTTCGTAAATGGTCCAGTAGAGACAACAGGATGCATTGGTGCTGGTGGCTTGCATATTTTACGGTCATAAATCTAGCATGCATGACAACTTCTGACTTCGAGGATACAATCTCGAAAAATAGTAGGCCAAAAGTAACCGATGCGGAGTATATTTTGTGTGGTAGCATAACCAGATAAATTTCCACCACAAGCCGCAGGATGGAAATAATTTAATACTTTTTCGGCCTCCTCATGAGTGAGGCACCTCCTTAAAATGGTATCAACACCATGACGATAAAGTGTATCACCGAAGATCAGATAATCTTTGGTTTGGTATTGAATACGTCTCTGATCAAAGTGAGAGGTATTAGGTCGAAAATTTTGGGTTTGGATATAAATGATGAAATCTCCATACCAGAGATCAGATGATCCGATCAGAAATAGAGACTCATCTGGAATAGATGGTTTTGATGTAGTTGCAATACTATCACAAGGAAGGTCACAGAGAAGCTCAGCCAAAAATAAAGACTTCTTTGACTTGGATTTGATGAAATCCAAATCAAATTCCTGCAAAATGATGATCCATTTTGAATAGTTTCCCCCCATCAATTGACGTGAAAAGATGTAAGTCATGGGGTTGCAATCCGAAACTATTGTTGTTTTTTGGAGCAGGATATAATGGCGAAATCTTTAGACATCTTGAACAGCTGCCAAGGCAAGCTTTTCCACGTACGAGTACTTAACTTCCATATCATTGAGATTACGACTCAAATAATAGATCAGATGTTCATTTCCATCTTCTACTTGGACCAAAACCATAGCGATGGTCGTTTTAGCCATGGTGATATATAGGAAGTAATCATTTTGATAATTTGGAGGATACATTAATGACGCTCGGACAAGATTATCCTTGACATCATCAAATGAAGCTTGCGCAACTTGATCCCAATGCAAAGGAACCCCTTTTTCAATAATCGAGTAAATCCTTTATCCATTTCGGCGTAGTTTGGAATGAACCTTCTCAGGAAGTTAGCCTTTCCTTGAAGTTTCTGTATCTGAAGTAGGTTTGATGGTGCAGGCAAATCAAGAATGGACTAAACCTTCAGTGGGTCTATTTGAATTCCTTCTTTCGAGCCTGCGAATCTAAGCAATCGACCAGAACCAACACAAAACACACATTTGTGTGGATTGAGGCGTATCTTATAGTGTCAGCATCGTAATAAAATGGCTCTCAAATGCATTAGGTGATCAGTCTGTTTTTGTGAATACACTGGTAAATCATCTAGATATGGTTGAACAATGTGCTTGATGTCGTTGAAAGCATAATCCATTGCTCTCTGAAAAGTTGCCTCAGTGTTCTTTAAACCAAACGGGAGTTTCCGATATGTGAACATGCCCCAAGGACAGATAAATGTTGTCTTATGTTGGTCATCTGGGTGGATATTGATTTGATTGTAGCCGGAAAATCCATCCATGAAAGAAAATATTTCACGTCCAACATAATCGTCAATAATCTAGTCGATAAAGGGAGTAGGATAGTTGTCTTTTGGACAAGCTTGATTAACATCCTGATAATCGACACACACTCTAATGGTTCCTTGTTTTTTCATAACAGGAACGATATTGGAAACCCACTCAGTTAGCGAAACAGGGTATATGAAACCAGCACGCAAAATTTTTTCAACTTCTGCTTTGATGGCAGCGGCTTTCTTTGGATGAACAAGACGAAGCCTTTGTCACACCGGTTTGACATCAGGATACATATTAATAGTGTGTTCAACTATACTAGTATCTATTCCTGGCATTTCCTCGTAAGACCAAGTGAATACGTCACGAAATTCACAAAAAAGAGAGCGATATGAATCAAGTTCTGATGGAGAAAAAGATACACCGACATGAATATTTTATACAACGCCAGGTTTAGTCGAAATATTGATAGAAATCATTTCTTCAATATTAGATAAATTTCGCTCAGATTCAATTGCATTAATCAGAAAAGAATTTGAAAAGAAATTTTGAATGGATGGGTGATATATTTCACTAAGATTGTTTTCTTCATAATCAGTGTTAGTCACCTATGAAATTTGTTATACAAAAAGGTGGCTAAATCATTTTTTGAGCCTTCAAGGAACAAATTTTATTGCAAAAAGTGTTGGCTCTTGAAGACTCTTAAAAGGCCTCATGCTTCTATCTTAATTCTTCACTGTTGTGCCCATTTTACAATCTTGAAATTCTGTTGTTTTCAAAGCCAAAATACTGTTGCAAACACCATTTTTTCCTTCTCCCCTCTTCCAAAACTAACCTCATTTTTATTCCTCCATTTCCCATGAAAATCCCTCATTTTAATGTTTCTCCCCTTTTCCCCTTCATCAAAAATCCCTTTGATAAGGTTTAAGACTCCTTATTGCCTTATCGAAACCCTCAAATTCCTTTGAAAATCATTGAAAATCTATAAAAATCACATTTTTTATATATTATAGACTTAAGCCCCCTTGGGCTATGTCTTTAAACCCTTCCCCCCCCATACGCCTTGGTGCTAGAACCAAACACTAGCCTTCCAAGTGCTTATCGCATCACCCAATCACAATTAGCCCTTCCTCCATAAACCCCCGATCATATGGTTTTCCATATAACCCATGGCCCAGCAGACGGGTGCCAAACCATATTGAATATTAATATTTCGCCCCCGAAAGTATAGACTTTCGTTTATATAAATTTTTTGATTTTTATTATGTCCTAAAGTTTTCCTCTGGTGCAAGGTTCTAATCACTCTCCACCGTTGATCTAATATACAGATCGACGGCACGCAACCATCGCCTCGGTGGTCCCCGCCAGCCACTTACTGTTGCAAAACCAAGCGGATTTCATCGCATCGCTTTTGAGAGCGGGGCGGTTTTTTCTATTTCGTAGCGATTCCATTCACCGCCCAACGCATGGCCTTGAGCACTGTTCAAAATACCACCCTCATCACGCGTTAAATTTCGTACATGGGCCCGACGCGATATTGACATACACCGTCCGATCTGAGGTTGCTCATCGAACGGTGATCGCTCTCCGAAGATGCTCGTGCAATAAACAGGGTACAGCGCAGTATTAAAAGCATCTCTGCCATCGATCTAATCTGCAGATCGATGGCCCACACTTCATCACCCTGATTCCTTGTCCAGTCAGCATTTTCGGACCCGGGGTTTTATTTCACCCTAATTTTATTGAAAATCTGAAGTCTGGGCGCATTTTATAAGGTTTATTGGCACTTGTTCTCCGTCGTTGATTGCGTGGGATGATCTCATCTGACGGCCCACGTTTATCCTAATCCCCAAACCAAATTTTGTGACCATTTTTGTCCAAAACAAAGGTTTTTCACCATTTTTCTGTTTCACTTTGACTTTCGCCTCCGATCTCGACCATCGATCTCTGCACAATCAATGGCTCCAATGTAATTCCTCCCTCCATTTCCTTTTGAATCCCTCTGATCAATCTCAACCATTGGATGATGCCATCCAACGGCCATGCTCCCTCCACACGCCTTCTGAAGCAGTAAACCTATGCATGCAGGATTTTATAAAAAAAATTGTATTTTGCAGGGTTCCAATGGTTTCTCCACTATGTCTGAAGGAAATTCAGAGGGAGAGGGTGACGATCCTCCTACCTTCGTTTCATCAAAAGGAATCATTCGCAAGTTTCAACTCCACGTTTCATCAATGGTTCATAAGGAATTGATGCCATTCGATCCCTGTGCAGCCCTGCATACCAACAAACACAGCAAGTCAATCACAAATCAAAGAATATCAGTATCGAAGACAAAACGCACCAGCACGGAAGACTGAAGATAGATCTATGGGGATTACGGCTAAAATGGATTATCAAAAGCTTAATCCTCCCGACTAAAACACAATTTAAAGAACATCATGAGTGTTTTATCAGACAGAAAGCCTCCACCACCACATCTAAGGCAAATTGATTCCTCCCAGCTACCACAATGCCACCTATGCCTCAAAGCATTCAAACAGAGGCCAAAGTTATTGATCAAGATCAGATATTTTCCTCAAGAACAATCGAATAGTTATTTCTGCCAGGGAACTTAATGTAAAAAATATCAACAGAGTAACTATTACACAACACAGAGCCTCAAAAGTCAAAAAGAGCTCCCACCGAGCTTAAAATCTTAATGTAAATTATTTAATACAGAGGACACCTATGTAAGCTTCTTCATTGAGCCCCCCAAAGGCCAAGAAGCTATTAAGATTGTATTAATTATCTTTGGAGATCTTTATCAGATCTCACCTCCTCATTCTTCTATAAATACTTCTGTACAAGATGAGAAGTTGTTGGTTGATCACTAGTTGTAATACTGAAACTCTCTGAAATAATACATAGTCTGTTGAAGTTTAAGAACAAATTGAAGTCTTGGAAGCCTTGATGATGTTGTTGCATGCTTGTTCCTAAGAAGGCTCTATCATTGGATCCATGAGCTTGGCTATTGGTGAAGTATTCTGAACTGTTTAATGTTTTCTCCTGTTTTCATTTTGTTCCATAATTTCTTACTACAATAGGTTGAAATTTTTAGGCTAAGAAATGACTCCTGGAAGCACCTTAGACCTGTTCATCCTTCATTGTTTAATGTTTCTTATACTGAGGTATTTTAGAGTCTTTAATCTCTCTCTTTAGTCCTCATGCTTGTTTATTTCCTTAATAGTTCAAACAGTTGGTTTCAGAATGACTTATGGTTCTCCCTGCTTGTCTATTGCCACTTAAACGTTGTTATTGAATTCTCCCTTTGAAGTATCTATGTTTATAGTGAGCCAAGGAGGTATGTTCTGATCTTGCCCTTTGTCCTTGCTTAAACAGTTGTCTTAAAAGTCTTTTATAGTTGTGATCATAGATGTGTTAGGTGTTCCCTCTTCTATGACTGCAATTATCAGTGAATCTTTTATGTTTTCTAAGTCATTTAAAATAAAATATTTGAGGAAATAGGGTGTTCCCCGAGTCTTAGATTTCATTTTGAAAGTTTTCTTGAAGTCATTATTTGCTTAAATAATGTTTGTAGAATTTATGGTTAGCCCTGTCTATCAAATATTTCTTTATTGTTCAAGTTATGTTTTCAAGTTCCCTTCGTTGAGAATCAAAATTTTCTTTCCAAATCATTGATGTTCATCTCATTCCAAAACCAAAGGATCCTGCGGCCAAGTTATATTTTCCCTCTGATATCCCATATCCATTGATGAGTATGTTATGACCTCTTCTTGACTCCATTGCCCAATGAACCAGATGTTTCTCCATTCTATATATCTTTCCTAGATCTTTCATGTCCTGCTGTATCAATTCAACCAAACAAATCAACAAACACCTGCACTTAATAACTAGTCTAAAACCAATACTCAAAGCACACAAGATAAACCTTTGCAAACAAACATTTGAGAGATCCCTCTCTAAGAATAGGAGGACTAGATCCTGTAACTCTAAAGATTGGTTCTGATGTTGCCTTGTCTTTTGATTTGCCAAACTATCAAAACACGGGACACCAAAAATCAGGAAGATGGGAATGATGATGATAATATTCCCACGGTTTTCCTTCTGCCATCATAGCTTCCAAAATATTTTCATCTGTCAAAAATTTTAAGGAAAATGGATCAGATGGAGTACCAAAATCTAATGAACGATTAACCCAAACACTTGGCGACGTTGATTTTGGATTTGCTGCCCAAGCCAAATAGATTGATTGCTATTGAAGCTCAATAGGGCTGAGTGGTAAAACATCATCCAACATAGAAATATCAGAATCACCCATACTATCCCTTAAGCTATATAGAGTGGAAGAGATCATGTAGCAGGTCTCTATGCTTGCAATTTCTACCGACGTCGCGGGCAGTGGTAATGCAAAGGTTCCCATAAGAGTGGAATCCTTTAAGAGTCCTACACCAACGTTCTGGATTTCTAGTTGGGGTAAGTGAATATATGGAACGCTTCCAGTTACTTGCGAAGTAGAGGCAAAAAAGGATAATTGATTAATGACTGTAATAGTACCTTTATGAGGAAAGGAAACCATTATAAAATATGTAGAAGCAATTGCAGTCATCGCATATACCCATGGTCTTCCGATTAAAATATTATAGTCAAGGGGTCCGTCAACAACCTCAACATCAATACTTACTATTTTTCCCCTTAATTCAACTTGCAAGTTATTAACAATACCACAAGGTTTATATGTTTTTCCATCAAAAGCCTTCAATGTTGTTGATGATTGTGATAATTGCGGCGAGCTAAGTGACTTCCAACAGTTTAGAGACATAATGCACATAGATGCTCCCTCATCAATAATAGTGTGATGAACAAGATTATTGAGAACATTTACTTGGATGGAGAATGCCAATTCTACTGGTAGTTGCGGTACATAGCCTGTATGATTAAAGACGACAAGATTAGAGTCATTCGGATCAATTCCACCAATGGCTGACAATAAATCTTGCTTCTGGGAGGGACAATTTTGTAATACCTCAAGAAAAAACATAGCTGAAGGGGATTGAGCAAAATATTCAACTATATTATAATTCTGTGCAGCTCTTGCTCGAGGATTATATGTCGATTTATGAATTACTCCCTTTGGTGGCTTAATTGTCAATTCAAGAATAACAGGAGGTGGTACCGATTCATTAGATGGATTTGTTGTCGAGGTAGTAGGTTGATTAGTGGCTGGACTACCATAGTCTTTATTCTGCATCGACACCAAAATATCTTGTGAAGGTTTTGTAGTGGATAACATTAACACTTGGGAACTAGGAGCTGGATCCGTAGCAACCAAATTTGTGTCTGGATTTGGAAATGGGTCTGTCAACACAGCTGATGCATGAGAAGTCTTGATGATTTTTGAGACTTCAGCACAGTGAGGACAATCCCTGTTAGTATGAATCTTTCATTGTAAAAGATCACTTTAGCTATGCATAAAAAATATCCCTAACATCGATTATGGATGCGAAATATCTTTAAGTTTGCTGCACAAATTCAGATCTAAGCACAAAATACATTAAGCAGATAAAATATAATATGGCTCCATAAACCCAATAGACAAGACAAGAAGAATGTATTTGAAAGTATTTTGTATTATATTGAAGAATGGGGCACCTGAGAGTAAAACAAGAAAGGTGTTTTCCGCTTATCCTCAGTGGGATGGGTTCTTGAAAGTCCTCAGTGTTTCAGAGCTAACATTTCTCTCTCTTATGGGTGTAGAAAAGCAAACATAGAACTCAATGGGAGTTCACAAAGCAAAATGGAAAATGGTGACCAAGAGTAGATCCAGAGTGATCTAATGCAATGAAGGTGACTAATGAATGGGGAAAACCCTTCTATTTATAACAAAATATTAGGGTTATCTATAACTTGGTGTATGAATAAAATATTATTAATCAAATTATAGAACCACCCTTTAGGAATATTTTATTATATTTGTTGGAGGGAAAAGGTCTTTTGACTTGGGTCAATTCCATTATTTATAAACAATAAATAAATAAATGATTTATTTATTATTTTAGGGAGATGGTGAGAATATAATTAAATAAATAATGATTTATTTAATTATTTAAAAATGATTTAGTCAAATTTAACTAGGAATATTACTTAAATAATGATTTAAATAACTTATTCCTAGGAAATAATCGAATAAATAATGATTTATTTAATTAATTTCCTTGTTTTGGGTTAAATATGACCAGGAAATATAGAAAAATGTTATTTCACATGGTGAAAGCAATTTTACTTAGGGTAAAATTGGTCTTACATGGTGTACTTGGGTTCATCTAATGATAATAGGTTAGATGACCAAAAAATGGTGTAACAGATTGCCCCCCAACGTACGAGTGTTAGGAGCAAATCGTATGACCGAAGTACGTTGTAAGAACTCAATCACTAGACATCAAGAGGGAAGTGAGAGAGAGAAATGTGAGGTAGACTTAATGTGCTAAAGGACTAGACCCTGAGGAGATGAGACTTACAGGTGCAACAAGTCTCTAGTTTATGAAGTGGTACCTGTGCTAAAGGCGGCAGGGGAGGCATACCTATGCCCGCCGAGACAAAGTACAAAGAATAAGGCAACCAGAAAACCACGGAACGCAATAATGAAGCATGTGATGGCCTAAACTGAGCCAGATGAATAACATGATGAATCCCACATACATGCGATGCCTGGAATAACCGTCAAGACTTATACAATAATATTTTAGTACATGAGATACAAATACCCCCAAATGCCCCCTACACACGGGGAAGGGCTCGCCAAATCTGACTGATACATGCAAATCGAAGAGGTGCTGCAAGCGGCTGAGGCAAATATCATCAAATGGGAGGAGCTGCATCAAGGGATAAAATGAATAATTCATCCGGGCATGTGGGGGGTTACCTGCAGGGCCACCCCCTCATGAGGGTTGAGACACCTCACAGACACCCGGGAATCACCAATAGCTGCTGCTGCATCACTGGACTATCAAGTGTATAGATCACGATCATGCTGAAAAGAGCTCGAACCAAGGTACACTGCCCCCTAGACCTGGCTTCTGGAGGAAATGAGCTAATGTCGACAGAAGTAGGTCCGCCATAGGTGAGGTAACAAGGGAATCTCAACTAAGGCACGAGAGAAAATAGTAGAGTGACAACATACAGACACTGATGATGATAATGAAGTGAGGGATACTGAGTAGTGGATGGACGACTTCCCTTGTTAGAGCATAAAGGGCATGAATGGCTTGGTAGCGAATGACACACTATCATGAGGGATAGGGGACAATGGTACTAAAGGCCATAGTGTGCAACACGAGAGAGGGACCAAGCAATGAAGGATGGAGGATTATAGTGGGATACAAAGGGACGCGAGATAGACTCCATGACTGATGATGACTCAACTCGGATGCTCTAAACAAGGGCGACTCGATGGTGCTGCCACATAGTAAAGGTTTAATGGGGAACCATAAAAACATGAGTACAATAGGGTACCTCATGATGAAAATCAACACGAACAAAAACAAGTAAGGAGACAAAGTGGTGCCCCAAGTACAAGTATTGTAAGTGAAGAAATTCGATTTGTAGGAGAGGTGAATAGACTCTTCGTGGAAAAAATGTGTCCTGGTGAAGGATCAAGGTACTAAAAACTAAAAGGTACCCAGAGCTCATGAACAGGCCAGGTCACACTTTTTGGGGTCTGTTCTGCGACCTAGGTGGCAAGTACTGGGCAGAAAACTGCGACCTGTCCTAGGAAATGACCTGAAAAGTGCGACCTGGCAGAGAAAGGGGGTTTCAGTGCTGTTTTTGGCTGAGATCTGGGATTTTTATGGTTCAGGGGCATAGGTGCCCCCAAGCATGTTGTGGTCATGCCAAAATGTTTGTAGAGAAAATGGGAATTTAAACACATTGTAAGGATATGGTGCGCCATTTTTTTTTGATATGGTTATGCAGTTTGAGAAAGGAAATGGAGGATTACCAATCTCTTTTAGTACTGCATATATGAATCAAATGGACTTTAAGTTTCTGGGTTGGCATACCTAGTGCCACTATCCCAAACAGAGGATTTGGAGATAATGAACGGATGCTCTCTTAGAAAACCTATAGGTTGGTCAACAACAAGGTTGAAAAGACTGGGTTGCTGATGTAAGATGAAGGAACGATAAGGGGTATCATCCCTAGAGTGATCTGAAGTGATATGGGACTTTAGAGGTTCTTCTAAATGTGGAAGAATAATGGTACTAAAGTCGGCATGACCAGATATACTAGGAGAGTTGTAGAGAATTGCTTCTCTTGGTCTCTCAAATATGGATGCCCCCTTACTCAAACATTGGGTTTCAATGTAATGGCCACAAGGTGTATGTGGTGTGAACGAATGGGTTCAATGTAAGGGGGAACAGATAAAGTCAGGGGTGGTGATTTCTTCCATAATGTCATCATCGTGATAGGAGATGGGGTGATTGGTGGGAGAAAGGCCACCTGACGCAGCGAAGCTACCTGACTCATGATCACGAAAAGAGAGGGTCGCATGCACATTGTCACAAGGGGTAAAAATGGCCCAAGCTGGCGAGGCTAGATTCTGGGAATAGCGATTTGCCTCATGGACATAGCCAATATAATGCATGGACGAAAGGTCCTGCACAAAAGTGTCACAAGACAAGACATGAGAGGAGTAAAAACAAATATGGCAGCGTGAGGGAAGGATAGACAGCAAATGACAACTATGGGAGCTAGTAGCCTGGATAGGGTGGCTATGACTCGCATACTGACTAGAGGGTGATGTATAGGGGCTGGAGCTCAGGCTGCGGAGAATATCATAGATACGGATGGTATCATCATGGTTATGGGTGGGAGGGAAAAGGTCAGGGAAACCACATGAGGCCGCAAAGCTACCTAATTCATCAGCATGGGAATAAAGGCGCACATACGGATCGTCACGGGGGATGACAGAGGAACAAGTAAAAATATGGTCAAAGCATGTAGCGCCCAAGAATGTTGCTGAAGGGGAATCAAGAAAAACATATGGAGTGGATTCAGAGGGAATGTACTCCGAGGATGATGAGAGGTATAGGACAGGGGCAGTAGGTTTCGACATATCAACATCTGGAGAAGGAATGTCAATGGTGGCAGGGGGATCCTCGAGTTGGCCTAACACATACTGCACGAGGATAGGAGAGGCATATTGGTTTTTTTCAATCTCATACTCGCGAATGACCTCTAAAGAGGCTCGGTAATGCGTGAGGTGAGGAAAATGATGAGAATAATGGCCATGGACACCACACAAAACACAGGGTTTGTTGGTGCGAAGAGTCTTTGGGTTCTTGGCTGTGGATGAGGAATAAATAGAGGTTTCAAGGATCGTAGATTTAGGGAACGTGACCTTAACCATGGGTTGGATATGGGGCAACTCAAGACAAGTATGGGTGGGATGACCGATATCATCACACAAGGCACAAGGCTTGGCAGGTGGGGCGGGGTAGGGTCAGGTGCGGTGGCGTTGTCATTGGATGCCCCCTTGCGAGTTTTTCATTTCTTGCCTGTAGTTGTCGCATCATTAGGAGGGTTATGCGGAGGGGCTAGGGGCACTGTGGTGGTGGAAGGAGCGAAGGGAATTGGTTGCACTAGTGTCATGGCTATGTATGGTTTGGGGTGCCCTGGTGTGGTCTGGGTTGGAGGAGTAAGATACCATACTGGAATTCCCAAGGTTAAATTAGGGAGGGAAAGGGTGGCCATGATGGGAACCGAATAGACACCAGGGGGGAGGGGGGACCAAGGAAAGGTATTTGACCGGCGGGGTAATGACTAGGGGGGACGGCTCCCATATGGTGGAGACCTGAGGGAACTGACTCAGGAGGGTAGGGAGGTTCCTGAGTGTGATGAGAAGGGCCAGAAAAAGGTTTGGTGGATTGAAGCGAAGGGCTAGGAGCAGAAGGCAGGGGGCGATATTGAGGTTGCTGACTAGCCGGAGCAGGCTACGGAAGGTTAGCCTGAGATGATTGCATCATGCAAACATTCACTAAGCTAGGGTCAGAGACAGGAGGAGGGGGAGGACCAGTAAAATTTCCAAGCAAAGAGGAGTCTTTGTAGACGCCAGGGGAAACACTGGTCAAAGAATCAAGAGTTGGTTTATTGGTGATAGTAGAGATAGTGGACTCAGGGGAGGTATGAGATTTTGGTTCATGGTAGGTCAACTAGTCAATGGTGACAATCTTTCCATTATGAGGGAAGAACATCTTGCGGTGGACTGTGGATGGGACGGCAGACATGGCATAGGTGCAACTACTCCCCAAAAGGATGTTGTAGTCCCCAACGGAGTCGCCAATTGTTAGTATGAATCTTTCGTCGTAAAATATCACTTTAGCTACGCATAACAAATAGCCCCAACATTGATTATGGCTGCAAAATATCTTTAAGTTTGCTGCACAAATTCAGATCTAAGCACAAAAGACATTAAGCAGATAAAATATAATATGGCTCCATAAATCCAATAGACAATACAAGAAGAATGTATTTGAAAGAATTTTGTATTATATCAAAGAATGGGGCACCTGAGAGGAAAACAAGAAAGGTGTTTTCTGGTTCTCCTCAGTGAGATGGGTTCTTGAAAGTCCTCAGTGTTTCAGATCTAACATTTCTCTCTCTTATGGGTGTAGAAAAGAAAACATAGAACTCAATGGGAGTTCACAAAGAAAAATGGAAAATGGTGACCAAGAGTAGATCCAGAGTGATCTAATGCAATGAAGGTGACTAATGAATGGGGAAAACCCCCCTATTTATAACAAAATATTGGGGCGGTCTAGAACTCGGTGCATTAATAAAATATTATTAATCGAATTCTAGAAGCACCCTTTAGGAATATTTTATTATATTTTTTGGAGGGAAAAGGATTCTTGACTTGGGTCAATTCCTTTATTTATAAATAATAAATAAATAAATGATTTATTTATCATTTTAAGGGAATGATGGGAATATAATTAAATAAATAATGGTTTATTTAATTATTTATGGATGATTTAGACAAATTTAACTAAGAATATTATTTAAATAATGATTTAAATAACTTATTCTTAGGAAATAATTAAATAAATAAGGATTTATTTAATTAAGTTCCTTATTTTGGGTTAAATATGACCAGGAAATATAAACAAATAAGTTATTTTATATGGTGAAAGAAATTTTACTTCGGGTAAAATTGGTCTTACATGGTGTACTTGGGTTCATCTAATAATAATAGGTTAGATGACCAAAAAATGGTGTAACAGATTGCCCCCCAATGTACGAGTGTTAGGAGCAAATTGTATGACCGAAGTACGTTGTAAGCACTCAATCACTAGATATCAAGAGGGAAGTGAGAGAGAGAAATGTAAGGTTGTCTGATGTACTAAAGGACTAGACCCTAAGGAGACGAGACTTACAGGTGCAACAAGTCTCTAGTTTATGAAGTGGTACCTGTGCTAAAGGCGGCAAGGGAGGCATACCTATGCCCGCCGAGATAAAGTACAAAGAATAAGACGCCCAGAAAACCACGGAACACAATAATGAAGCATGTGTTGGTGTAAACATGAGCTAGATAAATAACATGATGAATCCCACATACATGCGATGCTTGGAATAATCGTCAAGACTTATACAATAATATGGTAGTACATGAGATATAAATACACCCAAATGCCCCCTACACGCGAGGAAGGACTCGCAAAATCTAACTGATACATGCAAATCGAAGAGGTGCTGCAAGCGGCTGAGGCCGATATCATCATATGAGAGGAGCTGCAGCAAGGGCGGAAATGAATTCATTCGGGCATGTGGGGGGATACCTGCAAGGCCACCCCCTCATGAGGGTTGAGACATCTCACACACGCCCGGGAATCACCAATAGATGTTGCGGCATCACTGGACCACCAAGTATACGGATCGCGATCATGCTGAAAAGGGGCTGGAGCCAAGGTACCCAGACGAAGACTAATGATGATGTGGAAATGATGAAAGGTCCAAAGGGGACCCGAAAGACATGAGTACAAAATGGTATCTCATGACGGAAATCGACACAGACAAGAATAAAGATGGAGGCCAAGTGGTGCCCCAAGGAAAAGTGTTGTAAGTGAGGAAATCCGATTTGGAAAAGGAGGAAAGGAAGACTTCATGGACAACATGTGTCCTGGTGAAGTAGTGACTGATGAAAACAAACATATGCTGGCTATCTACAAGAAAGTAAAACATGCATTTCGAGCGGGAAATGCTAAGGGTAATACCTCTTGAGATAGAGTGCATTGCGAGGATTAGGAAGGGGGTGGCCTTCAAAGTCCTCTAAAAGATATGCCCCCTTCCCAAGATCTTTACTGATGATGTAAGGGCCTAGCCATAATGAGTTGAACTTCCCATGACTGAGGGTATCGTGGGCCTGGTCATATACTAGAACAAGGTCACCTTCATGAAAGGTGCGAGGGTGTACTTTTCGGTCATACTGGGCTTTGGTGCACTTTTTGGCCGCTTCAAGAGTTTGCAATGCAACACGGCGATCTTCAGAAGCGTGCTCAAGCATGATCAGTCGTTGTTCTAGAGGTTGGGTATCAGGGAGAAGTTCGACGGCCAAATGAAGGGAAGGGATTTCACACTCGATTGGTAAGACTGCCTCCTCGCCAAAGACAAGGTGGAAAGGAGTGAAACCGGTGGCGGTTTTAACAGAAGTATGATAAGCCCACAAAGTAGGGAAGAGCATGAGATGCCAATTGGTTTTGTGCTTATTCACTGTTCGTTGAAGCATGGTCTTAAGAATTTTGTTGACCGCTTCAACTTGGCCATTACCTTGGGGGTAATAGGAAGATGAATATTGGTGCTCAAAACCCAATAGAGAGGAGAGCTCATGCCAAATCTAATCTTCGAAATGTCGGCCATGGTCCGAGACTAACTGTTTTGGAACTCTGAATCGAGCAATGGCATGGTTAAAGAAAAAGAAGGCTGCAGTGGCTGCCGTATTGTTGAACGTAGGCATAGCTTCGGCTCATTTAGTGAAGTAGTAAACCACCACGATGATATATTTTTGGTTACCAGCAGATGGAGGTCGACATTCCATAAAGTCGATGGCCCATTTACAAAAAGGACTAGCTGTGACGACAGGATGGAGAGGAGCGGGAGGAGCTCGCACCTTGGGGGCAAAATGTTGGAAATTGGAACAGTGTTTGACTGCTTCAATGCAATCACTGAAGAGAGAAGGCGAAAAATACCTAGCACGCATGATTTTTTCGACGGTGGTGAGGTCGGAGAGGTGGCCACCACAAGCGCCACTGTGACAAGCATTAAGGACTTGCTCGGCTTCAGCGTGGGTGAGGAAACGATGAAGGATAGTATCTACTCCGCAATGATAAAGTTCATCGCTGATTAGAAGGTAGAAAGAGGCTTGGTGTCAGATACATCATCGAGCATCACGATCAAGATGAAGGGTGAACTTTTGGGTTCGTAAGTAAGTAAGGATGTCACCGTACCAAGGATCGTCGGTGGTGATGGCAAACAAATGTTCATCGGGAAGAGCAACATTAATTGGAGTATCTTGCATCCTGGTAGGCAAATCATAAATGAGTTTAGCCAGGACTAAACCTTTCCTGCTTTTTGGGGTGACAAATTCAAAGTCGAATTCTTGGAGAATAATGACCCAACGGGCGTACTTCCCATTGAGGATACGGCGACTCAATAGGAAAGCGATGGGGTTGGAATCAGTCACAACCTTGGTGGAACACATGAGGATATAATGATGCAATTTTTGGACCGAGAACATGACAGCTAGTGCTAATTCTTATTCATGCGAGTAGGACACAAGTGGACTGGCAAGGTTTTTACTGACATAATAGATCACATGTTCGACAGCGTTATCATCCTCCTGGATAAGGACACCAGCAACCGAATAGGTGGAAGCGGAGATGTATAGGATGAAATCTCGGTCAAAGTCAGGGGGACGAATCAAGGGAGCGGATGTGAGAGCATGCTTGAGGGCATCAAAAGACTCTTGAGCGTATGCATCCCAGACAAAAGGGGTGTGAGATCTAAGAAGTCTAAGGAAGCCGTGTGCAGTAGTGGCGTAGTCAGGAATGAATCGGCGAAGAAAATTAGCTTTGCCTTGGAGACTTTGTAGTTGGCGTAAGGTACGAGGCATAGGAAGTTCAAGAATGGCTTGAACCTTCAAAGGGTCGAGATTTATCCCGTCTTTAGACACGATGAAGCCGAGGAGACGACCGGCGGGAACACAGAAGACACATTTCAAAGGGTTAAGGCGAATGTTATACTTGCGGCATCAGAGAAAAATGGTACGCAGGTCATGAAGGTGTTGCTCCCGATGTTTAGAATGTGCAGTAAGGTCGTCTAAATAGGCAAGGATAATATGGGCTAAGTCATGGAAGCAATAAGACATGGCTCGTTGAAAGGTGGCGCCGGCGTTTTTAAGGCCAAATGGCATGACTCGGTATGCGAAAGTGCCCCACGGACTAATGAACGCTGTTTTAAGTTGATCAGCACGACGGATAACAATTTGGTTGTATCCAGAGAAGCCATCCATAAAGGAGAGAATCTCATGCCCCACACACTCATCGATGATTTGGTCAATAAATGGTGTGGGGAAGTTGTCTTTGGGACAAGCTTTGTTCAGATCGCGAAAGTCGGTGCAAACACGAATGGTGCCTTGTTAGTATGAATCTTTCATCGTAAAAGATCACTTTAGCTATGCATAAAAAATAGCCCTAACATCGATTATGGCTGCGAAATATCTTTAAGTTTGCTGCACAAATTCAGATCTAAGCACAAAAGACATTAAGCAGATAAAATATAATATGGCTCCATAAATCCAATAGACAAGACAAGAAGAATGTATTTTGTATTATATTGAAGAATGGGGCGCCTGAGAGGAAAAAAAGAAAGGTGTTTTCCAGTTCTCCTCAGTGGGATGGGTTCTTGAAAGTCCTCAGTGTTTCAGATCTAACATTTCTCTCTCTTATGGGTGTAGAAAAGCAAACATAGAACTCAATGGGAGTTCACAAAGCAAAATGGAAAATGGTGACCAAGAGTAGATCCAGAAAGTGATCTAATGCAATGAAGGTGACTAATGAATGGGAAAACCCCTCTATTTATAACAAAATATTGAGTTAGTCTAGATATTGGTGCATAATTAAAATATTATTAACCAAATCAAGATCCAACTTTTATGGAATATTTTATTATATTCGTTGGAGGGAAAAAGAATTTGACTTGGGTCAAATCCCTTTATTTGTAAATAATAAATAAATAAATGATCTTAAAAATTATTTTAAGGATGTGGTTGAGCAATAATCAAATACATAATGATTTATTTAATTATCAATGAATGATTTAGTCAAATTTAACAAGGAATATTATTTAAATAAGGTTTAAATAATTATTCCTAGAAAATAATAAGATAAATAATAATTTATCTAATTAATTTTCCTATTTTGGGTTAAATATGACCAGAAATATTAATTAAATGTTATTTCACATGGTGAAAGCAATTTTACTTAGGGTAAAATTGGTCTTACATGGTGTACTTGGGTTCATCTAATGATAATAGGTTAGATGACCAAAAAATGGTGTAACAATCCCTAAAAATATTTTCCTCGTTACAGATTATGCATGGATAATGAGGTTTCTGTGGTCCTGAAGTTTGATCATATGATCATTCCTGCGGGTTAGAAGTTTGCTTTTTCTTTGATTTTCCTTTTTTCTTACTTCCTGGTTGCTTATCACTTTTGCCTTTGTCAAATGAGACGACGTTGATTTTGGAAGTAGGAGTAGGATCAGATGTAGTAGTGTTGTGTGTATTTATAGTGCCTATCAAGCCGTCTCCAGCATGAGAGTCCTTTATTTGAGGAGGAACATTGAAATTAGATCACGACACATTTGGTATTTTCCCATAGAGTGTGCTAGACTGAGTATAAATCAAGTCTAAATATTGGGCACGAGCGATAACTTGCTCTTCTATGAAGACGCCACCTTTAGCCACATCCTATGTTATAGATGGTAACAGGGATTTGATGAACCATTCAGCAAGGAGCTGATCAACAAAAAATGTCTTAACCATTCGGTGACAACAACGCCACTCATGAATATGATCTGAAATATGAGTAGCATTACTCTACTTGAAATTGGTCAAGAGTTCTGTTCCAGTTTTGTATCTAATTGGTAACTAGAAATGGGTCAAAAATACAGTAGCCAAAGCAGTGAAATTATCGAAAGAAGCTCTAGGTAATTCAATGTACCATTTAGCTGTTGGACCTGTGAGCATTCTCTGGAAAAGACGTAATTGAACAGAATCATAATTTAGGGAATTTGATGAAAACCATAAATGATAAGTCATAACATGAGTTGATGGGTCTTCTCCAGGGTTTCCATTTAATTTAGGAATATCGGAGGGTAATTTATGTGGTATCACCGGCCACCAAGGAGCATAATTGATAGGATCATTGGTTAACCGGTTTAAATATGGTAATTCCAAGGTTGCAACAAAAGGCAATTGTCTATTAAGGTTAGGTTGAGCATAGCCAGGATAAGATGGAATTTCTTGGGCAACAGGTCTTTTAGAACCGGCATATCGGATTTGTTGCTGGCAACCCAGATAGGGGTTGTTTTGCATGGAAAACACTTGAGAGTTCTGCTGACCAAAACCTGGATATGGTACTTGTTGATGTGAAGTTTGAGGAATTTGCGCTTGTGGCTGCTAAGGGGTCTATCCACCAAGATTATAACCCAAATTGGTATAATTTGGATTCAGTTGATATGTATAATCAGATTGTGTTTGTGACATCCCATAAAATGGTGGACTAGCTTGTGAATAAATGATTCCTGATACAGGTTCTTGTAAATTAACCAAAGGATTTTGATATTGACTTGAAGAACTCACCTGATAAGGTCGATGTACAAGATTTAGATTCTGCAACAGGGGTATAGATGTATTAACAAGTGGTATTGAAGTGGGTGTAACAGGTTGAATTGGTTGATACGATTGGACAACCGTTTGTGGTTGGATAGGCAGAGTGGGGTGCCATTGACAAACATGCATGTCAATATTAGTTTGACCAAAATTTGACTGAGTATTGTCATACTGGGTAACCATAGGTTGTCCCCCAGCATAAGGAGGATAATAAGATGGAAAATATTGTTCACCGAATGCTGGGAGTCTAGTTGGTATGGTATTTAAAGGAATTGACCCATAATGACCGGCTTGATATTTCCCTGATGATTGATTTAATGAATCAAGTCATTCAGTAATAACAATAGGACTACCAGTTAAAACACCAGATGATGACATTCGCAAAGACCATGAACGTGAAGGTGCACCAGAGAAAGTGCCAGATAGTGATTTGTAACCTGTTGGGACCAAAGGGCCACCGTCCAAATATGACTCTGGTGATGTTGTGAACATCGACAGAGTAGCGAGGGTAGGAGCTGACATAATTGGAACAGCAGACCCAACCGAAGATGTTGGTTCAGACATGGTTGTATTACCAAATGTATACCTTCCAAAATATATGGGAGACTGAATGGCAATAAGATCATCAAAAGCAGATGGAAACGATTGAGGAAAAGACTGGTACAGGTAAAGGTCTGCCCCAAAGTGGGTTGGACTTAAAGGTGTATCAGGTTGAGGGATTTCTTGAATCGCGATTAAACCAGGAGGAAGAACTTCACCGTCAGGCCCAAAATATATTTCAGACGGTTGATTGTGTGAAATAGGAGTTTCAATGGCTACAGATGTTTATGGATTGACCAAAGTAGGAACAACATCCGGCTGTTCAAGACTCAGATTTTCTGGCAAAGAAGAGACAGGATCTGGATCAATTTTTTATTGAACAACTTTGGGTCTAGGAGGTATGGTCTCAGCGATTGAATGGATCGTGACCACAGGTATCTATGAAGACTCCGTTTCGACAACAGTAAACAAACCGGGATGTGTGGAAAAAATTTGAGCTAACTCTAGTTTAAATGATGAGGTTTCGCTAGAGGTACGAGTTGTACTTGATTCGGAAGATCGTGATCAGTTTCGTCCACTAGAAATAACTTCTGATGGTAAAGGTAGTTTCAAAGCTAATCTACATGAATGACGGGGGGTACGATTGTTTTCTTCCATGATTACTGATTTATTTTATCCAAAAACAAATAAACAAAAAGAGGTTAATGCTAGGCAAAAGGGTTTACCAGGAAACTGTGAACTGCAGAATACCTCTTAGCGAACCAAGAAGTACGGGCAGGTAATCTCCCCAAATGTTGTGTTAAGTGTATCACAATTTCAAGGCAGCTGACTCGGTTCACTATGGATGGATAGCACCTAAAAGTTGTCCTCCCAAATATACCCAAAGGTACGTGGAGTCCCAAGTCCGTATTACCGTTGTCTGATGTGAAACCGCACAGTTAGAGCACCCCTCTATACCTATCGTACTGTAACACCGCCCGATATACCTGAAATTACATGGACGAGCTACGATATACTTACGTACGTGGAGTGAGGTATCACACTCAGAATGTATCGCAGACAAGTTAACGACAGCTGCTATGTTTTATGACACTGGAACACGTCTCTAGCCTAGACCTCTAAATGTTATCGTTAATGTTACAAAGCGTTGTTAAGTAAATTGAGATTTATTTTATGTTGATCTTGCTTAACAGTTTTCCTTTCAGGTTCACCATGATGATGTATATAAAATTCCTAAAATGCAAGCTAAGAATGATAAACAAACTTTCACTTTCATCTTTTTCAATGAAAGACCTAGCTACTGAGGGAAGAGAGCAAATAATTTGAGAGCAAACAAATCAATAAACAAAATAAAATCAATGATTCTCAAACTAAATGCATATTTCCTAATGTTCCTTTTGGAAAAAAAACACAATCCTACATGCAAATGCAAGTTTTTCTTTTCAGTTTCCTTAATGTTATGAATGTAGAAAAGAAACTAGGTGCACTAGATCAATAATCGAAATGCTTTTTACTTTTGAGAAATGAAGAATACAAACAATCATTTCTCTTTTGAAGGAAAAACGAAGATTCAACAACAATTTCTCCTATCAAGGAAATGAAGATTTTACGACAATTTCGTATTTCGAAAGCAAACGATTCTTAATGCGACCATAAAAAGTACTTTGAAATCAACTTGTCAATGATAATGAAAAACTTTTTTAAAACAACATTGACCAAATTTTCAGTCAAAAGAGAAGAAATATATAGAGTTACTGGTCAATAGAGCATTAAACTTTTCGGAACAAATCAGCAAACAAAACTGAAGCAAAGTACAAAGTCAGATTCAAGGGGATTTGTTCCTTTCAGGAGCCAACGCAGTCTCCAAAGGGAGACAGTGCTCTACAACGCAGGCTGACAAGGGAGACAGTGCTCTGCAAAGCATTGTGCCCTGACCAAGGGTGCGTTGAGTGTAGTAAAAAAAGAAAATATACCTTTTTGCTCACTAACTCTGCAAATTAATGTCTAAAAAATTCTAATCTTTAGGTGAAATAACTACTGGGTGGATTTAGAAAGTAGATCAGAGACTAAAACACCAAGAATCAAGAGAAATTCTCCCCAGTGGAGTCGCCAGTTTGTTGGGCCAAAATTGTAAACTACGGATAAACTACGCTTCCCTAGACCGGTGTCTAGTGTAGAACAACAGGTGAAATACTACACTTCCCTTTTTCCTAACTTAGAACAGATACACAGAGAGGATTGGATGTTTACTTGTTTCAGTCGCTTCCAAATGGCTCCTTTCTGTCGCTTCCACTATAGCTTCAACTTCAAGTGGTTTCAAATAGCTAAATGCTTCCTGCAAGAAAGAACACTGAAATAACAGAAGATGCAATAATATAGATATCTATTCAAGTTAATTAGCCAAATCAGTTAAGCATAAACTACATTCATCAACCAATATTTTACAACATGGAAAATCAAAGTAAACATGGATGCATGTAGGGAAAAACAAGAAGTACTCTTTATTGATGATAGAAGGAGAGGTTACAACCAAGTGATTGATTCATTGTGACCTTCTAGCAAAGTTCCCAAGTCTCATCATAGCATAAGTCCCTCCAGCAACAACTCTACATATCAAACTCTCTATTGAAAATTCTCGAGCATTTCCCTACTCAAATTCTTCCTCCTAAACACTTAGATCTGTGTTCAATTTATAGAGGAACTGTAGGTAGTTTTGTAATCAATAACATTCCAAAAATAGGCAAGACATGTTTCCATTCATGTAGATGTCAAATGGACACTTGGATTCGAAACTTGACACATGTGAACCCTTCTAGAAGACACTGGCCAAGTGGAGATTCTGGAACAATGAGAATTTCACTCCCAATCTGACCAACGCACCTTTGAATGTTGGGAAGTGCTTTGCAGAGTGGCCTTGAATGGGGCTACCAGCATATGCAACGCACTTAGGCCCCTTAGAGCCTGCGTTGGTGAGCTCCCACATGTTTAATAATAAGCTTCAAACCATGGAAAATCCTTGCTTTGATGAAAATATTGTTTGATTCATGAATTTTTCCTGTCTTAGGGCATATAGCAAATGAGATGATAGGGAATGATAGACCCTTTTTATCATCGGTCCTAGAGATGATGCCCAGTTAACCAAGTCATTGGGAATGGTGCCCAAATTGACCTATAACAGTTTAGGGTTTTTCATTGTTTCTGAATAATAAATAGGCCTTTGAGACTCATTGTAATACAGTTCAGAGGCATGTAGCTGCTACATCTCTTCTCAGAGATAAGCTACTAGTGCCCTAGCAGGTTTATTTCCATTCTATCTGTAAGCATATCTCAGTTATGATATATTAATGAAAAAAAGTTTTATTTATGTTGCATCTCTGTGTGTATGTGTATTTCTATATTTTATTGCGTTCCTGCATAAGTCTGAATCAGTTTTCAAAGAAAGGATGAGCGGAAATCATGGAAGCACAAGGTGGTAAGGCGACAACATTGGGTTTCCCCATATCCCCAACATGTGCGAGGTCGCCGCGCAAAAAAACAGTTGTAGAAGCACAACCAAAGAAGAAGCAAGAGAAGAGACCAGCTGAGACCCCTGGCGTAGAGCTCCAAAAATCCCCTAGGAAGAAGATAGCTAAGGAGCAACAGACAAAGAAATATGGGGACAAGAAATAAAAGGGGAAGAAACTGGTCGAAATCCATGACAGTGAGGAGGAAACTAAAATTCCAAAGATTGAGACAGAGGAGATTCCCTATGTGTTTCCTCCTTTCTTGCCACCATGAAAATCAGGTGCTAAACCAGTAAAGGAACCCAAATACGCGAAGTTAGGCACATTCACGGTGTTGTTACCTAAAAAATTACCATTTGAAGGTGAAGTATTGGGAAAAAACCCACAATTGAAAATGGAAGATTGGGATTTCAGCACCGAAGAAAGTACCTACAATTTGACCCAAGAAGATACTTACAATAGGTCTATTACTAGGAGAGAGGAGTTACCAGGTTGGAGCCACTACAATGTGATGAAGGATTGCAAAGAGCAAGATTGCTCAATATGCTGAATGTACCCCATTTTGGTCAAAGCAACCTGAACATGGCTTGTGTAGGACAGTTGTTGGAAGTAGTACATGACGTATCTCTTTGGATGGGGAAGAGGATTCCAATCAATGAGATTATGATCTAAGGAATTGCCACGCTGCCATACCAAGGAAAGGACCCCGCCAAAGAGTTCTTCGACAAGAATCGCGATAAGGAAGTTGCGCAAAATATGAAAGAAAAATATGGACTAATCAAAAAGTCAAGAGCATATGATATAAAATATATCAGCAATCAAGGAGTTCACTTCACCGCATTTATCCTTGCAGGGAAAATCATGTAGAAATGTAGAGCCAATGATGTCCCTGTGGCCATAGTTTCCCTATCCCCACAGTGCAGCGTCAGAGTCTAGCTCAACTGGGCTAAATACTTGTGTAAGGAGTTTTTATAGGACTTCCAAGAAGTGCATAAAGAAGGAAAAACATATCACTATGCATGGTTGAATATGATCATCGTGCTAATCACATGGAAGGAACCGGAGGAGTCACAATTTCCGACAGGCGAGCCAGATGTATGTGAAGTTGCGCAATATGCATCACTGTGGTTCACCAAGGAAAACAATATTTTATTTGTTTTAATGAAGATAGATTTACACATTGTGGTGAACCAAATTACCAGGTTGCCACCAAGCCTGTATGGTTAGTACCAGAACATCGCCGACTTTAGAGCATATTTTCATAGGGTATACATAAAGGGCAGGAAGGATTTGACAGAGACATGGCATCCTCTACTATATATGGTCACTAAAGAAGAGCTCCTCGCCATAATAAAGAGATGGTTAGCAAAGTGGGTGACTCCACTCATCGACACCACTAGAGAAGAAGGTAAAACCATGCAACATGTTAGGTAAACATGACTCGGGGTAGAGTCAATGTTGACTAGGGTAAATATAGTGGTTTTGGGGCACATGGTATTGTGTACCCATGCTTTTGGCCCATGGTATTACATGTAATGGAGCCTATAAGAGGCTGGGAATACTTCATTGTAATGTAGGCCTAGAGGTGAGCGGTGAAGGCTCACTTGGCCAGATTGGCCATGGTTTTGGCCAATGGTTAATTAAATTTCATTGGTTGGGTTTTTCCCGGATTTGGGGTTTTCCCAAATAAACATCTGTGTTTTTGTTTTTGATTTGTTGCTGGGTTCTTTATGTTTATTTATCTCCGTAAATTCTTTATTATTACTGCTGTAATTTTTAACAACTGGTATCAGAGCCATCTTTGGTTTCAGAAGGACGCGAAGAAGAGCGAAAGGTGAAATCGTTCGATTTTCTCAAGGTGCAGTTAGTTTTCAACGTGATTAAAAATGCCCCACTATGATGATCGTGATCGTTCTAGAAACACACAGCTCTATGTTGGCCGACTGTCTTCTCGTATCACATGATCTTGAGGATCTTTTCAACAGATATGGAAGAGTCCGTGATGTGGATTTGAAGCACGACTTCGCCTTGATTGAATTAAGCGATCCTCGTGATGCAGATGAAGCAAGATACTATCTTAATGGAAGAGATCTGGATGGGAGCCGCATTGTTGTGGAGTTTGCAAGAGGGGGACCACGAGGAGCTGGTCGAACTAGAGAATATCTAGGAAGGGGACCTCCCCCTGGGTCTGGGCAGTGCTTCAATTGTGGGAATGATGGGCATTGGGCTCTAGAATGTAAAGTAGGGGATTGGAAAAACAAATGTTATCGGTGTGGTGAGCGAGGTCATATTGAAAGAAACTGTCAAAACAGTCCAAAATCAACAAGGCGTGAGTGGGCAGAACATCTTTAGTTTGTTTTCTGATCAAGATTCATGAGTATCATAGACGCCATCCTATTGCACATGTTGTTGAATCTAAAGATCCTGAAGAATTTTTGAAGGAGGAAGCAATGTCTCTGGCAACCACGCCGCTAGATTCTTTATGATCAGAGGAGTAAAAAGCGAGTCTGGACCCCACATCACTGGATATTTTGCAGTTGAAGGAGGAAGAAGAGATATGTAGGGGCAAGGGAAACTCTTGAATGTGGTGCCTATGGTGACGATGCTAGGTGTGATGAAGGGGCACCTGGTGGGGGCAACGCGCGGCCACACCCTCCTAAAGAAGAAGAGCGATGCTCTCACAACGCAGTTCCAGCAGATTCTGAAGCGCATCGTGGCCACGAAGGAGTCTAAGGGCGAGATCATGAAGGCCTCAGCATTTGCCCTCACGGAGGCGAAGTACACCATGGGGGGAAAACATCAAGCACATCGTCAGGGAGAACATGGACTCCGCCACGATCAGGATCAGGGCCAAACCTCGGGAGGCATTGAAAATACCATAATGATCTAGATCTCGAGTACATAAAATTGAACTATGGTCATCAAAGGATAGTGGAATAGTTTCCTGATGGGTGAGCCCCACTCAAGAGACAAAGGCATACTGCCCACTAGGTTGATTACAAGCATGGGACAATAAGTGTTGTAAGGGTGTAGGAATGATGGAAAATCCATGGACTTGCAAAATGACATTCGTGGATACCCTCGGTGATGAGAGAAACCGAATTGGTTTCTTGGGTATATGGTGGTTAAGTGTTTTTTCAAAAGGGCTGAGAGTTTATGAGGGAGAGAATATGTGCTAGAATAGCAAGCCATTAGCTGTGTTAGGAGAGCAAAGTGTTTGACAGAATGTGTCAATCAAATGCTTTGAAGAACGTCAAAATGAGAGAGGATATTTGCAGGTGAATTAATTAAAATTGATGAACCATGTATCTGAAGAGAATTCCTAGAGTATTGGCAGTTACAGAGGCTAGTGACCCTTGTAATACATTAGATGGGTTCTTTTTATATGGACATTGATTTCATATGCACAAAGACAACAACAATGAAACAAAATTTTTTTTTATAATGGAGTTAATTTTTACATGTAAATGGGCATATTGTTGTAAGACTTGGTATGGCATGCGTACCCCTGGATAATCACTAGTAAAGTCTGGGTTAGACCTAGGTGATAGTGGGGATGTCAAGTTAACAATTAACCTGGGTAAAAATTTGAGGGGGGAAGAGCTAGAGTGAGCGGGGTTGTCTCACTTAGCAGGTTTGGCTGGATTTAGTCAATAATCCCCAAGTCAAGTTTAAGGGGGGAATTGTTAGGTAAACATGTCTCGGGGTAGAGTCAATGTTGACTAGGGTAAATAGTAGTGGTTTTGGGGCACATGGTATTGTGTACCCATGGTTTTGGCCCATGGTATTGCATGTAATAGAGCCTATAAGAGGCTTGGAATACTTCATTGCAATGTAGGCCTAGAGGTGAGTGGTGAAGGCTCACTTGGCCAGATTAGCCAGGGTTTTGGCCAATGGTTAATGAAATTTATTTGGTTGGGTTTTTACCGGATTTGGGGTTTTCCTGAATAAACATCTGTGTTTATGTTTGTGCTTTGTTGCTGGGTTCTTTATGTTTATTTATCTCCATAAATTCTTTATTATTACTGCCATAATTTTTAACACAACATGCAGGTCCAAGTAGGAATGATACAAAGAAATATACAGAGACAAATATAGGAGAAAGAGACAGAGAAAGAGACACACGAAGAGACAAAAAAAGACGCAGATAAAGACACAAAAAGAACAAAGCCAGAATAAGAGCAAGGTAGTGAGGACCCTCCTAATGACGTAGAGCTAGAGAATTCACCATTCAACGTTTGGAAGAGGATACCTATAGTAACTATGGTGAGCCCAAGGAAGAAGCAAAAAATAGAAAAATCCAAGGGTGCAATACCACTTGTCCTCACTGATGGGGACATCGATGATATTGGGGAGAAATTCCAACAGGTAACAACACACACATGGATCCAAGGTCAATGATCGATACCAAACACTTATATCAAATGTTCAATAGGGTATTGCAGAGCTAAAGGTGCTAGCAGAGAAAACCAAACAACCAGAGAACAAGAGCAGACAACCAAACAACAGGAGCATACAAGTCAACCAACGCAGCCAGAGCATCGAATAGATATTTTATTTGGCTCAATAATTTTGCAAGTACGAGGAGGATCATTTTAGTTTGAATTTTCGAAACACGAAGAGCGTGAAAAATGATGGGACCATATAAACATGAATATCTTCATGCTACCCACTCAGACATTGCATGAATTCCACCAAAGCTTAATGGATGAACGAAAGGGGTAGGAACAACGCACCTCGCAATTAAATATGCAGGTGGAGAAGAAAAGGACTGTGAGGAAGAAGGAACTTGATTAGATGATTAAGTAAGAGATGAGGCACACCAGCAACATCAATAACTAGAAGAAGCAATTGGACAGATTTGTAGTAAAGTTCCAAACGTCAAGGTCCATGAAGAGGAGCCACCAGCAAAAAAGGTTGCAAAGCTCACCCTCACAATAAAAGATTCAAAGGAAAAGCTAGCAGAAATGAAGTTTGAGTATGAAGTCAAGATCACAGAGCTACAAATTAGATTGCACCTAGCCACATCACCATAAGTTTGTGAGCAAAGGGAGTCGGATTTAAAATCTATAGTAAAAGGAATCTCCGACATAGCGGCGGAGTATGGAAAATTTCTTGATAACACTATGGATATTTGGACCTCACTGTAGGAGGATACAAAATTTCAAAGGATTGAAGAAGAGATACATAGGAAGTAGAAGAAGCTCGAAGAAATTTTGGTAACTACAAGGACCTTATCAATCTAACAAAGGCTCGCCCATATCATAGAATGAAATAGTCTGCAAAAATAGATCGAAGAAATTTGACATAAGGAGAAGATTTTGTTAGAGTGGACTCAATCGTGGCAAGATGAGGCCATTCAACTTTCACAAGTAATGTATGAGAAGATTAGGGAGCTATGACAGAGAGATAAGGATGTGCTGCAAAATAATGTTTGACCAACTAAATAGGAACTATTGGAAGAAGTGTGAAAAGAAGAAAAGTAGATAGAAGAGACTTTTCAGCCTTACAATAACGCTTACAATAGCTAGCAGCCAAGATTTAGGGAACAATAGCTGAGTGACTTGGGATGAGTCACATGTGAGTGTTGGGGGCATGTTGGGCGCAACCAAACTTGGTCCAATTTTGGTCAGAAGACTCCGACTTTTGAGGAGCGGAGTGTGTAGTACCCCGAAGTTAGATCTATCGCACGGTGTCTAGGGGCTTCAGGGTGGGTCGAAGCCCCTCATTTTGTAATGGGTATCGGGGTTATTTGCTCATTTTGTCCATCCCATGGTATGTGGAACATTTTTTTGTAATAATGTAAAATATATAAGGGAATGTAATGTCGTTTTGAAAAAATATATAGATGGATAGTTGATGAGCACAAGCACTTGAATTTTCTGTCTTTAGTTTGTTTTTGTCCTTAAGGGAAGGCTCTGCAGTTGTGTGCACAGAGACCTTAGAAGAATTTGAAACTGAGTGCACAAACCACCTGCAGTTGTGTGTGAAGGTCAGAGAAGAGGATATACTGAAGAAATTTATCATAATGAATAAGAAGAAGTTTGTGTGTATTCTGTGTTATATGTGTTATGTTACTTTCTCTATGTCTCTGTGAAGTAATGGTTGCAATTAAATGATATGTTATCACATTTTATCTTATTCTGTGATGTATTTATGTTAAGTTGAAGACGATGATGTAAACAATTAGAATTCTTAGCACATTAATGATATGCATGATATAATATTGATTAACCACATAATAGCAAAGTAGAGCCACCTTGTGTAGTCCCTAAATGCTGCAAAAACCTGGTTCAATAACCACCCATAAGCCACCTCGGGTGAGACTATGATATGCTTGCAGGTCTTTGCTGAAAGGGCCAGTGTCTGAAGTTTTTTTTGGTGTGAAGCACAAGTCGAACCTGGGTCAAACCCAACCAAGCCAAAAAATACAAGATAGGGATTGTTTGAATGGTTATTAATTCTTTTTTGGATTTGTAATGCACCCACAACATTTATTATGGTGATGAATGGTGTATTGTGACCATTCCTTGATAATTTTTTCATAGTCTTCTTACATGATATTTTGATCTTTAGTAAGACTCATGAAGAGCATGTAAAGCATGTAAAATAGGTTTTGGATGTCTTAAAAGGGGAAAATTTGTATTTAAAGATGTCCAAATATGAATTTGGTAACACATATTTGGTGTATTTAGGTCATATTGTAGGAGGTGGTGAATTGAAAAATAATCCCTCTAAAGTTTATGTTATTTTAAATTGGCCTAAGCCAAAAAATGTAACTGCAGGTAGAAGCTTCCTGGGATAAGCCTAAAACTGGAGGGAGTTCATTGCAGGCTTCTCATCTATCGTAGCACCGCTACATTCTTTGAAAAGTGTGAAATATATTTTTCAGTGGGGAGGAAAATAATAGAAAGCATGCGATGAATTGAAAGAGAAGACCAATACAACACTTTTTCTAGCACTACCAGATCTCAATCAGCCATTTGAAATCCAAATAGATGCAAGTGATTATGCCATGGGAGCAACATTTATGCAGCATGATAAGCCTATATGATTTCACTTTGAGATTCTTACAACTGTAGTAATTAACTCTCCAACATATGATAAGGAATTTTATTTTTTATTACAAAGTGTGAAGAAATGGAAGAACTATTTAATGGGTAAAGAAACAATCATACATATAGGTCATCAACAATTACAATATCTTCAATCACAAACTAAGCTGCAACAATCAAGGCACTTTAGAAGGATGGGATTTTTACAACAATTTCACTTGGTCATCAGATATAAGAAAGGAATGTATAATAAAGCTACATATATGTTATCAATACCTATAATCAAAGCTTCTACAACTCTTAATCATGATTCAATCACACATGAAAGCTACATTGAACAATATCCTCAATATGAAGACTTTAAATATCTATATGAAAATTTGAGTAAAGGATTAAATCAAGTTGAAGAAATGGATTATTAAGTTCATGACAAACTATTATATCATCTTGGCAATTTATGCATTCCACAAAGTGAAAGAGTTAATCTTATAAGGGAAGAACATACATCTCTTATTGTTGGTCATTTTGGTGTAGGAAAAACAATTGCTCAATTGCAGAGGTATTGTTATTTTCCTCATATGAATGAAATTATATCAATATATGTAAAGTGGTGTTCTATGTGTGTTACTAGTAATCCAAGTAACATGAAATTGGGATTGTATACTCCACTTGAAAGTGTGTCCATGGATTTTGTGGGTGGATTACCTATGTATAGTAAAGGTCATTATTATTTGTATGTTGTAGTGGATAGGTTTAGTAAGATGTGTATCTTAATGCTTTGTAAAAAACAGGTCACATATGAACAAACATCATTGTTGTTCTTTAAAAATGTATGGGTTCACTTTGGGTTACTCACATATATTGTATCTAATGGAAATTTTCTATTTCTCGGGAAATTTGTGTCAAGTCTGTGGAAATTGATGGACACCAAGTTGAAGAAGAGCACACCATTTCATCCACAAACCAACAACCAGACAAAGGTGGTGAAAAAGACTCTGGTAAAAATACTTTGAGGATACTGTGGAAAACATCCTAAAATTTGGGATGAGCACTTACACTACATAGATCATGGCTACTATAATGCCAAACATTCATCAAATCAGACATCTCCATTCAAAGCATGTTACTGTTTTTTACCAAAATCTCTTTTAGATTTTATCTTTGGGAAAGATATTGAACTGGATGGACATAATGATGTGGAGAAAGTTAATCATTTAATTGAGCATATCCATTTGGTACATCAAATAGTGTAGGAATATTTTGAAAAGAGACAAGACAAATACAAATCCAGGCATGAAAATCATGTTGATCACAATTTTCAAGTGGGAGACCAAGTTTGGTTATACATGAACAAAGAAAGGCTGCAAGGAGAACGTAAAAATTTCAAATCGATCCGGTATGGTCCATTCAGAATGTTAGAAAATATTGGTAATGATTCTTTTCAATTAGATTTTCCTCCTTATACACAAATCTATTCCATTGTAAATGTTGAAAACTTGAGATTGTGTGAGCCTCCTATGATCATGGATCAAGAGGAAAGTATTCAGGTACCTTCGATAGAAGATTTTATCTTGAATACATGTATGAGCTACACATAGACACCATTCTTAACAGGAATAAAATGACTTCATTCAGGGGTGATGTGGAGTACCTTCGTGTGGGGCTCAAAGGTACCAATCGAAGCAAATAACAATGGATCGAGATTACAAAACTGAGGTAGCTTTACCCTTGCTTATATTCTTAGTAGTACCATAATTTTTGTGGTCCAAAAGCTTCCAGAGGGGAGGAGTGATCCTCAGGATCCAAAATATGCTCAAAGTTCTAGAAAATGCTCCAAAATAAAAGTTCTCACATGTAGTTGAAGCTAGTCTCAATGTGTAATGTTGGTCGTTCTGAATCCAACGTAAATTGAATGGGTGGAAAATGGAATTGTATGATAAAGCTACAACCAGTAAAAGTTCAAGTCCAAACAAGGAAAAAAGCTTAAAATTTCAACAGGTAAAACTCAAAGTCAATGCTCAAGGTTCCAATGGTAAATGGTCAACTCATGGTTTTGGCAGTCATGGTTCCGACTAACACATGGTGTGTCCAGAGACTTATAGGTATCATTGTGTGGTTGGTGGGATGTGGTACAATGTAATTGAGCCACATGGCCCAATCAAAGGGCGACACATGACACAATCCAAGGAGGTCATGTGGCCCTTTGGGTTAGACCAAAATCTATTGAAGTGCACTTAACAAGGATTGAACCCCTCACTTGCCACCTACAATTCATGAACCTCACCACTAGGCCACCAATGTTTCTTATTATATGTTGGCAGACATATTTCATTTAAATATTTTTCTGTGCCAAGTTTGGGGGAAGGGATATGGTGGGAACCTGCCATATCTAGAGGCTTCACCATATCCCCATATGCTAACGAACTATACCACTCACGGATGACATATGGGTTAAAAATGGTTCCAAGTTCGTGGACCATGCCACCATATCATATTTAATGTTTATCATATACATGAAACTACCCTCATATCACTCAAAAAAACATGCAAGTTGAGGATCGAACACCCGACCTCCACCTTTTTAACCAAAGCCCTCTAGTATTCCTCCTAGGGAATTTTTTTTGAATATTTTGTAGAACCATTTTGTTTTAAGTTGCAGGCATAGACGATTTTGGGTCTTTTGTGGCCATTTGGAGACCAAATTGAGCATTTCAAGAGGCTAAATAGAGGATTTTGGACCTTCTAAACGCGTTGGGAGCATTATTTTGACAAGTTGAAGCTTGTAAAGAAATGTAATTAAGAATTTTATCATCTTAATAAATTGGTCACACTAGAAGCAGACTTTGAGACATAACCCAAGAGGGGTGGACTAAATTTTCAACTTTTCTTCTATTTCTTGCTTCTATTTTCAGCCTCCATTATTTTCTTTGTAATTTTTTTATCAATTTTATGTGTTTCCATAATTTTGGGTCGTTGAATAAGAATACATAAAATAACTTGCAATTTTTTCAGTAATACCTTCAGTTCATTTTTTGGATCAAGAGGTTCTCCTTGTGTAAATGAGTCAATCTTACCATGCAAACCTTTGTCGCACTCATTTCAAAATTTTTAAGCATTGTCGCACAAGTGTCATCATGGTCATCGCAAAGTGTATATTTAGTGTCGCACTTGTCACAAGTTATCGTAAAGGTTGTCACATTGAGGGAAGTATGTTTTTAATTTGTTTTGAATTCTCTATGTTATGTATTCAAGCAATATATTTGTGTGATCACAGTCAAGTCCAATCATTATTCACATCAGTTAACTGATCCCACACTTAGCCAAATTTCAAAAAATTCCCAGCAACTTAGCCTCATCCAACCTTCCTGAATTTCGTATTGCGCATTCCCATCCCTCAATATGCAACCCTACCTCTTGACACTACGCAGTGTGTAGTTCCTGCCTTCTAGAACTATGCACTATGTAGATTCAGTGCTCAAGTCCTGTCCTTGGCCTCGAAAATTATGCAATTTGGCCCTCAAACCTAGCCCCAACTGTGCACTTCGCAGTCTCTGAGCTCAAGCCAAAACTATGATCTCTTGAACTACGTAATTTCCTAATCATCAGGTCTGCTCTGCCTCCCAGAACTGTGCAATTGACAAAAACAGTGCAAAACCTTACAACTTGTCTCATTGAGCCTCAAAACTGAGCAATCGTTTTTCACAATCTTGCCTGAACTATGCATTACATAGTATTAAGGCTCAAGCCTCAAGCCTCAACTCTTGAGCTCTTGAGTTGCACAACTGCGTAGTCACTAAGCCTCTCCCTCAACCTGTCACCTATTTTTGGCTCAGTCAGTGGATCATCATGCAAGATATTAGACTAGTGGTTTGTCGATAGGCTGTCGTCTTGTCATGAGTGGATTTCAAATGTAGTTATTCTATCATGCTATGGAAAGATGATGAAGAAGGATGTGGAGATGGAGGACATGCTAGGAGACACATAAGGAGCTGAGGAGATAATATGATCCTCAGGAAAGGAGATGAAGGAAGGCCAGGCTATAAAAAAAGATGGAAGATCAAGACCACATGAATACTCCATTTGATTCACAACCCTTTGGAGGGTGGATATTAAGAGCCAAGCATATCTCTCATAAATATGAAGTATTGGATACATCTATTATTTAAGACAAAAATAAAGAAGAAGCAAGAAGGACAGCTTGGCACTTCCACATCTTCATGTACTCCATGTCATTAGTGTCATGCCATGTCCTATCATGAGTCATAATGTGCCACATAATTTATGGATTATGTAAATTATATATTGGAAAATTTAATGTAAGTGAGAGACGAAGAGTCGTCCATGTAATGTGAAAGGCCATGTGGGAGTGGCAAGGTCATAGAGAAGTCAAAAAATCATGAGTGTAGTCCAAGAGTCACATGGGAGGTGAATGATCACTCCATACACCATCATTTTACATGAAAAGGTCCTTTTTCACCTTAACGCCTCCTACCAGGCATTAGAGAGGAAGATAGTTTTTTTTAGGAGCAAGTGATTGCTCTAATGCTCCACTATTGGGGCTAGTGGTGTTTGTTGTCTTGATGTATCTTGGAACTTTTACTTAATTCAGAAGCTCGTTGAGCTGGCACACTTTCATGCATATGTTGTGAATATTGTAAGAGTGTTCTTTGAATGTTTGTGATGTATGTTTTTTTCATTTGTACTAAGGAAATTGAACTATTTCGGTGGCTTTGGTACTTATCTTGTTAAAGGTGTATTGTATTTTCCTTAACGATCGTTGTTGCCTTGTGAATTATTTCGTTGGTTGATCAATGATTCATTCTTATGTATGTGATCATGTGCCTTTTCTAGATGAGTACTATTACTTTTCTTTAAAGTGCCCACTTTTCTCTCCCATTTTGGTATAAGGAACATGATGCTTTGCACAACTGAAAATTTCAGAAGGAATACTCACTTGATGATCCAAAGATATGTGTGTATTACTCTCTTGTGCTAAAATTTGTAGCCAAGGAAAATATAAAACAATACATGATAGTCGGGCCGACATTCCAGATGGGTCTCCTATTCCAAATGTTTTGAGGTATAATTGGGACTTCACATCGGGGGGACCCCTTGGTTGACAGATTTCTAGCACTGTAAACAAATCCTTTTAGCAAGCTCCTCATTCTCTAGATTCTAGCTCGGGCATGACAACTTCAAGTGATGTTGGCTATAGTTGTCTATGGTTGGGTGGAGATTCCTTCCCCCATAATAGTTTTCCCAAAATATTCTAAGATAAGTGCTCTTTATACATGTATTTAACTGACATTACATGTATTCATTTACATTCTTGTATGGAAATGGTTCCTATGATTATAATGATGCATTGAACTCCTAGTTTGAAATGATGTTGATAATGTATTGAATCAGTGTTGTATTTTCTGGATTGGAATGATGTGATGTGTGAAATGAATGCCATTTTCATTAATATGATCTATTAGATAGCATGATTGATTGATATGTTATGAAACATTAAAAACATTGAAGGGTCCCTATGGACCTGAACCTGACTATGGTTTAAGAAAAAATAATAATGCACACAAGTTGAAGGCATTAGAATGGTTCATAATAACCATATTTAACCATTGAGATATTTAGAATTTAAACCCTTTTATTACAGAATAAAAGTTACAATGAAGACAACCTCTTTGACAGGGTCTACACATACATATATAGATGGACATATATATATATTTTTTCTAGCATGTGAGTCAGTTTATGAGGCATATGTTGATTTCAAGGATGACTTCCTCTTCTAACTGCACTAACCTATGACCTTACATTAGAGGCTTATCAACCTTGCATTTTTAGCAGAGTGCACCCTAGCCCTAGGGGCACTAATGCTGATGGATACCTATCACCACTAGTAGACAATTTACCTTTAAGCCCCTGAGTGGTGCCATAGAGGAATTTGTAGGAATGCTTAGAAGCATGGAGATCTTGACATGTTAAATGAGAGTGAATTCCTTTCGATATTTCATTGCACATCCTTGGCATAAGGCATCCAACATTTCACAAAAAATGGCATGCCCAGAATTACCTGTCCTGATACAGGGAATGTTTGAAGGCGAAGAACTTTTTGTAGTGGCTTTGGCTTAAGCATAAGATGGGTAGTGTCTGTAGGCTCTTATTAAGCCACCACAACCATTAACTATCTTTGGTGTAGATCTTTATGATTGCGGAACCATAATGGTCGAGCCATGGTTGAAGGGACCATCGAAAGGAAATAGGCTCAGAAGGGGAATAGACTTTAATATTAACCACTGGGGCCAAGATCAAGTGGGTTTATCAAGTAATAATAAGTTCTCTCTAGTCATTCCATGGAAGAGATCAAATGTGAGCAATGTTGTGGTGAAAGAGGGCGAAGACTTAACCTTATAATGTAAGTCGAATAATTTTATCCTTCAACCTAGCAGAAGCCTAGCTATAGAATCCTATTATTGGTGCACCCAGATTTCCCCTATTGCGATTTGAAAAAGGAAGGTTACATGGCCAGGAGATTATACCTCGTAATTTTAGTTTGCAACACACAAGGGATTGAAAGGGATGACGTCAGCCAGGATGCATTTCCAAACATGCATGCCTGACATTTTTGATATTGGCTAAAAATGGTTCCCGTAGGAAAACTCATCCCTGTGGCCATATCCTAGAGATTATTTTTTGTATCGCAAAAGAGGACGTCAAGGATGATTGGCCACTAGGCCTACTAGGCTCGCAACTCAAAGGAAAGAAGCATCCCCACTAGTTGGATAGGAGCCCACCATCTATCTCATTCCTCAGGCCAAAGATCTCATAAGTTAGAAAAAGGTAACCATAGTGAGGCATGGGATGGCATGAGGCTCGGCTAGATTAGCCTCCACATAACTCCGTAGGAAATATGATTAGTGCAGGGAGGACTCACCTTACAAATTCGCCTGATGGATTAACCTTAGAGTAATGACAATCATGTATAAGGAAGGAAACTAGGTGATTCGGCATGGGACGTTGTGGCAGTGCCACGATTATGCACAAAGTAGGATCAAATTCATGCAGAGGGGTGGCCCACTAGCCACGTGTCTCGAAGGCCATACCTCGAAAGCATCAATTATAAATACAAAGGATCAATAGGGTTGACAGGGTAGCGATCTAGCTAATACTATAAATTGGAGGTGGATGGGCATGTCCATTGGCAGGTAATCATCCATAGTTTCTACCTGGCCCGTAGGTTCTATCCCAAAGGTATGCGCATGGAAAAAAGGTGAGTGTTGTGATAAAACATGCAGGATGACATAAGTGAGATCATAATGGTAAAGTGTGCACCCTGATTGGTAGAGAGGTAGCCCCACCTGACAAGTAATCTCAACACAATGATATTGGAAGTGCGAAGAGGTGCAGCAAAGGAGGGTATCATGATAAAATAAATTGCGGTGATGTGGTACATACGACAGTGGTAGTAAAAATTCAAAGTGATGGACCAATTGGAGGAGGATTTCATGCAACCCCACTATACAATCAATCCTAGTAACAAGGCCCCAACGTGTAACAAATGGGCACACATATGAATCACTAGGATAGGGAAAACAGGATGATGTGTCCCTAAGGGTCATCCCAGAGACATAACGATAGCTAAAGTTAAATTTTTTGAGATGATGTGGTTAGTTTAGGTACATTGGATTCATTCAATCACATCGGGACTCGTCAGGCATGCGAGCGTGATATAATTATATAAGTATTTAAATGTTAAATGGGAGCTCAAACTAGGCATTGTAATATGTGTGTGTGTGTGTGTGTGTGTGTGTGTGTGTGTGTGATGTTTAGAGGCTCTAGTTACGAGACTCTCAGTGTGAATTGAGAAGCTTAGGAAATGCATCCAAACCCAAGCATGAGTATTGATAATTAAAATGAATAAGGAACAAAAAAAAATTATTATCCCATTCCTCTAAATGTACTTGAGAATTTGGGTAAGCAGGTAGTGACCCACTGGTAAGAAAGTGAGTTGGCGTTGATACAGGTGGTACGAGAGCATCCAAGTTCAACACTTGGACCAGATGGGATCTATCATGAGAAAAGGATTATATAAGAAAACTATCTATATAGCTATTTAGTGTTAAAGGTCAGTCTAACTTGTTTCCTATAAGATTACATTGGATATTGTTCAACTTATACAACTTCCAATGAAATGGTCATGTTCCTAGTGTGTTTAATCATTTCTATTATTTGACCCTTCTATTTGGGTGTGTTGAACTTACTTTACATATTGATTAGAGGCATAGTACTCAACAAAATTAAATGTGCAAAATAGAATGATAGTAAGGTTGCAACTAGTATGTTGTTGCATGGTACTATTCCTTATTATGTGCTACACGTCATTTTGTCACCATGACATTTTATTGTTGATATGGGTCTATCACCATCCATATCATGTTCCCTTAGAGGTAAAAAACACTCTTGTTCCTGAATCAAGTCTTGGAAATTGGAGAAAAGCTCTGTAAAGCCCTTAAAAGATTACCTACACAATTTTTATAGCCATTTCATGTTCATGCGTTGATGCTTCTTCCATTAGCCACGGTGATCGCTGCTCTATTCACCACTAAAACCTGCGCACCCCCGTGAAAAGAAAGTAAAAATAAAAGTAACTTCTAGAAGCCTAGTTGGTCGAATATTCTCCCAACTGGAAGTCTCTAGAGTCACGCCAGTTCGAGCTTTATCCCTCCACTCATGGAGCTTATCCCTTGGTCCAAGGAACTCAATTCCCTTCATGGGAGGAATACATCCCTCTCTTAATGTATCTGAAACTACCTCAATCTCTCTATAAATTGAGCTCAATTTTTAGGTTGAAGGGTATATACCAATGTGAATAGAAACTAATTGTATAGTTTATAAGCTGGAGAGAATTCATAGAGTTCATATTTTCTATGCTAGTGAGTTTTTGTTGACACATTGAAGATCACATATTTGTGCCCAAGACTTCATGCTGGTCATTCTAGAGAGGAAGACTTATCAGACTGAAGGAAAACTATTGCTCAGACACACGGGAAAAACCTTTACAACATCAAGGCATCTGGTTGTAAGATTTATCTTTTCTAATTTATGATAATACATATGGATCTCTTTTTCTCATTTTCTTGTTTCTGAATTCATGGGAATTATGTCAATACTTATATTCCTTGATCACTAAGTTGGATTAGTATTTACGACTATTATATATTGCAAGTGCTTTGATCATTTTTATTGTCTGTGATTATAGGTTCTACTCATAATTGAAGAACTACTTTGGAGCGAAAGGCAAAGGATTACATCAGGCATCTGGCTTGAATGGTAGGAGCATGTCCTCTTTATTCCATGGTTGTAATAATCTAAAAGACAAATAATCTAAAGAAAGATATATTCAATGGATCATTGTTTCTATTACTCGTTGGAGTACTAGGGAGATCGCTCTTGTCCGGAAGAGGGATTAATCCTTGTAACAAATTAGCGACTCCACTAGGGAAGACAATTTTAGTTTTCTTTGTTTGTGTTCAGTTTGAAATTATAGCTTTATTATTTTGACTTCTCTGAGTGTGGTTGGGTAGATGAATTTTTAGAATATCTGAGAAAGAAAACCTAAAATATATTTTTTCGAACTTTTTATCTACCTGTGCAGTTTTCTGTGGAAAACAGAGTGGTGACCTACACAACTTGTCAGTTTATTTTAGTGCACATGCACGCTGTTGTTAACTAAGAGGTTGTGCACCCCCTGGGAAATTTTGAAAAAATTGAAATTATCTCTTTCAGAGCCAGATAATAGTAAATTCTTGAAGTTTAACTTGATTTACTCCAGTTTTCATAACCTGTGTGAGAACTCCTCTTCAACAATTTTGAGTCTTGTGTGGTTAATCGTCGTTTTTTCATTTTACAAGTTAGGGTTTGCCCTGTTTTACTGTTTCTCTCTATGGAAGATACATTCGTTTACCACAAATCATTGGTTTTATGATTTTGTCTTCTTTCCACCATCAAGATTATAGCCAACCTTAATTTTTGTGAATATTTGTTTATTATTCATTTGCAAAACGGAAAACCTTCTAGATCACTGAAGCCTGATTTGTCACAGAGTACTCTTTCATGATTTCATTTCTATTGGGATAAGTGGAATCATTCTTTCTCTGATTACAACTGAGAGGAATAATTTACAAAAAATTCATAGGTATCCTAGTTAGGATTCATAATTAAAACTTTGATTTGATTTAAAGTTTATACTTTTAGGGTCTTTTTTAGGAAATTTATTTCTTTTGAGATTTGTTTTTTTATCAAAATTCTAGTTTCTGACTTTGTAATAAATGGAATTTTATTCACAAAGAGAAATTCATCATGTTTGGAAATTTTGTTCTTAATGAAATTTTTTTCTCTTCGGAAAAGAATTTTGTTTTAAGTGTGAGGAAGTTGTGCTTTTGAATTCAAAAATCTCTTAGCTTTCTCCTAAATAGAATTCATTGAAAAGCAAGAGTTGCATTTTTAATTTTGATGCATTTAGAGTATTTTGCGTCAGGTCACAACATCATCAAGTTTCAACTCCATACCATTTTTGTTAAATGACAGCCAAATCAATACAATGCTTAGTAAAATAAGTCTAGAAAATTTTCACATCTTCTAGGGCTCATTCCACCAATTTAGCTTAGGCTAGTGTTTTGGAATAGGTTGTAATAAACATTCCAAAGAAGTCAAAACAAACAAGTAATATCTTGTGGTAGGGAAATCCAATTGTTGCATTTGTACTATGGGAAGCTCTTCTTAAAAGACTCAAGCACAAGTTCATGTCGGACCCAGTGAGGTAATCTTACCTACCTCATTAGTGAATATAGAAGACGTGCACATCATAAAAACAGTAAACCTCCAATTAGCCATTGTCGAGGAGCCTGGGGTTACTTGTTAGAAAACCTCAGATTTACCATGTCAAGGACCTTCCAAGGGGATTGAGCTTGATACTCTACCCTTGCGTGTATATCGTGTTATCAACAAAATCGTACCTGATTGGATGTTGATCAGACAACTTCAGTGTAACTATTTCAAACCAATCTTGTGACTGAGGCTTAGCCTCCTCAGCCTAAAAGGGCTCTCTCAAGGGTTAATGATATGGATTAAAGATATATATAGATGGCTAACTCTATGAATTAAGTGTTGATTTTGTATATTTTTAGGTTGAAAAGATGAAGGCTAATACTACCATTGGGCTTATCGAGTCAACAAATCAATAGGTTCAGTGGCAAGGTTTCTTGACATGGAAGTTGAGGCAAATATGGGTCTTTAACAAAGAAAATTCACTCAAGAACATAGGTCAACATAGTAATTTCATTACTAAAGGAAGTTAGAGCATAGAGTTATGAATTCTGAGTAATAGCAATGAAATCTACTGCTAGTGGTTCAAAGGCAATTCACTCATAAAACACAGAAAAACACAGTCATATCATTACTAAAGGAAGTCAGAGCATAGGGTTATGAATTATGAGTAATAGCAATGAGATCTACTGCAAGTAGTTAAAAATAATATGTATATCAATTAAACATTAAAACCCCATGAGAATCTCAGGTCTATGAAGAAGAAAACCTCTCTGCATTACTAATCACAATCAATTACATAAAGCAGCAGTTTTGCCAAAAAGTCTCCATCCCTTTGCTAATTCGACCCAATGACCTTTAATAGACATGTTACATCCTCATATGATCTACCTCTAGGTTAAATACATCGAATTTTTACGTACTGACACCTTGCATAACCATAAAACATCAAATTTATGACAAACATACACCTATCCTACTTGACAGTCCTATTTCAACTAGGACTCAAAATCCTTATTACTATCTTTAAAAACCTTATCCTAACAACCTTATTTAGTTGAAATTAAATCATTGACAATTATTTCATCACATGGTAGAAATTTGGATAATGGCTTTCATTTCTTCATGACCATTTTGCTGACCTCCACCAACATAGGAAACAAAACCCTGTTTTTTAGGCATAGGATCTTTTGGCATCCTTTGAACATTCTAACCATCATGTACCCTTCATTTCATGGTCCTTGGGTGTTGGAAGTTGACATAACACGTCCCATAACTTCTCCATATCCTCCAGCTGTCTAAAACCACTTTAAACACTGCTCAAAATGCTGTAATGTTCTGTGCTACGAAAACACAGCAGTTTCGTAGTGCTTTTTGTAGCACTGCCATTTCAAGTATTTATCCTCCAAAAACTCAATTATTTCCACTGCATCATTTTAATTACCCTTTAATACATCTTCCATAGAAAATTCAGTTCTTAATTTAGTCTTCAACCCTTTCAAATCTTATCAAAATAAGCAAGAAAAGCAGCTATAGCAGTTTCGTAGCGCTTTTCTGCTTGTTTACATTGAATGCGCTACGAAACTGCTAAGTATAAAGATTTTTCATAAATTTTTCAAATTAAAAGTGTGGTTGCCCAAAAACTCAAAATCCAACCTGTCCTCATCACCTACAAACCATATAAACCATAAGCCAACTTCATTTTAGTTTCCTTGAGGCATTTCTTGCAAATTTCTCTTGTTTATTCCTAAAAAATAAGTCTTGGTATAGAGCCTATATCTCCTCATCCATGATGTAGTTTGAGAAATTGAAGGAATTTTTTGTAGGCCATTATGTCTTGAATAAAAACCTCTCTTGGTTTTTTGAAACATATCTCCTACTGTCTAGAAATTGCCTTTGAAAAACATGTGTAAAACAGGAAAACTTTGTTTTCTAAAAATAGGGCTTCAAAGAAAGATTTTTATCGCCCAAATGATAACACCCATGATAAAAGTGAGAGAGATTATTTTTTCTTGATATGTTCTTGAAAATAACCTCTCTCAGTTTCTTAAAATACCATTTTTTTTCTCAAAAACCTAGTTGACTGCTCAAAACAAGAAAACTAAGTTTTTGCTTCATAACTTTCAGCAGTTTTGTAGCGCTTTCTGCCTTTTTTACGCTGGATGCGCTACGAAAATATGGATTCTTGGCTAATTTGGCACTTTCGGTACAAAACAATTTGGAAAATGAAAAGAATTCGAAAATGATGAATGATTTGACTTGAAGGAGTTTAAAAATGAGTGTATTTGGACCTAAGGGTAAACTCAAACTATAAAAAAATTTATAATTTCCTTTGGTCAAACTCAAAAATGACTCTTAAAACCTTATTTTGACCCATGAACCTATGTAACCTTGTCAAAATGATGCTTGATTTTTTTGAGTGATAACAGTGCTCCACTTGGGATGGTGTGCCCCTGTGGTACACCAAAGAACCAGTAGTTCCAGTGTTGTTATCCATCTTCTTGAAAAAACAACTCTGAAATTTACAAAAACTTTGCCAAGCTCTTATGGCCTTCTCCTTGGGCTCAAAATTGATGATTACTTTTGAAAAACCAACTTTGTACCTACTGAAAATATTCTCATTCACCTTTGAGTTTATTCACACACTCCTACCTACCTTATCAGCTGCAATCTCCATTTTGACTCAAGCAAAATGAAACTTCCAATGAAGCTAGTCATTTATCTTATCTGACATTTGAACCTCTTGACTGCACTTGAACCAAAAATAAACATGATATTGAGATGACCAAGGCAACATAAAATATATCTGATCTTCAAAATGAAAATATAACTAGAAATCTGAACTGTAAAACTTTTCCATGTAATCAGCTATAGAATCATAGAAGACATAATCTGTTTGAAGCTTCTCATGAAATTCTGCAAATTTGAAGCCACTCATACATGCTTTTCTCATCCACACAATATTTCAATTGTTTTCTATCAAACTGTTTTTCAAACTGATTTTCAAAAACAATGTATTCTTCCTCAATCTCAAAGGAGAAAGGTAGCAATACTCTCTCTTTGTTTTCTGGCGTTAACAACTTTAGAAAAGACTGATCTTGATCATGAAGCCTATAAGGTTGAATTCGATCTTCTAAAACTTCAATGTCCTTTTCAATATTCTTAGCAACTTTATCCACAAATTGAATCTTAACTTCTGTCTTCCACTCAGATGATTTTAAATTAGAAGATAAGGATAAAGAAAAATTTCACCCACTTCTTCCTTAGTGTGATCATTATTTGATGTAGGCTGATATAAGGAAAGACATGAAAAATCAACACTTTCATTAACTTGAGGGTTATAGAAACTATATTCCAATATTTCCTTTTTTTGTTTGTAATGATTGTCATACTCCTGATGATCAAAAGACTGACAAGTCTGCTACAAATTTTCATCAAACTCAGAGGATGTATCATAATTTTCATAAATAAACTCCTGCTGGGTTTCAATTTCATCTAAGAAAGAGGCTATCCTTTATTCTTGGTGATGAAATTGATTGTCATGAAAGGCTTCTAAAATTTCCTCATCCATGAACTCATCACCTTCATAACAATTCTTCAAATATTCAATAAAACTCACACAGTGTTTACAACAGTATTTGAACAGCAACAAGGAGGGATGTCACTCTTCATACATCTCATTAAATGCAACATGGAAATCAGCAAGAGAATATAATGAACCATTTTTCAAGCTTTCATACCAAGACCGTGCTTTTCCTTCCAAAGTGGCCATAAACATCTTCAAGAGACAATCCTCAGGGAACTGAACCTTAAGACTGTGTAGATGCATATGGAATCTAACCAAATTAAGAGCAACATTGTCTTTCTTTTCATCTTTAAATATAGGAAGATCAGTTAACCATTCAACCTTTGGCATAGGATTTGGAAAACCAGGGATATGAGACCAATTCATAGGGGCATACCTGGCATTTATTCTTGCAATGGAACTCATTTTGAAACTTCATCAAGCTACTTATATTCAAGCAGTGGAGTCACCTTCCAATTGATTATTTGATGTGTGGAGTCGCCAGAGAAAAATACAACCAATATGTGCCTAAGTGTTTGTTGCTCTCAGACCTTAGAATTGAAACTTTTTCATTCTTCCCAGGGAAAAAGTACACCTTCGGTCCCCGGCAAAGGCGCCAAAATGTTATCACCAAAATCGTACCTGATTGGTTGCTGATCAGACAACCTCAGTGTAACTATTTCAAACCAATCTTGTGACTGAGGCTTAGCCTCCTCAACCTGAGAGGGCTCTCTCAAGGGTTAAAGATATGGAATAAAGATATAGATAGATGGATAACTCTATGAATTAAGTCTTGATTTTTTATATTTGCAAGTTGAAAAGATGAAGGCTCATACTACCATTAGGCTTATGGAGTCAACAAATCAGTAGGTTTAGTGGCAAGGTCTTGACATGGAAGCTGAGGAAAACAGGGGTCTTTAACAAAGACAATTCACTCAAGAACATAGGTAAAAATAGTCATCTCATTACTGAAGGAATTCAGAGCATAGAGTTATGAATTCTGAGTAATAGCAATGAAATCTACTGCTAGTGGTTCAAAGGCAGTTCACTCATAAAACACAGAAAAACACAAGCATCTCATTACTAAAGGAAGTCAGATCATAGGGTTATGAATTCTGCATAATATCAATGAGATATACTACAAGTAGTTAAACACAATATGTAGATCAATAAAACATTAAAACCCCATGAGAATCTCAGGTCTATCAAGAAGAAAACCTCTCTGCATTACTGATTATAATCAATTATATAAGCAGCAGTTTTGCCAAAAAGTCTCCAAAAATTTGCTAATTCGACCCAATGGCATTTAATATACATGTTACATCCTCATATGATCTACCTCTATGCTAGATACATCGAATTTTTGCCTACTGACACCTTGCATAACCATAAAACATCAAATTTATGACAAACAGACACCTATCCTACTTGACAGTCCTATTTCAACTAGGACTCTAACTCCTTATTAATATATTTAACAACCTTATCCTAACAACCTTATCCACTTGAAATTACATCATTGACAAGTATTTCATCACATGGTCAAAATTTGGATAATGGCATTCATTTCTTCATGACCATTTTGCTGACCTCCACCAACATAGGAAACAGAACCCTATTTTTCAGGCATAAGATCTTTTGGCATTCTTTGAACATTATGACCATCATGTACCCTTAATTTCGTGGTCCTTGGCTATTGGAAGTTGACATAACACGTCCCATAACTCCTCCCTAGCCTCCAGTTGTCTAAAACCACTTTAAAAACTGCTCAAAATGCTGTAATGTTCTGCGCTTCGAAAACACAGCAGTTTCGTAGCGCTTTTTGTAGCGCTGGCTGCCATTTCAAGTATTTATCCTCTGAAAACTCAATTATTTCCACTATATCATTTTAATTACCCTTTAATACATCTTCCATAGAAAATTCAATTCTTAATTCAGTCTTTAACCATTTCAAATCTGATCAAAATAAGCAAGAAAAACAGTTACAGCAGTTTCGTAGTGCTTTTCTTCTTTTTTACACTGAATGCGCTACGAAACTGCTGAGTATGAATATTATTCATAAATTTGTCAATTGAAAAGTGTGGATGCCCAAAAACTCAAAATATAACCTGTCCTCATCATCTACAAACCATACAAACCATAAACTAACTTCATTTTAGCTTCCTTGAGGCATTTCTTGCATATTTCTCCTATTTTTGTCCTGAAAATAGGTATTGGGACAGAGCCTATATCTCCTCATCCATGATGTAGTTTGAGAACCTAAAGGATTTTTTTTTAGGCCATTATGTCTTGAATAAAAACCTCTCTTGGTTTTTTGAAACACATCTCCTGCTGTCCAAAAACTGCCTTTGAAAAACATGTAAAACAGGAAAACTTTGTTTTCTGAAATTAGGGCTTAAACAAAAGCCTTGTATCTCCCATCTAATAACACCCATGAGAAAAGTGAGAGAGGTTATTTTTACTTGATAATTTTTTGAAAATAACCTTTCTAATTTTCTTAAAATACCTTTTTTTTGCGCACAAACCTCCTTTAAAGTTGACTTCTCAAAACTAGAAAACAGAGTTTTTGCTTCATAACTTTCAACAGTTTCATAGCGCTTTCTGCCTTTTTTACACTGGATGCACTATGAAAATAGGGATTCTTGGCTAATTTGTCACTTTTAGTACAAAAAACTTTGGAAAATGAAAATAATTGGAAAATGATGAATGATTTGACTTGAAGGATTTTAAAAATGAGTGTATTTGGACCTAAGGGTAAACTCAAACTATAAAAAATTTATAATTTCCCTTGGTCAAACTCAAAAAAGACTCTTAAAACCTTATTTTTACCCATGAACCTATGTAACCTTTTCAAAATTATGCTTGATTTTTTTTAGTGATAACATATCAGATCGTAGACTATTCCCCTAGGTGCATTTGTCTCAATTGGTGACCTTAATGGCCATAATATTTAGGATTTTTCCCAAGGTGGCGGTGGAGGGAAGTTCCCACTATACTTGGAATAGACGTTGGATAGACTCACTTGGACATTACAGAGGGTACTCTTCACTTCTAGATGGTATAGTGGAGGTACTTGCACTGGATTGTTTCATTAAGCAGGTTGTTAGGGTAATTGTTCCAACCACCATTTTTCCACATTAACTTCTGCGATGTTGGATTTCATCACCAACTAGTGTTTTTATTGTGGAAACATACTATTTGTGTGTGGTTTTTTTTTCAGATTTTGTAGGTGCGTGTTAAAATTTCTTGATTTCTTAGCGACCTTAGATGTATTATGTTGAAATATTTTTTCATTTCGTGTGTTAAAAAATAACCGTGGATGAATTACCGAGACACTCACGTAGAATGCAGGGGAAACCCCTTAGATTTACACAATTGGAAAAGATTAAATCTGAAAGAGTTCAAAAATTAGGAACCGAGTCTACTGAACAAGGAGAAACATCTATAGCAATGCAACCCGATTTTGAAATTAATGAACCTCAGACAATAGCAAGAAATCAAGAACAAGTAGAAAATTTTAAAGTAATCATAGTTGAATCTGTTTCCGATGAATTTTCAGATACTCAATTCACTGAACCTGAAATATCTGAACTTGAATCTGAATCTACTTCGTCTGAGTCACCTTCGGATTTCATAGCCCGGACTCCTAGTCATCCTCGTTAACCTCGACTAAAACTTCTCATTACTGAGAATCTTCGTCCTGGCCTAATTAGTATTGAAGATGTCACTGACACGGAAGAAGAGATCACAATTCCTTCGTGTCAAGAATATTTAGATCTAAGGTATAGTGAACTGATTTACCCTTACGTTCCTTTTAGACCAAATCCTTGGGATCAACAAATTACCGACTTTCTGCATAACTCTGGTTTCAATTATTTGCCACGTCGCATTCCTTTTTACTATATACCCAGAGGTAGCTACATGGCTTCATCAAGCATTTCTACTAAGTCATTCATGTTTTCTTCATCACCGGAAAATTTTTTGTATGGAACTCCATCAATTCCTGTTGGGTACCAGTCGCTCTCTAGCACTTTTTCAGGAGCATCTCCATCTTCCAAAAATTTTACACAATCAACTGGTCTTTATGAATCTACCACTAAATATTTGACAATGGAACATATCTATATGTTTTCCAGAAATATTCCTCAAGCTATCTCTCAAGGTGGCTATATAGCGCCTGCGGGGTAGTGTTGGACATTGGGTTCAATGTTCCTCGTGTGTTTCACGACATGGACTAACCGCCTCTCGTGGATCCTAACTCTGGAGATTGTAGGGGAGACTAATGCCTGCGGGTTTTGGTCTAACGGCAATCGTGATTCCAACAAGTGGTATCAGAGCGAAAGGTCTCGAGTTCGAAACTCACCCAGCTTGCGTTGGGGGGAGATTGTTTGACATTGGGTTCAATGCTCCCCATGTTTTTCGCGACATGGACTAACTACCTCTCGTGGATTCTAACTCTAGAGATTGTAGTGGAGACTAATTCCTGCAGGTTTTGGTTTAACGAAAATCATGATTCCAACAGGCATCAAACTCCTCAAGGATAGCAATTTATCCAAGGAAAACACCCTATTCAAGGGAAACACCCCCTTCAAGGACAACAACCTCTTCGAGGGAAGATACATCTTCAAGGGCAATAGTTTTATCAAGAGAAGCTATCCTTTCAAGGAGGACAACATTTTACTGGAATTTATCTCGGTAATTATCAAAATTATGTTCCAATACCTCAAACTGGCTATGGTCAACCTTATGCATCAAGACCTTTGATGGGAGTTGCTTACCCAAGAATTAATCTTGTGTGGAATCCGTTGTTGAATCAAAAATATTTGCAACCTACTTTACAAGTACCGTATAATCAACCTGCTCAGCCAGCCGAACAATTCAGATTTACCCAAGTCCCATAGCCTCTTCAGAGTGCATTTCAAATTACCCCTCAAGTATCTGTGCCTAGTAGTCAGCAAGCTTTTTTAATTACTCCAAGTACTCCTATCCAATATGCTATGCAAACTTTTGTTCAACAACCAATTACACTTATCCCTGGAGTTTCTCGAACCCCTGTTGTCACAACCCTTCGAACGACTGCATCAATTGTTACACAGGCAATCCCTCAAGTTACTGCTCATCAAACTGGACCTACAGTTTAGTCTACTATTCAAACCTCTATAGGACAACCTAGTGCAACTACAGTTCAAACAAGTCAACCTTTTACAGGTCAATTTATTCAAATTCAACCATTTCAAGGGAAATTTCAATATGGACAAATGGGACAAAATCAAGTTTACCAGAATCAACCATACCCTGGTTATACATATCAAATACCAGCTCAACCTCAGTTTGACATGGCTAATCCTGCATACCCCAGAGGTATTCCAATCCCATTTGATCAAGCTATTCAAGGTTATCCTGGATATCCTCCTCTGGGTACTGGTATTTTTCCTCAAGGTTATAAGTTTGCACAATAAGACCCTAACCGTCGGTTACCATTCATTGCAAATTTATACCTACCAGGTTTCTCTCAGCTAACAAATGATCCAATTTATTATCTTCTATTTTTGCCAGCAATTCCAACTAAGTTTCTCAGTGATATACCAAATTTTGAAGGAAAATCAGGAGAAGACCCCTCACATCATGTGACGAATTATCATCTTTGGTGTGCATCCAACTCCTTAATCGATGATTCCATTCGACTAAGACATTTTCAGAGAATATTGATCGGTTTAGCTGTGAAGTGGTACATCGAGTTATCACGTGGCTCTTTCAATAATTTCAATGCTTTAGCAATAACCTTTCCAACTCACTACTAGTTTCCAGTCCATTATGACAATGGCACAAAAATTTTAACTTCAATAAAACAAAGTACATCTACATACATTTCAGATCACATATAGGAATGGTGACGTAGATGGCGTTTATTGAAAGTTTTTATACCAAACGAAATATTGGCAAAATGGTTTATTAAATCATTACTTTCAAAGATCACTGAAGATGTAGCTAAGGGAGGTGTTGTCACAGAAGAATATTCATAGCCCAAGCACAATACTTAGACCTTGTATACACACAGTCTGGTACTCTATATGAAAAAATTCGTTACTTACCACGCCCAGGTCAACTTACTACCACTCCTTCTGGTTCTCATTCTGCAGATGATGTAATTGGTATAGTTAATACTACAAAGAGTAAGAATAAATCATCTAAATATACTTCTCCAATTATAACTCTACCAGATTCATCTAAAGGAGACTCTTCCCTCGAAAATTCTGCCAAAATTCATGTTGTAGACTCATCAACAACTAAAGCTAAATCGGGTAATAAAAAGAAAGGGAAGGGTATAGATAAACAAAACACTTCTCCCAAAGAGAAAGATGAAAAAACCGAACCATCAAATGAAAAAAGGAAATCTTGTTATCCTTGTCTTACCTGTGATGAGGATCACTACACCAAAGAGTGTCCCCATCGAGCCGAGGTATCCAAATTTTTCAAAGGTTCATCCACACCTACTTTCTTGAAAGATCCTTTTCCATATCAAGATAGCAAAATGATCGGATCATCTTCTAATTCATCGGTAGATATCTTGATGATGTCTCAGGTCATGGTTGTGACATGATATCAAGAATATGGATCTAAGAGTCCTATAACTCGTAAGGAGACTGAATCATCCAGTCCAACCACCAACAACAACTCCTTCAGTTTCTGAACCGCTGCAAATCAAGAAAATTAACCCTGATTTAGTGATTAAACAACTTGCCAAAGGTTTACTTCAAAAATCGGCTTTCAATCCACATGCGATAGCCACTCAAAATCACAACATTATTGAATATTTGGCCATATCCCCTTCAGAAATGTCGGCCCTCGAGGTGCTGCAATCCTGTCCAGCTTAGAGGAAATTACTATTATCAGCAATAAGAGCTATTGATCCTCAAGACTCAAATCTAATGGTCTTTGATCTCAAAAATTTTGTACCTATACTGTTAGGTCCCTATAATACTAGTGTATCCCCTTATTGTTGTTAATGTAGCCCCCTTATTTTTATTATTGTACCCCTGTAACCCCCATATTGTTATTATTGTGCCCTTACATTATTATTGTTAGGTCAGCTAGGATTAGATTGTGGCCCCATGGACTCCTATATATAGAAAGTAGTTTGTGTCATTTGTATCATCCAAGAATTGTTCATTTATGTAATGTATCGGAGGTTGCCCCCTCTAAGTGGCTGATTTCTAAGGCGTTGATCACTCTTCTCTTCTATTTTTGGAGCTGGTTTCATAACATTTGGTATCAGAGCTTTGGATTCTAGGGTTTCGCTGCTCCAAATAGGTCATCATGGAATTTTCACTATTATTTTTTTTCTATGAAGGTTCAGAAATTGAAATTTTTACAGAGCTAAGCCTAAATCCTGAGGCACATCGTGGAAAAATTTCAAATCTCGGTTCGCAACATTTTCGGAGATATGATCTGTGCAAGTTAGGGATTTTTGTAGGCTCCTGAATTTAACCTAAACAGGTCATCGTTGAATTTTTGCTATAAATTTTTTTCTATGAGGGTTCAAAAGCTGAAATTTTCATAGAGCAAAACCACAATCCTGAGGAACGTCATGGAAAAATTTCAGAGCTTGATTCACAACATTTTCGGAGATAGGGTCTGTGGAAGTTAGGGATTTTTCAGGCTCCCGAATTTCATCTCAAAGAGGTGACCGTGGGAAAATCATCATAACTCTCTCTCTAAGCATTGGATTGGAATTATGTAAAAAGTGGTTGCAAGTACACAGATCGTGCATTCCTCTATATCAATTTCAGAGCCAATGGATGAAACAATGACACGTGGCAAGCCATACAAGTTCTCTCTACTGAACCAGTCCATAATTAGGTCATTGTGGGAGATTTGACATAACTTTTCTTTGAAGAATCAAAATCAGGTCAGACCTATGGAATTTGAAAAAAGATTTAGAGGGCTACTACAGGGAAAAATTTCAAATATTTAAGATTCTAAATCATAGAGATAATTCAGTTTCAATATCGAGCTCCTCAAAAGCTAGAAAAAGGTGTGTATTTTTTAAACAAGTTTGCATAACATTTGTTTGAAATATTAGTTTGAAGTGATTACGAGGGAATATTGAAGCATAAATATAATTATTGATTTATATAATGCCTCCAAAAAATAATTCCACACCTATTAAGCCCTCAGAAATATATACTATGACGCATGAAGAAGAAGAATTGCAGTATGAGATATAAAAATTACAGTACCAAGTGCAACAAATTTCGATCTTACAAAGAGAAATCAAAGATGACATAGATGGCTTAAAAGAAAAAATGGAGGCTAAGTTGGATAGTTTTAAGGATCAAATGAAAGCTAATATGTATGATAAAATTGTGAAATATCACATCGAGCATCAAAAACAAGTTCTCCAACTCTCAAAGGATAATCTAACTTTGGTGCAGAATCGAATGAAACAACAGGAAGATCAACATCACAACAAAAGAAGTTCTGAAGCAGTCACAGAAATAAGAACTCGACAACCACCAAATCGATCAATTTCAGAGTATCTTAGCAAGTGGAAGAACTTACCCATTGAATATTCCACACGTGACGATCAGAATTTTATACAGAAGCATCCAAAAATAATCAAGCGTTGAGGGCAACACATGTTTGAAGGAGAGGGGCATATTAGGTCCCTATAATACTAGTGTATCCCCTTATTGTTATTAATGTAGCCCCCTTATTTTTACTGTTGTACCCCTGTAACCCCCATATTGTTATTATTGTGCTCTTACATCATTATTGTTAGGTCGGCTAGGATTATATTGTGGCCCCATGGACTCCTATATATAGAAAGTAGGTTTTGTCAATTGTATCATCCAAGAATTGTTCATTTATGTAATGTATTGGAGGTTGCCCCCTCGAAGTGGTTGATTTCAGAGGAATTGATCTCTCTACTCTTCTATTTTTGGATTTGGTTTCCTAACATAGACTCCCACATCAATTGGCTTTTCAAATTCCAGTACTAGTCAAATCAAGGCAAGTTTTTCGCACTGTAATTGATGAGGGAGAATCTACGTGTATTGTGTCATTAGCTTGTTGGAAAACTCTTACCTCTCTGAAAATAAGCCAATCACCGTCCATCCTTAAAGCATTTTATGGAAGAGGTTTTCGCCCATTCAGAATACTCTAGGATATACCTGTAGAAATATAAGGAAAAAATGTAACGCTAGAGGTGGAAGTTTTTGATGCCCCTCTTAATTACAACCTTCTTCTGGGTCGCAGTTGGTCTTATGCTATGACTGTTGTTGTTTCATCAGTATTTTGGATGGTAATGTTTCCTCATAAAGGAAATATTGTTAAAATCGATCATTTGTCTTACGTCGCTTCAGACCCTACTTCTACATATAGTATCCAACATGTCAGAAAAATGGTTATCCCTTACGAAGATGTTGGCGTAGGGCTAGTTAAGGATTTTTCTCTCATGTGAACTTTCACTATGCCTTCTCCCAACGTACCGTGAATGATTTCCAATATCAATATGATCACATCAAGCACAATTCCATTTGATGACACATGGAATGTGCCTTTAGGATCAGAATTGGACTCTTATGATGGCGAGATGCCTTTAAGTTTATGGATGGTTTTTTTGGTTACAATCAAATCAACATACTCCCTGTTGATCAACCTAAAACAACGTTTATATGTCCTTGGGACATGTTTTCATATTTTAAATTACCTTTTAGATTGAAAAATGTCGGTGCAACTTTTCAAAGAGCCATGCCTTATGCATTTCACGATATCAAACATATTGTACAACCTTACATGGATAACTTACCCGCTCATTCTTTACGCAGAAAAGATCATCCCACACACTTAAGTGTTATCTTTATGAGATGTAGGCATTACAACATTCGTTTGAATCCAAACAAATGTGTTTTTTGTGTACAATCAGGACGTTTACTTGGTTTCATCGTTTCAAAAGAGGGCATTTGTGTCGATCCATCGAAGGTTGAGGCTATCATTAATCTACCTCCTCCTTCCACTCTTCGGCAACTCCAAAATTTGTAGGGGAAAGAAAACTTTTTACGTCGTTTTATCCCAAACTATGCAGAGTTAACAAAAGGTTTTACCTGGTTGTTGAAACAAGATGTTCCATTCATTTGGGACGAGATTGCCAATAAATATTTTGATGCACTTAAAAACGTGTTGACCCATGCAACATTATTGCATCTTCCCAATTACCACCAGGATTACTTTTTGTATTTGGTTGCATATGATTCCACGATTGGAATGGTTTTAGTTCAATAAGATGAATCTAATAATGAACATGGGATTTATTACCTAAGTTAGAATCTTGGCCCGATGTAAATAACATATTCACATGTGGAGAAATTGGCCTTGGTAGTTGTTCAAGTTGTCCAACATTTTGGTCATTACATATTATTACGCAAAGCCATAATGATATCTGATTGCAACCCAATAATGTATATTTTGACAAAGAAATTTCTCGGGAACAAATACTCCAAATGGATCGTAATCCTGCAAGAGTTTGATTTGGAGTTCGATAGATCCAAGTCTAAGAATTCACTGGTATTTGCCGAAATTATGTGTGATTTTCCCAATACCGAGTCTGAAATGGTGATAGAAAATCCTCTCGCTGATGAATCTCTATTTCTAATCATTACTTTAGATCCTTGGTTTGGAGATATCATTATATATCTTCAAACCCAAACCTTTCGACCAGAGCTTTCACGATCATATCGAAGAAGAATTCGATACCAATCTCAGCAATAAAATATTTTTGGTGACAGTCTTTATTGTCGTGGTGCCAATTCTGTGTTTTGACGTTGTGTAACTCATGAAGAGGCCAAAATGGTTTTGAATGATTGCCATTCTGGAGCCTATGTTGATCATATGGCTGGGTTTTCCACAACCCAAAATATATTGTGCACTGGCTATTTTTGGTTGTCTTTATTCAAATATTGTATTCTCGTTGTTAGAAAATGCCACAATTTCCAAATTTTTGATCGAAATATGCGTGCACCTCCAGCTCCTCTTTGCCCAATAATTGTTGTCGGTACTTTCACCAAATGGGGCATCGATTTCATCACATGTATCCCTCACTTGGTCAGGGGGAATGGGCATATTATTCTCACCCTAGATTACTTTACCAAATGGGTCGAGGCAATGCCTACATTTGTGGCTGATTGAAAAACTACAACAATTTTCACATTCAATCACGTGATTTCTCAGTTCGGTGTCCCTAGCTATCGTTATGGACCATGGAAGCCATTTTCGAAATATTATGATGACCGAAATTTCTGATCAACTTGGCCTACTCCATGATAATTATACACCATATTACCCACAGGATAATGGTAAAGTTGAGGCTGTTAACAAGGTTTCAACCACCAAAATTAAAAATATTGTGGGAACTCATAAATCTAACTGGCATACGATGCTTTTTTCGGCATTATGGGCATACGGTACCTCTGCAAAAACTTCCATAGGGTTCATTCCTTTTCAACTTGTTTATGGTTTAGAATATGTGCTACCCATTGAATGTGAAATACCTTCACTCAAATTATCCATTGAATTATTACCAGCTATCTCTAAAGAGGAGAAATGTTTTCTATACCTAGCACAATTAGATGAGACTCGTTGCACCGCTGTACTAGCTGCCGAAGCTCATTAAAAATGTGTTAAATCTCAGAATGATCAAATTTTTAACCCTTTAATATATTTATAAGGTGGCCTACTTCTAGTATACGATCAAGCTCATGACAAGCTAGGAGTTGGTAAATTTGAACCGATGTGGCATGGTCCCTATATTGTTAAGCCTGTGCTTGCAAAAGGAGCCTATGAATTAATTGATTATGAAGACGTCTCTTTAGATAAACCCATAAATGGTCTTTATCTCAAGAGATATTATGCATGAATTTTCGTGTGCTTTATATTAGACAAGTGTGCCTTTGGATTTTTTTTTTTGTTTTACAACTTTTGCTACTTTCGCTGCTTATCTTGATTACTCTTGATATTTCAGATCTCGAAATTGCTTCAAACTTACATTGGTTTTGCTGACGGTGCCTGTCGTAGTACACGGAACATCTCTTTCGCGGCTTGGGTTATCTATTCACCCACTGATGAGTTAGTCTCTATTCATAGGATATTCCTTGGTCAAACAACGAACAATATTGCAGAATATAGCGCAGTCAATGAGCTATTATTTTATGCCATCACATTTGGTATTCGAAATTTGATTATTAGGTTATATTTGCAACTCATTGTATTACATTTAAATGGTGTTTATGCTATCATAAATCCAGCTTTGTTAAGAATGTTTCTGAGGGTTCGTCTCTTGGAAAGACAATTTGATTATATCTAATATCAACACATTTCAAGAAATTTAAACACATTGGCTGATGCATTAGCTAATCGAGTTTTAAATAGACATATGCAAAATTAAAAGTAAAACAAAACAAAATTCGATCCATATTGAACAAGATACTCAACGAACAAAGGTAATAATTTCATTAGGTTAAATAGTTTTGTGTCAAAAAATATTATATTGTCTGTGATCATAGGTATCAAACACCTTATGATCTAAAAGATATTGATACAAAAAACAAAATGTCAATCTAAATTTAGCATTAGCTATCCATGATGATGATCATGATAGAAAACTATGGCATAGGTCACCCTCCGCAGAAATATCATGAACGGGCCTGGGACACCAGTCACATGTCTCTGAAGCCTGAGAGGTATATCATTTGTCCTTGTCTCTGGAACATCAATATCCAACCTCTCTAGGTTGTGCTCCAGCTCTGCAAGGATCTCTGCTGCATCATTTTGTGGTGGGCCTGCTCTAGGTTGTGCCTCTCGCCTATCAAAGCCACGAAGTGTTGCTGGTTGTGTTGGACTGACGTCTGCATTTAAAATTTTGTCAGTATTGGACGATAAAAAATCAAATAAAAATTAGATAACGTAAAAACTTCAAAATTATTTTCTTACTTGTTGCATCCCACTATGCCCCTGGTGGAAGATATGTGTTAGGATAACCTCTAAAATCCATCCCTGCATAAGGAAAATCTTCGATCATGAAGCTCTGGTTCCTAAGCCATGTAAAAAACTGAGTAAAGCAAACCACTACACCACCATTGCCACCATGGCAAGCCATAAATTCTACCCAATGAAACATACATGGTTCCTAAGGTCCTATGGGATCCACCGAAGGCTGCTGAGGTGCAAGAAGTGGGATCCTTTCTAAAGAAAAAGATATAAAGATGGGCCCATACCCGAATTTTTTCAACTTCCCATTCTTATCTCTCATGAGTTGGCCCTTTATGTTAGCCAACACTCCTTTAGTCCAGTTGAAAACTGTTCCCCTGGAACATTAAACTACAGTATGCATCGGTGCTTTGGTAACCACATGTGAAGCTTCACTCCAACACAACCTAGTAACAATGAATGCAATGATATTGAGGTCTAGTCGCACAATAGTTTTGATATCAATGTGGTTGTCCTTTAACTCTTAATATCGGCTAAAATATTGAGCCATGTAAGAAGTAGTGGGACGACCTCCTGGTCTCGTCCCAAACAAGAAAATGTCCCTCCCTCTACGAGGTAATCCAGTGAGGGAACATATATCCTCTGGCTCTATCATAAGCATATGGTCTCCAATAATGAAACATTGATCTCGGGCATCCCATGCATTCACTAGCCAGATCATCAGCTCAACATGTGCTTTCATACCTTGAATCACACAAAACTTATACAAGCCACAAATTTTCAATGAGTGCATTATTGTCGAATCATCCATGGCTTCATTGTCTATGAGTTCATGCTCTCTTTCTCACCATTCCAACATGATTTTCAACCTACAAACCATCAATTTAATCAATAGAAATCAGTTGGGAGAATTTTGAACCATTTTTTATGGAGAGGAACATGTTTTTAAAAACCCCACGGTGCTTGCACATGTGCTATGTGTATACAGTGTGTTTTTGTGCACACATTAAACACAAAACCCGTAGCAGCCCGATGAATTTTCTATTGAAAAATCATCAAGGTGTGCGGTTTTCTCCACGAAAACCTGCGCACCCCCGAGGGCGGATTTTTAAACATGGTTTCTCTTTAAAAAAATGCCCTAAAATCATAAAATAAAAAACTAAATGAATTAAAACAAAGATAATTATGATGTGGATTGCCTTGTGTGAACGGTTCTAGAAATGGTTGCTCAGTTCTCCTGATATCAGCTCCAAAATATTTTGGGAAAAAACTCTTTTTGCTCTGTTCTGAAAAATAAAAAGTGAAAATGACTTGTTTAAACTTATTTTTGTAGTTTTAAATGAATAAAATAATATGATTTTATTTATTTTTACATTAGAATTCAAATTAAAATATTTTTTCTTTTTGAGAATAGATATTCGTAATTTTTTGAGTTTTTGTGTAGGAAACAGGATATTTTGTCGAAAAATCATTTTGACATTGAGTAGACTTTTATCAATTTTTCAGGCTCTATAAAAATAAAAATAAAAAGAGAAACCATGGAGTCCTCTTTTAAGCCATTTTCATACTCTCTGAACATGACAAGATCTCTGAGCACTTGACTATTTGATCTCGTTAAAATAAATGAACAGTCGTCCATTCAATATAAGTTTACCCCTTTTCCGGATTGAATTGGACTATTTACGAAAAAGGTATACGTTGACTAAGTATCCTTTTTCGGGCTTGACGGACTAAATTTATGAAAAATAACACCATGGAGTTTACTTATGTTTTTCTTCTGGCTCCGTAAAACTGAAAAACACAGAGTTATTCCTATACTGGACTCATTAAAATTAAACAGTACAAGACCTGTCGATCACAACAGGACCAAACCACTCCTTCTTAGGGTTCGTTTTTAATACTAATATGGACTCATCCGAAGGATGAGCTTACATAATAAGAAAATGTTATCCCCCTCAAGCTTGACAAAAATATAGAGGTACTTTCCAGTAATGGTGGGGGGGAAAGTGAGAAAAATAATCTATTCATTGTCCTTGTTTTAGAAAGCAGCATGTCACTCTTGAACACGACATTTTTTCACACTTGTACCTGGGTTGTGAAATCCTTTGTCTTACAGTTAATCAAACCACATTGAAAGTCTTCAGCTGGTTTTTGGGCATAATCATTAGGTCAAATGCTGCCAAGCCATTTACAATGTTGTTATGTGTTCAAGAGAAAGTTCAATTTACCATTCATTACAAACATTTGTATCCATTCGCATTGACCATCCCTGAGTTAGTCCTTGCAATACATTTCTTCAAAACTTGATCTAATGGTTTCATGTCATAGGCTTTCCTATAATGGATCACTTTCTATCGACTACAGCTCCTTATCTAGGAAGTTGATTTAGAATCCTATTAGTACCTTGGAATTTTCATGCCCTGATGGAAGGTTTCTCGCCTTCGACTATAGGTTCTCATCATTTACCTTCGATCAAATGATTCTATGAGTGTTCGACTGCAAATCATTCATTCACACTTCATAGATTGTGTTGAATTACTTTGAGATCCATTGTCATTATTGGTGGTTTCTATCACACTTGTTAACGGTTCTCATCATTGACCGGTAATCAAGTGGTTTCTAGCATGTTCGACTCTGACACAATCAATCGCATGGATAGATTCATACTAGTTCGAGAAGCGGAAATTAAGACCCTCGATCTAGTTTCCACCATCCAAGATGCGAGGAGTTTTATATTCATAATATATTAGACTTCTTATGATAGATGGTTTCACCCATACTGTGTCTACTTTTGATGTAATACTAAAATCATATTTGTACCATAACACTTAGTTATTTTTTCTCTAAGTATGGGAATGCCTACCTCAATGATGATATATTTATTTGCATTGATTTTTTTTACAGGTTTTCGACCGGTGTCTCCAATCCAATCCTCAGAATGATAAAGCACTTCACTCTTCAGAAATATTTCTCAGACTTCGCAAATTAGGGGGTAATATATTACACATCATTTTTTCACCATGACATTTGACTGTTCATATGGGTCTATCACTATCCATATCATGTTCCCTTATAGGTCAAAAACACGCATGTTCCTGAATCAAGTCTTGGAAATTGGATAAAAGCTCTGTAAAACCCTTAAAATATTACCTGTGCAGTTTTTATAGCCATTTCCTGCACATGTGTTGATGCTTTTTCCATTAGACGCGGCGATCGCCGCTCTATTCTCCACTAAAACCTACGCACCCCCGTGAAAAGAAAGTAAAAATAAAAAGTAACTTCCAGAAACCTAGTTGGTCTAATATTCTCCCAACTGGAAGCCTCTAGAGTCGCGCCAGTTAGAACTTTATCCCTCCACTCATGGAGCTTATCCCTTGGTCCAAGGAACTCAAATCCCTTCATGGGAGGAATCCATCGCTCTCTTAATGGATCTAAAACTACCTCAATCTCTCTATAAATTGAGCTTAAGTTTTAGGTTGAAGGGTAGATACCAATGTGAATAGAGACTGATTTTTATAGTTTCTAAGCTAGAGAGAGTTCATAGAGTTCATATTTTCTATGCTAGTGATTTTTTGTTGACACATTGAACATCACATATTTATGCCCATGACTTCATGCTGGTCATTCTAGAGAGGAAGGCTTATCATACTGAAGGAAAACGATTTATGAGACACACAGGAAAAATCGTTACAACATCAAGGCATTTGGTTGTAATATTTCTCTTTCTAATTTATGATAATACATATGGATCTCTTTTTCTCATTGTCTTGTTTCTGAATTCATGGGAATGATTTCAATACTTAGATTTCTTGATCACTAAGTTGTATTATTATTTACGATTATTATATACTACAAGTGCTTTGATCGTTTGTCTTGTTTGTGATTACATGTTCTACTCATCATTGAAGAACTACTTTGGAGCGAAAGGCAAAGGAATACATCAGACATCTGGATTGAAAGGTAGGAGCATGTATTCATTATTTCATGGTTGTAATAATCTAAAATAAAAATAATCTAGAGAAAGAGATATTCAATGGATCTTTGTTTCTAGTTACTCGTTGGAGTACTAGGGAGATCGATCTTGTCCACAAGAGGGATTAATCCTAGTAACGTTATGTCTTCTAAGGTCTAGAGTTTGGATTTCCAATAACAATTCCCAATTCATTTAGTGTTACATGTGTTCATATTTATCTAAAATTTTGATGAGAAATGTCCAGGGAATGTCCAATGACTCTAAATTATGGTTGCATTGAGAATTTTGATGTTTGTGATATCTTTTATTTTTCTCTAATATAAGTAGGAAGACACAAAGAGGGTTTAGCAACACATATGTAAGCTCTTCAACTTTCGGGAAACTATGGGTCTATCCCAAATGGGAGGCATTCAAAATCCAATCCAATTTGTCTCTGACACAATTGGAGCCCTCAAACCCATGATTAGACCAACCTATCCATACAAACCATCTACTTAATATGGAACACACTCTCCTTATCCTCAACCTACACCATATGATCCACATCATTATTATTCCCATAAACACATTCCACCAACACCCACCACTTGGTTGGGGCATAACCTAATATCAATGCTTTGCACACAAACAAGCCCAATTCCACCCCACCAACCCACAAGTGCATTTCATTTAATAACTTCCTTTCATGATTTCGAAAATGGCTCGACATCCAAACCCCAAACCCATTTAGTGCAAGGGTAACTATAATTGAGGGATAACAACAAAAACTATAACCAAAACTTGGGTCAGGGTAGAAATTATGGGAACTCCAATCCCAACAACATTTACAATGCAATAAGTAAATTTATCTTTATAAATCACATGTTCTTTAAGAGAGGCCTCTTTCACTTTAGTTTTTTCAAGTTTTCTCTTCTAGTCATTTTTGGCCTTGAAAACAATGATTACTGGATTTTATGATATGCATAAGATGAGGCTTTGTTATTCAATACTTCTCACAAGAAAAAAAAATCTTTGGAATTATATCAAACAAAAAACTTATTAACCAAGACCTTCAAATATTTTTTCATACAAAAAAGTCAATTAGGTTTATCTCATACGGTTGGCCTCAACGGTTGTTATCTTCCCCACCCAGATTTAAATCCATGCTAAGTGGCATGATGAATTATAACACCTTGATAAATATTGTTATGATGGATTTTTGTCTATAAATATTGTTATGCCTTAAGTGATTATACCAATGGCCTCATACTAAGCCCCTGGGCTAAGAGGGATCCAAGCAAGAAATACAATTGTGACAATAGGATTGGTAAGAATTCAAATCCTAGGGTTGGAAGTTAGCTACTTGAATGCAAATAATTGCAAATCCCCATTTATAAAATACAAGTAACTTAATAAATTTAATTACAACCTTTCATTAAATTGTAACCACTAACAATATTATTTTTTATTAAATCTTGCACATACATATAATATTTCTAATACAAAAGCTCTAAATCTTGCACTCTCTTTCTCGCATAAACACACTTATGAATATAAAAATATTAAAAAATATTAGAATTAAATGATTAAATAGTATTCAAATGAAATGTTAAATTCAATAACTCTTAACAGAGCATTTTAATGGGAGTTGTCTTTATTGAGACTTTTTGGAGTTTTTGGTGAATTTTCTAGCTAGAATTCGACAGAAATATTTGAGGTGAAATCTTGATTTGTGTTATTTAAACTATTTTTTGACTGCATATATGGATTCAACACCCTCAAAAACCTTGGGGTACTTCCATTGTGCAGAGTTTACCCATCAAACTTGTGATTTCAATGAATTCCTATTGAATTTTAGACAAATTAGATCGAAAAAATAAATTGGAATTTTTTTCAAAAAATCATATTAAAGACAAATTAGTTTGAATGATTTAAATCTTAAAATTATCTCTTATTTAAAAATACTTAATCTAGATGAATGTATTTTGAATTAATCACATCATTAAGATTAATTTGAAAGACATTCATCTACATTATTGATCACAAAAGTCTCAAATTTAACAATACTTAATTTTTTATTTAAAATCAATCTATTAAAACAATAACCTCATTTCACCATTCCCAATGTACATTTCACATATATGAATAACAAAATTACTCACTTTTTTTTTTACATGAAATCTAATTTTAAATGAATAAACTCCCATGGTACTCAACAAATAACCTACTTTAAAAATTATCATAATAATGAATTGACTTGCCTATATATTTTTACGATATGTGAAGAAATTGCTTTGAAGGATTTCTCAATAAATCGTAATGCAATTCACGAAAATATGTCATAAATTCATCATTAAAATTCAAATAAACATAAATATTAATAAATTGGTTAAAGTTATTGTCATCTGATGCAGACAAGCTGCAATAAAATCTTAATACACGTGGAATCAACAAACCATTACTTTAAATCAGGTCTCACATAAACTCAACTCACTTACATACACGTGGAATTCCTTTATCGAAGGGTCCCACAACACTCTGAACCAATAACAAGCAATCACACTTCGCAACCTTTATGATTTACCTTCCCCCACAACTTCAAACTTTTCTCACTTTATAATTTAACTTAGTGTTTAACCCTTATTCCTTGTGATTTGCGGTAATGTGCACTATCGACACGTGGCCCTTCTCCACTTCGCATCTCATACAACTTAACTTACCTTGCGACGGCCTTAACACTTAAATGCTAAACATTGCGATTTTCAAAATCACTTCTGGTACGCTTTCGATCTCCGCGGTTGGTCTTTATGGGATCCAACGGTCCATGCTTGTCTCCTTGCCGATCTACTTCGCGTTGCAAGTTAAATAACTTAACTTTCGAAGTCTTTACCATAAATACTATACCTTGTTATGTGCGATGTCTTCACAGTTGTGATGTAATTTCCCACCGTTGATCTGCGCAAGATCTACGGTCCTCGCTGCTGCTTGCAAATTCGATTTCCTTTTGTTGTGCGCTTAACGCAATATTTGATTCAACAGAGAAATAAAACAGAAAGTTTAAAACAGAGAGCCTGATTAAAATACAAAACATTTGGAATTAAATTAGAAATGAATTAGATAGAGCCAAGCCCTTGGATGACTAGTTTTTACATTTGTTTCTGCTCTCTTTTCACTCCTCTCTCCTCCTCTCACACACTTCTCTCACACCTATTCCACTCTTGTTCTACCTCTTTTTCTCACACCTATTCATGCATATATATATCTCTACCTAAATAAATTCTCTTTGTCTTTTATTACCTTTCTGTTGAACCACTCTAACAAAAAATTTCCATCCTATTTAAATGCTCTAACCTACTTCGCTTAATCTCCTCACAGGGAGAATTCATAAAATGTTGACTGCCTTCGGATTCAGCCCTATGTGGGTTCATTGGATCATGAGTCTTATCTCGTCTCCGATCTTCTCCATTTTTCTCAATGGTTCCCCCTCCACGCCCTTCTCGCCTTCCAGAGGCATACATCAAGGTGACCCTCTCTCTCCCTTTCTCTTTGTCCTTATGGATGAAGGGTTGGGCAGACACATCAATCACCATGTCAGGATGGGCTACCTCAGAGGGTTGAGCATCCACCACCATTCCCCCATCTCCCATCAGCAATTTGTGGATGATAACATGCTCTTTGGTCACCCTTCTGTTCAAGAAGCCAGATCTTTCAAAGTTATCTTGGACTGCTGGTCCTACTATCAATCATGTTAAATCAAAAATTTTATTCTTCAGCACTCCTCTCCTTACCCAACACAACATTTCCCTCATTATGTGGTTCTCCGTCTCCTCTCTCCCCTCAAAATACCTTAGCACCCCCCTCATTGATTCTACTTTCAAGCATGCCTCCTGGAAATACCTTCTTGAAAAATTGGAGAATCGGCTCTCCCTCTGGACCCATCGAGCCCTCAATCCTGCTATTTGACTTGTTATTATCAAGTTAGTCCTCTAGTATATTCCTCTCTACCTTTTTTCAGTTCTAGCTACCCCCAAATGGGTCCTCAAATCCATCAGAAACCTTCAAAGAAACTTTCTTTGGTGAGGCAAGAAGGATAATAGGAAATGGGCGTTGGTCAATTGGAAAGATGTGTGCACTCCAAAATCTTCTGGAGGGTTGGGACTCATAAATAATCAGCACAACAATGTTGTAATGGGAGCAAAAATCTAGTGGCAGTGGATCTCCAATCCTGAGGTCCCTTGGGTGCAGCTTTGGCTGTCCAAATACACAAACAACTAGCCAGTCAGGGGTCTCATTCACCTTGACATTGAGACAGATGGATCCATCATATGGAAAGATGTGAAACAACACAGAGCTCTAGTAAAGGATCATAGCGTCTGGGAAGTTCGATCAGGAACCCAAGCTAAGTTCTAGAATGACTCTTGGCAGCAGATGCCTAGATTGGCCACTCTCTTCCCCAACTCGAATTGGCAGAAAATTATTACTCATCAGGAGAACTCCCATATTAATAATTTATAGAGCCCTCAGATCAATTCTCAATTTTGTCAATGGCTTTCAACTGAACATTTGCAGGAGGTTCGTGGACTTCAACTAACTGACGAAATTAACCTAGAACTTACTAAAAGAAGAATTCGCTTTGCTGAAGGGGATGATATCGTGCACTGGGGATACTCCACTCAAGGGACTTTCACTACCAAAGAGGCCTACCACCTGCTCCTCCCTAATCCTGAGAATCGTCAAGACATCATCTGGTCCCAAATTTGGCATCCCCGAATTTGGCCAAAAATCTCTACATTTCTTTGGCTTCTCAACAAAAGGTGCATTCTCACTTGGGACAATCTACTCAGAAAAGTTTTCTTTGGTCCCTCACACTGTCCAAACTGTGGTAATGTGTAGGAAAACATTGAGCACCTCTTCAACTCTTGCACCCTTGCCAACACCCTTTGGGACAAAGCAGTGATGCTGAGTAAAAGATCGGACTGAAAGTAGGGAGACATCATCAACACCATCTGAATGTGCCCTCCACCCCCTTCCTTTGTGATCTTCTTAACTCTCTTTGGATAATCCTTCTGGGGCACATCCTTTGGGCTATCTGGAAAGAGCGAAAACACCACATCTTTCAAGATCAATCCACCTCTTCTGACATCCTCTGGACTAGTATATGCAGCAACCTTCAAGAAACCCTCACGCTTCAGTGATGGTAGGAACCTGATCTCCCTTCTCATCCAAGGGAGAAAATCATATGGTCTAGCTGGAATCTCTCACTTCACTCATGTCTGATCTTTGAGCCCCCTTCAAACCACTCTCTGTGCTCCCCATGTACTTGGTCTCCACCTCCTCCTGGCCTCTTCAAGCTCAACTTTGATGGTGATTCCAATGGCAATCCTGGAGACGCAGGCTTTGGTGAGATCATCAAAAATTTGGATGGAAATGCTCACTTGATTTTCTTTGGTTCCATGGGTTGGGACACCAATAATTCACCTGAGCTCAAAGGACTATTTCAGGGTCTCCTCTAAGCCCAAGAAAATAGTTTCTTCCCTCTGGAAATTGAAGGGGACTCTCAAATCATTATAGATGTTGCTAAGCGTCTCCAGGCGGGGTCCTCTGCTTCTAAGTTCATTATGAGTTGGCGTTTAGCAACATGCTTCAAGCTCCTAGGAAAATGGCTCCTCAACCACTCAGCAGTCACCTTCAAGCACATCAGAAGAACTGCCAATGTTGTTGTCGACCTCTTAGCCAACAAAGGAGTCACTCACAGCACTTCTCTCACCACTAGCCAACTCCACTCCCTTGATTATGAAGCTCTCAAACATGAATGCACTCTCCTAATGCACAAATACCTCCACCACCCGGATGCGGGTGCCTTTTAGTGAAAGAAGGGGCCACATGGGTGCCATGTGGAGGGGCAACTGTCCTCCCCACGCGCTCGCACATGGTCGCCTGCCCAATGTTAAATTCTCTAGAATTCTTACCTTAATTTCACTCTCTGCCAACTTCATTGAGCCGTCCTCATGCTCCAGAGCATTAACGGCTCTCGATTTTACTACCATGGTTATTAAGCATGTTCATCGCGCTCCTTGGGCCTCAATTTGGCTTTCTCTTCAGCTTTCTGAGATCGCCTTTGGTTCTCCCTTTCTTTCCTCGGCTCTTATCCCTGATAAAACCTGTTGCAGCCGTCCCTCGGTGTTTATAGGTGGTGGCAGCTCCTCTCCAACTCCGTTGAGCATCTCTGCCCTATCCTACACCTCTGATCCCTCGCATGTCATGCCTAGGCATCATCGCATGCGTTAACGAAGGGCTGGCAGACGAGGCCTCCTCTCCAGGCCCCCTTTGTTGAATGCCATGGGTAGGGAATTAAACCTCTCTGTGGGTTGGGAGGAGCCGAGCAAGCTCGACCCAGTCAACCTCTCTGCTCAATTATCCTTTCAGCTCCCTGTCTCCCCTCCTGCTTCCTCTGGCATTTGGCCCAAAAAGCACCCACGCAAGTCCACTCTTCAGTCTGAGCCAACCTTCATCCCATGAAATATGAAAGCTCTACCTATGCAAAGCACCTCTAGTAGCAATTTGGGTTCTAGTGATGGTCAAAGTTCAAGCAGCGACACATGATGCCAGGAAGAGGACACTAGTCAACTCGCTGTCACCTGCAACCGGCTAGCTACTCAGGTGCCGCCATGGCTTCAGGCTCTAATCCACACGCTAAGCAAGGAGGATGATGACTCTTTTTATGTTTCCAGGATGAAGGAGGAAGACCCCAACCCCAACAAGATGAATGAAGGTCCACCCTAATTTCAAAAGCCAGATGCTCTTCTCTCACTTCAGTTTTCTCAAAGCGTTCTCTAGCTTGAACATGTTTTGGCATCTTTTGTTGTTATGTTCCAGTCTCAATTACACTATTATGTATGTTGGCTTCCCATTCTAGGCAGCACTTAACTTCTACTACTGGTGGACTGGTTTCCCCATCCAAGTCAATCCGTTTTTTGTTTTCAAACGCTTAATACTTCCCTCTAGAACTGGATTTCAAAGTCTGGAGGAAGAGATATGTAATATTTTTCCTTGTATAATATAATAGTAATATTCTAAATTAGAAAAAAAAAAAAAAAATCTCCTCACGGGGAGAAACCAATTTGCTATTTTATTTCTAATTAATTTAGCAAATCAAAACATACTAAATCCTCTCATTTAAAACTATGTAAAATATTAATAACCAATGTTTATCCACCTCATGTTAGCCACAACATGTGAACACACAATCACATTGTTGACTAAATCTGGATGCTCCTCCATCAGACTCCCAGGGAGGAAAGGATTGATCCATCAATGTTTCAGGATCTACATTAAATTTCTATAACTCCACTGCTATCATCCAACTGGCATCTTCCACTAGGTGTCCTTTCCATTTGACTATATACTGATAGTAGGTTTTTCCTCTGGTCTTCTTTGCTTCTCTTTTCTCCAAAATGGCTTCCACTTCTTTCTTTGTTGTCTTTGGCATCTGTTCCTTCCAATTCAAATTTTGGTCCTCCTCTTTTGTAGATTCTTCTTGTAGTTCTTGCTTTGCTCTTTTGTATGGGTAAAAATCTACAACATTAAAGATGGGTGATATCCCAATTCCTGCTGGTAATTCAATCTCATATGCATTTGAGAAAAACTACGTCAAAATTCTAAATGGCCATATCTTTTTCATTTTCAGATTGTTATAAGTCCCAATTGGAAACCTTTCCTTCCTTAGATAAACCATGACTAAATCATCTACTTGAAAATCCCTTTCATTCCTCTTCATATCAGATATTTGTTTATACTTTTGGGTGTTCTTCTGTAAGCTCCACTTAACATCTTCTTGCAACTTATGTATTAGTTCTGTAAATTCTTCAATTTTTTCACTCCTTGTCTCACATTTGTTCAAATCTCTAATTTCATACACCCCTCTTGGATGCATCCCAAAAACAATCTGAAATGGACTCATTCCAGTATTCTGATTAGGAGTATCATTATAGGAAAATTCAGCTTGAGCAAGTGCTAAGTCACATTTCTTTGGATTTTTGTAAATCAAACTCCTTAATATGTTTCCTAAAATCATGTTCACCACTTCAGTTTTTCCATCCATCTAAGGATGATAAGCTGAACTCAAACTGAGGTTTGTACCCAGCTTCTTCCATAGATTCCTCCAGAATTTTCCTACAAACTTTGTATCCCTGTCTGAAACAATACTCACAGGCAGTCCATGTAATATTATAACTTCAAAAAAAACAAGTTAGCAATGTGAGTTGCATCACTAGTTTTTTACAAGCAATAAAATGAGCCATTTTAGAAAACCTATCTATGACAAGATAGAGAGAATCATGTCCTCTTTGAGTCTTTGGCAAACCCAAAACAAAATCCATGCTGACAGCATCCCAAGGTCTATTAGGTATTGGCAATTGCTGATATAAACCAGTGTTTTGGCTTTCTCCTTTGGCATGTTGAAAAATCCTGCACTTCTCAACAAACATTTTGATATCAGTTTGCATTTTTGGACAATCATAAAAATCACTTACTTGAGAAAATTTTTATCCTTTCCAAAGTGTCCAGATAGTCCTCCATTGTGCTTTTCCTTCATCAGATTTTCCCTCATGGAACACTTAGGTATACACATTTTATTATTCTTGAACAACAATCCTCCTTGAATCAAGTAATATAACCATTGGCTTCTATTATGAATCACTGGATTCTTAACATCTACATATATTTCTTTGAAATATGTCTTCCTCATACATGTCAATCATCTCTTCAAACCCTAAAATGCCAATCTTCAATTCCTGCATAATCAATTTACTCTACTTAAATCATGAGCAACATTATTTGACATACCACTTGTGTGTTTGATTACAAAGGTAAAACTCTACAAAAACTCCACCCACTTTGCATGCTTTTGGTTCAACTTCGCCTGATTATTTATGAACTGCAGTGCATGGTTATCTGAATAAAACACAAATTCTTTGGGAAACAAATAATGCCTCCCTTTCTTCAAAGCCTGCACAATAGCATAGAACTCCTTATCATAGGATGAATACTTCTTCTTGGCTTCATTTAACTTTTCACTAAAATAAGAAATCGGTCTCTTCTCTTGACTCAACATAGCTCCAATTTCTATCCCACTGGCATCGGTCTCAACTTGGAATATTTTATCAAAATTTGGCAAGGACAAAACAGGTCTTACAGTGATCTTATTTTTCAACAACTTGAAATTATGATCTGCTTCTTCTTTCCATTTAAATGTTTGGTTGCTTTCCTTTATTGTTTTAATTATTGGTGCATAGATCTGACTAAAACCTCTTATAAACTTTCTATAAAAAATTGCAAGACCATGAAAACTGCTTACCTCAAATATACTTCTCGGAGTTTTCCAATCCAATATTACCTGAATATTTTCTAGGTCCATCTTCAAACCTTCTTCTGAGACTATAAATCCCAAATAAATAAGCTCTTTTTTCATGAAACTACACTTCTTCAAATTTATGAGCAACTTCTCCTTTTGCAAAGCACTTAACACTAGGTTGACATGATCCAAATGCTCCTCCTTACTCTGACTGAAAATCAGAATGTCATCAAGATAGACTATCATAAAATTTCCTGCATACCCTTTAAAAACCTCGTTCATTAGTCTCATAAATTTGCTTGGTGCATTAGTGAGTCCAAAAGGCATCACTAACCATTCATACAACCCACTTGTGGTCTTAAAAGAAGTCTTCCATTCATCTCCTTCTCTAATCCTTATTTGATGGTATCCACTCTTCAGATCTATTTTAGGAAAATAGTTTTACCCACTTAAACAATCCATCAAATCATCTATGTGTGGCAATGGAAATATATACTTGATAGTGATCTTGTTTATGGCTCTAGAATCAGTACACATGCACCACTCACCTCCTTTCTTTGGACTAAGCATGACTAGTAGTGCACATGGAATAAGACTTTCTATGAGTAGTCTTTTATCTAATAGCTCTTGTACCTATCTTCCAACTTCTTCATTCTCTCGAGGGATCATTCTATATGTTTCTTTGTTTGATAAACTTGCACCAGGTATTAAATCTATGTGATGACTGATACTTCTGATTGGTGGAAATTTACTTGGTAATTCATCAACAACTATATCAGCATAAACATGTAACGGATTTTTAATTTCCACTAGCACATTGTCTAAATTATTAGAAGTCAGAATTACCTTGAGTTTACCCACAACAACAAAATGCATTTCTTTCCCCTTTTAAACTTCTTCTGGCAACTCCTTTCCACTAATCATCATAACATTATTCTCAGTTGTTCCTTTATCTTCTTTATCCTTCAAAGGTAGAAATGTGTGCTTCTTTCCATCCTTCTCTATGGTGTAGGTATTCCTTTTGCCATCATGAATGGCTTTTCTGTCAAATTTCCAAGGTCTTCCCAACAATACATGGCATACGTCCATTGGCATCACATCACACAATATGACATCTTTATATGTACCGATCTGTATCTCTACTTTGCACTGTTTTGTCACCAAAATCTGGTGTCCCTTTTATAGCCACAACACTCTGTAAGGAGTAGGGTGTACCATCTTACTCAACCCCAATTTCTCAACCATCTCTGTGGAAACAAGATTATCAGTGCTTCCACTATCAATCACAACTTTGCAGAGCTTTTCTTTACACTTGCATACAATCCTAAATAGACTCTTCCTCTGCGCTGGCTCATTTTCTTCTTTCTTTTCCTTAAGAAATACTCTTTTGAGCAATAAAGACTCTCATGTCTTAGGTGGTTCTTCTTTTCTAGTGACCTGAGGATTTTATTCCTTTGCTTCAGCTACATTCACATTCTGTTGATTTTCTGGTTTGTTATGAGGATAATCCCATGATTCGTGTCCACATTCTCCACATGTGTAGCATCAAATTTCTCTTCCTCGGCCTCTACCTCTGGGTGAAAATATTCCTCTACCAAGGTCTCCTCTCTGTGGTGGTCTACTACTCGAACCTCCTGTTTCATTCTGAGACTGCTGAAATATTGATCTAAACGTTCCTCTTCCTCTTGCAGGACTTTTACCTCTATTCCTCTGACTTTACTTCCTCAGCATTTTCTCCTCTGCCTTCAAAGCTGCTTGGCAGGCATCGTCAATTGTCTTCAAACTCAACAAACTGATTTCATCCTATATGTCATACCTTAAACCATTGATGTATCGAGCTACTTTATCCATATCATCTTTAGGATGTCCTGCTCTAATACTCAACTTGTAAAACTCCTCTGTATACTCCTTGACAGTCATTCCTTTCTGCCTCAAATTCTGCAATTGCTTGAAAATATTCAATTGATTGTCCTTCGACATAAACTTATTCTTCAATTTCCTTATGATTTGATCCCACTTCTTGATGTTAGGCTTTCCTTTTCTAAATTTGGATGTCTATAGTTCATCCCACCAGATAGATGCATGACCCTTCAACTTGGTAGCTTCATACTTGACCTTCTTCTTATCTTTGATCTCTTCTAAATCAAAATACTTATCCATTGAACTGATCCAATCCATCAACTCGTCCACATTAAGGTTCCCCTCGTATGAAGGAATCTCCATTATCAGTTTCCCACTAACCTTTGTCAATATATTGAAAGCTTTAGTTGCCTCGTCTTCTACTGCTTCTTCTTCCTCAGAAGTTTCCTCTACTGCACTGCATCTCCTTCATCAGGTGCTCTCCTCTGAGCAATCTCTATTGTCTCCATTCTTGTACAAAGATGTCAAATCTCATCTAGCAGAATTGCATTAGCTTCCGGCCTTCCCCGGCTTATGTCGGCTCCTCTCCTGGGTGGCATATTTTCTCCAATCTTCGCAAACAAAACTCAACCTCTACTCTGATACCAAATGATGCAGACAAGCTACAATAAAATCAAAATATGCACGGAATTAACAAACTGTTACTTTAAAATAGGTCTCACATAAACCCGACTCACTTACATACACGTTGAATTCCTTTACCGGAGGGTTCCACAACACTCCAAACCAACCACAAGTGATCACACTTCGCAACCTTTATGATTTACCTTCCCTCGCAACTTCGCACTTTTCTCACTTTATAATTTAACTTAGTGGTTAACCCTTATTCCTTTCAATCTTTGATAATTTGCATTGTCGACACGTGGCCCTTCTCCACTTCGCATTGCATACAACTTAACTTACCTTGCGACGGCCTTAACACTTAAACGTTAAACTTTGCGATTTGTGAAATCACTTCCAGTGCGCTTTCGATCTCTTTCATTGGTCTTTGTGGGATCCGACGGTCCATGCTTGTCTCCTTGCTAATCTACTTCACGTCGCAAGTTAAATAACTTAACTTGCGAAGTATTAACCGTAAATACTATACCTTGTGATGTGCAATGTCTTCACGGCCACCGTTGATCTGCGCAAGATGTACAGTCCTCGTTGCTGCTTGCAAATCCGATTGCCTTCTGTTGTGTGCTTAATGCAATATTCGATTCAACAGAGAAATAAAATAGACAGTTTAAAACAGAAAGCCCGATTAAAATACAAAACACTTGGAATTAAATTAGAAATGAATTATACAGAGCCAAGCCCTTGGATGGCTGGTTTTTACATTTCACCTATTCATGCATATATATATATATATATATATATATATATATATATATATATATATACCTAAAGCAGTTTTCTTTGTCTTTTATTAGCTTTCTGTTGAACTACTCTAACAAACAATTTCCATCTTATCTAAATTCTCCAATCTACTTGGTTTAATCTCCTCGCAGGGAGAAACCAATTTGCTATTTTATTTCTAATTAATTTAGCAAATCAAAAAAGACCAACTCCTCTCATTTAAAACTAAGTAAAATATTAATAACCAATGTTTATCCACCTCATATTAGCCACAAGATGTGAACACGCAATCACATTGGTGGCTAAATTACTGCATCATCATCCCATTCAAATTTGTTTTGAATAATTCGTTGATGTTAGACTCATTCCATTCCAATTTGTTTTTGATAATTTTGACGTGGAACAATTTGACATAAACTTGAATTCCAAAATGAATTATGAAAATAAATAACAACACTTTTCAAAGTAATTTAGTTCATCTTCAAGCCTCCTTGAAAACCAACCACTCTCTCTGAATTTTCAGCGACCACTTTTTTTAATAGAATGCACGTTTCTTCTATTTAATTTGCTTCACATTTAATTCCATGGGTGTTAAAATTCAAGGCCGAACTGTTATGTCTAGTGTGTGTTGTGAAGAAAAAGAACCCAATAATGTAACTAGTGCGACGAGCATTTTGAAGCTTCTCACAGTGCCGATTCAATGAACCCACCTTCCACCAACCCAACCAACCAAAAATTAGTCTAATATCTGAGGAATAGAATATATTAGTTATATTTGACAAAATAGAATATATTCGTTATCTTTCTTCTCGGTACTAATTATGATTCGAGAATCGGTTCTCCTCTCCCTTTCTGGATAGCACGTGTTCGACAAAGGACTGGATTTTAAGTCATTATATATTTTTAGTGTAATTTTTTTGGAGTTTTTTGTGTTGGAATTTTGCGAAAAAAATTGAGTTGAATTTTGATTTTTGTTATTTAAATTGTTTTTTTAATTGTATATGGATTCAATACTTCAAAAAAAGTTGTGCAAAGTTATCTATCAAATTTCAGTTTTCAATAAATTTCTATATGTCTATAAAAAAAATTAAAGTGAAAAAATCCACTTGAAAACCTTAAAAAATCACACTAAACACAACTCTTTATATATTTCGTGTATCATATAGATTTGATTTTTTTTTATTCACAATGAAAATTTATACAAAGCCAATTATATCATTATTATTTATGGAGAACATTTAAGTCAATCATATCATCAATTTAAAAGATAAAATTATTTGACGTTTTTTCATTAACAATGACAATTTATAGAAGGCCAATTATATTATTATTATTTATGGAGGAGGTTTAAGTCAATCATATCATCAATTAAAAAGATACAATTATTTGACGCTTTTTCATTCACAATGACAATGTATAGAAGGTCATTGACAATGTATAGAAGGCCAATTATATCATTATTATTTATGGAGGACATTTAAGTCAATCATATCATCAATTAAAAAGATAAAATTATTTGATGTTTTTCATTTACAGTGACAATTTATAGAAGGCCAATTATATCATTATTATTTATGGAGGACATTTAATTCAATCCTATCATCAATTAAAAAGATAAAATTCTCGAGAAGACATTTAAGTCCATTATATAATTATAGAAAAAAATCTTCTACAACAAGGATTTGATAATTGACTTGATTTTAAGTCATTAAGTAATGTATTTCTGGGAGGACTTTTCAATTAAAAAAATAAAATTGTGGAGAGGACATTCAAGTCAATTATATCATCATTTAAAAAAAGACTTCCACAATTGGATTGATTTTAAGTCATTAATTAATGTATTTCTTGAAAAAAATTTCCACTAAAATAAATAAAATTATGGGGAAGACATTCAAGTGAATTATATCATCATTTAAAAAAATTCTTCCTACAACAAACATTTGAGAGTTGACTTGACTTCAAGTCATTAAATAATGTATTTATTCGAGGAATTTTCAATTAAAAAAATAAAATTCTGGAGAAGACATTCAAGTCAATTATATCATCATTTAAAAACAATCTTCCTACAACAAGAATTTGACAATTGACTTGATTTTAAGTCAACAAGTAATGTATTTCTTAGAGGAATTTTCAATTAAAACTAATGAAACTTTGGAAAAGACGTTCAAGTCAATTATATTATCATTTAAAAATAAAATCTTCTTACAACACACATTTGACTATTGACTTGATTTTAGTTAAATAATGTACTTAGTGGAACAGAAGGATTTGAGGACATTTGAATTAAAAAAATAAAATTCTCGATAAGACATTTAAGTCAATTATATCATTATTTAAAAAAAAAAATCTTCTTATATTTGATAGTTGAATTGATTTTAAATCATTAAATAATGTATTTAGTGGAACACCATGACTATTTATAGACACCCTGTAAATTAATAGTAAATATTATTATTGCATTAAGGTTTTGGAAATTTTGGTTGGAATTTGTCCAAATAATTTTGGGTCTATTATAATCTTTTATGTTTAAAATATTTTTTTTATTATATATATGAATTTAATATCTATAAAAATTTATGAGGCACTTGGATTGTGGAGAGTTCACAATTCAAACTTTTTATTCTAACAATCTTTTGTAGGATTATGAATAAATTTCACTGGAAAATATACTTTAAAAATTCCAAAACGTATACCAAATAAATTACACTATGAATATCTTTAATAATGAATAGGGCCATCACCAATACAATGTGAAATTGACCATTTGCCATACAACAATTTTAACATCATCTATGTTATGTTGTATAATATCATTTGTTTATGATTTTAAAGGGTCTGTTAAACTCAAGCATGGTAAACACACACAAATAGGAAAGAATATACACCAATGGAAAAGATAAGCGTGAGTTGTATTATTATTCACAAATATGCATATATATATAATACATTGGAGTGACCCTTAGTTTCGCATTCCAAGTGGTCTCTTGGACTCCTATTGTCCATTCGTCTTCTACGCCTACCCATAGAGGATTAGGTGTCCAACATTCCCCCCCTTAATCTGAAGGGGTGTGTGTGAGTCCAAGAAGAGAGTTGTAATACAAATCTGCAAAGTATGCATGGTAGCACTAGGCTGAATGAACTCTCTGAAATTTTGGCATAAAAAGGTGGTTTAAGGATGACCAACAACACTAGAACGCTTAGTGTAGTTCCTAGAACTCTTCCAAATATGACAAGAAGATGGGGTCTTCTACTAGAGGAAGTGATCCTCATATTTTGAAGAGGGAGGCCTTCAAATTAGAAGAAGGGAGGTATACAACTTGCGATGGTTTAAGGATGACCACCAACTCTGGAATGCTTGATGCATTTCCTGGAACTCTACCAAAACTAGCAAGAAGCTGAAGTCTTATGCTAGAGGAAGTGTCCTAAATTCTTTGACGAGGAAGAATACAAACCTTTCATAGATGGTTTAAGGCTAACCACCAACCAAAGGCATGCTCATGGGCATCTGTGTCTATGGCTACAAATCTGAATCTAGAATGATAGGTTGTGGATTAGGCTCGCTTGAACTGTTGTGTCTCTGGCTACAACTCTAAATTTGAAATGACAGGTTGTGGCTCAGGATCACCTGAATTGTTGTTTTTGTGGCTACAACTCTGAATCTGGAATGATAGGTTGTGGCTCAGGCTCGCTTGATGTGGCTTCGAAGCTTGTAGATGACCACCATTTCCCCCCTGCCAGATACAAGGTGAGATGATGGTGAAAACTCAACTGCAAGATTGTTCAATACTCTAGAACAAGTTATGGCATATGACTTAAACATCTTCTTTGTATTTTATGCCCATTTCCAAGAATTGATCCATCCAAGATGAATCTTTGTTCTTGCAGGAGGCTTGTTTCTGAAGCATCTGTATGAAGAATGACTGTGCCGACCACATTGCTTGCATGGGGGAAGATCAAAACAATGATATTTTATATGGCCAACTCGGTTACAATGTTGGAATTTTACATTCTGTTGTTGCTGCTGTGGAAGAGGAAAAAAATCTAGAATAGCTGAAGGTGAGCTATCATGAAGCAATCTGACACTATGAAATTTGATGGGCTTGGAGTAGTCCGGAATATGAAAGGAGAACTCCTTGTCATATCCAAGACCAGTTTTGTTCTTGTTATGGACTAGCTCTTCCCAAGGTTTGATGATGGGCTTGGGAAGTGTAGGTTGGATTTTTACTTCTGCATTCAGATCTTCTCTTGTACTCGGCTCGGTGATCTGAAAATTTTCTTGTTGCTGATGGGGGTTTGTCTCAATGATCTAAACAAAAATAAGTTTAGAATGGAAACTCTTATGTTGAAGCTCATCTCGCTTTAGTTGTGACTCAAGCTGCAAAAATTCAATCTTGTCATGTGCATCTTGTAAACATATATGAATATTGGGAAGAGCGACTTTGTTGATTTTAACTATACTTTCAGTAGTCGACATGATTAGAGTTCTTAATAACTCTAACAAAGGGTTAATCTAAGCCATTTAAACTTCAAAATAATCACATAATAATGAGGAAGATAAATACTCACTGGCTATGTCTTCAAGAAAAAATCATCACTTAAGGGTGTAGGCTCTTCAAATGTTCCTCCATACATCATATGGCCATCAAAACAATATATAATCTAACATACTACATGACTTTTTTTACCGAAAGACTAGATAATTCTATTGGAACTGAGTGTCTCTCATATATCTTTATCACACAGAAAGTTTCAAGAAGAATGTTGGATAACTTCTAGTGAGTACAACATACAAGAAAAAAAAGCAAGGTTCAACCTCTCACAATGGATAGTGGCACATGGTGCTCATCCGCAATATCATCCACTGAAGGGCTGCTTGTACACACACAATTACAACCACAAAACTTGTGTGCAAATCATGAGTCCATGGTGTGGAAATGGTTCACAGAAATTTCAGAATACAAAACGATTAGATGTATTATGGGAGATGAATCGATAATCTTGAGTGCGAAAGATCCACCCTTAGCATGTGACTTATACTGTAATATTTCTAGAAATTTCCTTAATCGACTTCCACTTTTCACGCATGATCAAAACACATCGGCTACATGTGTCGTCCAATGAAATCAGATATTATTCCCTGAGACAATTCTTGGAGAATCTCTCAACACGTTCTTCCTTGCAAACCCTCGAGGCAGAAGTAAGGGAAATATAGATTGATTTGGGAAAAATTTATCAGTCAGTAGTGGCACAGTCCAATGTGGATCGGTGTTGAGTAGGTGTAAGGAGCTGTGAGGTAGATGGGAGCCAACGGGAGCGGAGAGCCGAGGCCATAGTGAGGGAGATGTGAACGAGTTGAGAGGGTAGTGGGAGCTGAGATGCGGTGGTGCGAAGGGAGGAGCACGACGAAGGTCCAGGTAATTGAATGGTTGGATCACAATAATGGAGGCACCGAGATATCAAAGGGGTGCAAGGAGTCAACCAGAGTATGGGAGGTTGCGTATGGAGGGGATTGTAAAACAAAACAAAGTGAACACGGTGAGGAGGTGTGAACATAGTGAGGAGATATCCCATTGACTGGGGAGATCTGTTGGAATTTTCAGAATTCCAAAACAATAAACAGTCTTCCCTTAACACAGAGAAAAAATTCTAAAATTTGCACACAGTGACAGAGTTTCACATAAAAAAATTTCTATTAAAAAAAAAACTTGCTGTTACAGATTCTTCCTCAAAGAGGGATTTACAAAAAAAATCTGACTGCTGCAAACACAGTTCAGAAATATCACTCTGTCATTCACTGGAAAACGTATACTGCTGTATATCCTCTGTTTTCCCAAAACACTCTCTGTCTCTTACAAAATGCACTCTGCTGTGCATAAAACTCTTCTCTTTCTCTGTTTTAAAATACGCTGCTGTGTATATAAAACATTACATTGCAAAATATCTCACTATCTCTACGTATTACAAAACAGAAAATATCGGTATCATCAATTGCACAACCACTAAGTTCACCGCTTGGAAAAACATTAATGGTTCATTACTCCTGTCAGCACCGCTTACAATTCACATTGATGACATTGCTGATCTTTTTCTTTCTCGCACTGCTGTGCACATTCACTGTGTTGTGTATTAAAAATAATACACTTCTCTTTCACACTGCTGTTCTTTTCTTTTATATTTACACTGCTGTGTAATGAAAAATATGCTTCACGGCCTTTTTAATATATATGTCACATATATTAAAAACAAAACAATTAACATTTAAAACCAAATTTTGTTTTAAATCTGTGCGATGGGAAAATTAAAATTTAAACCCCGCAACCTTTATATGACATATAACATATGGCTTATGGGCCGTATTATCTATGTGGGCCCCCAGCTCGGTGATGTCAGCAATCCGAGGGGGTAAGGACCTCCGCCCAAATCTTTTCATCGACCCCCGCGGACTTTGCTTGCTGCTGTCCTCTTCACTGCCGCCTCCATTTGTGCTTTGATCGCTCGGCAGTTGGAAATTAATTCCAACACTCCCCCTTAATTTCAACTGCTGGGTTTTCCTGCATACCCATGCATCTTCTGAAATGTTCAAAGCTTTTCTGCTGTAGTGGCTTTGTGAGGATGTCTGCAAATTGATCCTCCGTTCTGCAATGCTGCAAAACAATCTCGCCATTGCTTACCAATTCCCGTATGAAATGAAACTTGGCATCAATGTGTTTTGTCCTTTTATGAAAAACAGAATTTTTAGACAATGCAATAGCTGAGCTATTGTCACAAAATATCAATGTCCCTTTTACCTGTTCTTGACATAAGCTTCTCAACATTTTCCGCATCCAAACTGCTTGACATGCTGCTGCTGTAGCTGCCACATATTCTGCTTCTGCTGTAGACAACGCTACAACGGGCTGTTTCTTAGAAGCCCATGAAATGGCTCCTGAACCCATGTAAAAAACATAACCGGAAGTGCTCTTCCGATCATCTACACTTCCAGCCCAATCACTGTCCGTGTATCCAACTAAATCTGAATTTTCTGAAGTAGTATAAAAAATACCAAATTTCTTTGTACCTTTAACATACCTCAAAATCCTTTTTGCTGCTTACCAATGTGCATCCTTTGGCTTTTCCATGAACCTAGAAATCAAACTAACAGCATGCATTATGTCCGGCCTAGTTGCAGTCAAATACATAAGGCTGCCAACTATGCTCTTGTATAAACTAGGATCAAAATCTTTGCTGCTGTCCTCTCTGCTGAGTTTTAATCCCATCACTGTGGGAGTGATTGCTGCTTTGCTTTCCTGCATGTTAAATCTTTCAAGCACCTCATTAACATACTTTGCCTGTGAGATGAAAATCCCACTTTCATCTTGTTCTACTTCTATTCCCAAGAAGTATCTCAGCAAACCCATGTCAGTCATTTCAAATTCTTCCTTCATGACTGTTTTAAAATGTTCAATAAGGCAATCATCATTACCTGTAAAAATAACATCATCAACATACAAGACTACAATAAAAATTTTACCATCTTTTTCCTTGATGTAGAGGGTGGGTTCTCCCTCACATTTCTCAAATCCATTTTCCAGTAGATATGAATCTATCCTACTGTACCACGCTCTTGGCGCTTGCTTCAGCCCATAAAGAGCCTTCTTCAACTTGCATACTTTGTGCTCTTCGCCTTTCTTCTCATAGCCGAGAGGTTGATCAATGTAAACCTCTTCCATTAACACTCCATTCAAGAATGTTGACTTCACGTCCATTTGGTAAACTTTCCATTTGTTTTGTGCTGCTATAGACAACACTGCTCTCACAGTTTCCATTCTGGCAACCGGTGCGAAAGTTTCCTCATAATCTATGCCATGTTTCTGCTTATAGCCTTTGACAACAAGCCTTGCCTTGTGTCTCTCTATCTTGCCTTCAGCATTACTCTTGGTCTTGTAGACCCATTTAACACCAATGACATCTTTACCTTTTGGGATTTCAACCAAATCCCAAGTTTTGTTCCTCTCTATGGCATTTATTTCCTCATCCATAGCTTCTATCCATTTCCTATCCTTGATAGCCTCTTCGAAATGAACAGGATCATCAACATGACAATATAAAGAAAACAAAGAATTGATACCTTCATTAGCTATATCTTGTTCATAAATGTCTTTCAAACTTCTGAATTTCTTACCTCTTTCAGTAGGTGTACAAGTGCTTGAAGAAGCACTTGAATTTCCTCCTTGTGGTGTGCTTGGAGAAGCACTGTCATTTCTCCTCAAGGGTGTACTTTGCGGTGTTGATGCTGCTGTTTGGGGATGTATTTCAGCCACCTCATCATCATTCTCATCATGAGATAAACAGTGTTTAACATTCACCGTTTTCTCTATGCTTCCATCCCAAGCTTCCTCTTCAATGAACTGAACGTCCCTGCTCACAAGAAACTTCTTGCTGGATGGGTTATATAACCTGTAGGCCTTGGATTCCTCACTGTATCCAATGAAAATACATTTCTCCCCCTTGCTGTCCAACTTCTTTCTCAGCTGATCAGGAATGTGTGCATAAGCCACACATCCAAAAACCTTCATATGTGTGACACTTTGCTTTGCGCCACTCCATGCCTCTTCCGGCACTTTGTTCATAACTGCTTTTGTAGGGCACCTGTTCAAAATATACGCTGCACAATGTACAGCTTCAGCCCAATAATCATTAGGCAAATGCTTTGCCTTAAGCATACTCCTCGCCATGTCCATTATGGTTCGGTTCTTCCTTTCGGCTACTCCATTTTGCTGCGGTGTATATCTAGTTGTAAACTGTTTATGAATACCATTTTCTCTACAAAAATGTAGAAAATCTTTAGATATATACTCACCTCCTCTATCAGTCCTTAAGACCTTGATATGCAGCCCACTTTGATTCTCAACAAGTGCTTTGAAATTGCGGAATTTTTCAAACACTTCACTTTTCTTTTTCAAAAAGTAAACCCAAGTTTTTCTTGTAAAATCATCTATAAATGTTAAGACATAGTGGCTGCTTGCAAGCGATGGAGTTTGCATCGGTCCACACACATCTGAGTGGACAATCTCTAAGGGTGCTTTTGCCCTTATGCTTTTCCCGGAAGGAAAACTTTCTCTGTGTTGTTTCCCAAGAATACAACCTTCACAAAAGCTGTCCGGTTTCTCTATCAATGGTAAACCACTTACCATTCCTTTTCTGTTCAACAAATTAAGACCTCCAAAGTTGAGATGACCAAATCTCAAGTGCCATAACCAATTGTCATCTTTTGGTTCGCTTTGAAATGTCTCCTGTGCAACTGCTGCTTTCTCTTCGCCATTCTTCAAATCTGCTCTCATTCTGAGAGGGAACATCCTGTTCCTTGTCATCTTCACTTCAGCAATACACTGTTTGCTGGGTGGTTTAACCATGATGGTACAAACATCATTATCAAAGAAAACATTATACCCCTTATGGACAAGCTGTCCAACACTTAAGAGGTTACACTTCATTCCTGGAACATAATAAACATCTGCTATGGTTTTCCTTGCACCTAATCTTGTTAAAACATTTACATCTCCTTTTCCCATAACAGAAACTTTTCTATCAGTTCCTAGTGTGACTTGTGACTGCACACTTTCATCTAACATAGAAAACATTGCTAAGTTTTCTGTCATATGGTTACTACAACCGGAGTCTAGAAACCATAAGTCTTCACTCTTTTCTTCAGCCATATTACAAGCTAAAAACAAATTACTTTGGCTGTTGTTTTCTTTTGTGAAATTTGCACTAGTTTCACTTCTCATATCATTCTGCTTCTTCTTTCTACATTCATTAGCATAATGACCATATTTCTTACAATTATAACATTGGACATTGGACTTGTCATACCTTTGTCCTTGTGCATTCTGTTGACCATTCTGTTGGCTGCTGCCTTGGCCTTGATGCTGATTTGGATTGCTGCCCCTTCCTTGAGCATTCGCTGGACTGTTCCTTCCACCTCTGTTTTGGCTTCTGCCTCTTCCTCTTCCTTTGCCTTGCCCTCTTCCTCTTCCGAAAGACATCTGGGACTTAAAAGCATGTTTTAGAGATGAGTTTTCACTCCTACCCAATCTCTGTTCATGTGTAATCAGTGATGCATGTAATTCATCCACTGAAAACTTTGTGAGATCCCTTGTCTCTTCTATGGTGGTGACAATCACATCGAATCTTGAGGGTAAACTTCTCAAGAGTTTCTCCACAATCCTCTTGTCCTCAAGAGTCTCTCCATGAGATCTGATTTGTGTGACCATTCCAATCACATGAGTGAAGAATGAGTCAATATTATCTGACTCCTTCATACAGAGAGTCTCAAAGTCTCTCCTCAGCAACTGAAGTTTTGATGTCTTCACTCTTTCCATGCCTTGATAAGCTGTCTTGAGAGTTTCCCATGCTTCACTGGATTTCTTAGCTGCTGCTATCCTTGGAAACACACTCTCATGCACTGCTTGATACAAGAAGAAAAGAGCCTTGGCATCTTTCTTCTTATTGTTCTTCAACTGTTCTCTTCCTGCTTGATTTAACATAAAAAACTCTGCTTCATCTTTTGGCTCTTCAAAGCCATCCTCAACTAATTCCCATAACTCTTGTGAGGTAAATAAAGCTTTCATAGTTATTGACCAGTAATCATAATTCTTTCCATTGAATTGTGGGAGATGGACATTTCCCAAACTCATACCTGTGCTAGAACCAGCCATTCTGCACTTCTAACTATGATTTAAAAACACTTGACTGTGTATTAAAATAGCTCACTGTTTTGCAACAGTTACACAACAAATTTTATAGAGAAATACCTTCGAATTCTTCTTGGCTGAACCTTCACTCTGCTGGAGAGATTGCTGCAAAAACGAACTCTGTTCCTTCAGCTTATTTGACCTTCAAATAGCCTGGATTGGCTCCGATACCATGTTGGAATTTTCAGAATTCCAAAACAATAAACAGTCTTCCCTTAACACAGAGAAAAAATTCTAAAATTTGCACACAGTGACAGAGTTTCACATAAAAAAAATTTCTATTAAAAAAAACTTGCTGTTACAGATTCTTCCTCAAAGAGGGATTTACAAAAAAAATCTGACTGCTGCAAACACAGTTCAGAAATATCACTCTGTCATTCACTGGAAAACGTATACTACTGTATATCCTCTGTTTTCCCAAAACACTCTCTGTCTCTTACAAAATGCACTCTGCTGTGCATAAAACTCTTCTCTGTCTCTGTTTTAAAATACGCTGTTGTGTATATAAAACATTACATTGCAAAATATCTCACTATCTCTACGTATTACAAAACAGAAAATATCTGTATCATCAATTGCACAACCACTAAGTTCACCGCTTGGAAAAACATTAATGGTTCATTACTCCTGTCAGCACCGCTTACAATTCACATTGATGACATTGCTGATCTTTTTCTTTCTCGCACTGCTGTGCACATTCACTGTGTTGTGTATTAAAAATAATACACTTCTCTTTCACACTGCTGTTCTTTTCTTTTATATTTACACTGCTGTGTAATGAAAAATATGCTTCACGGCCTTTTTAATATATATGTCACATATATTAAAAACAAAACAATTAACATTTAAAACCAAATTTTGTTTTAAATCTGTGCGATGGGAAAATTAAAATTTAAACCCCGCAACCTTTATATGACATATAACATATGGCTTATGGGCCGTATTATCTATGTGGGCCCCCAGCTCGGTGATGTCAGCAATCCGAGGGGGTAAGGACCTCCGCCCAAATCTTTTCATCGACCCCCGCGGACTTTGCTTGCCGCTGTCCTCTTCACTGCCGCCTCCATTTGTGCTTTGATCGCTCGGCAGTTGGAAATTAATTCCAACATCTGGATATTTACACTGTCGTTTATCCTCAGAGATCTAAAGCACCCTAGGATGAAGATTCATCCATTCCGCCATAAAGAAGATCTTGATCTCCCATCGATTATCTTGATCTCACTTTCATGATTTTCCACCTTCAAACCTCAAACCCGATTTTTTTTTCAACTGCAGAAAGTCCAACGATGTTAGCCATCGAAAGGCCGTGAGAATACAAAGAAAATAATATGAAAGTGCTTGGAAATAAAACTTTTCCGCTAAATAACATAAATTCTCCAAAGAATTACTAAAACTGTGATCGACTGAATATGATTGTTTTCCTCTGGATTTCGTCGACTCTGTAACTGCAATTCTATTTTTTTTTCCGTCCAAACACACCTATGTTCGGTGAATCAAATTCCATAGGTTTTTCACTAGTGAAAAAATTTCCCAAAAGAAATGAGCATGATTTTGAATTTTGACAAGCGGTTTGTGCAAAACGTGCCCCGAAGAAATGGGAATGATGGTTGATTTTCACAGCAGTTGGATGTATCATCCTGTTTTGTCCATTGATGGTGACAAAGTGTTGAGAGCGCAAAATTTATCAAGTTCGGGACAGAACAAGGGGACTACCTATGTAAATTTACTAATACCCCAAACAACTTTAGAGGACCTTTAAAACCCCCGAACAATTCTCTTTTAGAAGCCTCTCAAATGGGTCTTAAATCCCACCAAATTCTTCATGCGAGTCTCCATCTAAACAAGATAGATAACAATACTACCCCACTAAGAGGTCAAAAGGTGTTTCTGAGACAATAGTAAGAGCTTTTACACAAAAATTAAATAATCAAACGCAGGAGCAGAAGTTGTTGACAACTGTAGCAGACAAGGCACAAGCTTGACATGCTTGGAGAGATGCATGGCGTTACAGGCCCTGTAGGTATATGACAGAGACGTTAGAAAACTATTAGACGCAATGTTGGGTGAAAGAGAGAAGCAATAATGTTTAGTGCGACTAGACAGATAGTGCAGGAAAAGCGCACAGGTGCAAAACTCGGGGAGCTAGGACTGACAGTAGAGAAAGGCCACAAAAGCAAGTGGCTCATTCACATTAGCAGGAAGTAGATATTCTGCTCTAATACCATGTTAAACTCAAGCATGGTAAACACACATAAATAGGAAAGAATAGACAACAATGAAAAATATAAGCGTGAGTTGTATTATTATTCACAAATTTGCATATATATAATACATTGGAGTGACCCTTGGTTTCACATTCCAAGTGGTCTCTTGGACTCCTTTTGTCCATTCACCTTCTACACCTACCCATAGAGCATTAGGTGTCCAACATGAACTCTAACGGTCCCTTTTATGACACCCGGTTGGTGTAAACACCAATATAAATCCATTTAAACCATAGATCTAGCAAGTGCACTAGGGGATTAAATCTCTTGAGGTGCGAACCATTTTTAAAATGCAAACAAAATAGACCAAAAAACAAAAAACTTCAGAAGAGGATAAAATGTAGAATAGTGAGACTATTTGAAATGTTTGAGCCATATGAATTTATTTTTTTCAATTACTTTATATAACATATACATAGTTTCTTTAGTTGTATATGTTTACATTGTTAACATTGAAATATTTTATTTATGAACCACAATGTATACATTAAAATAATTTTTGATTATTAATATTTTTAAATAGAATTAAGGGGTAGCAGGAGGGGTGAGATTATCTTTAATCTTGAGGAAACCAAGAAGTAAAGTATTCATGGGGACTTGGCAAGAGGACGAACAATCTCGCAGAGATGTACGAGCTCTTTCTTGACCTCTAATTAGCTAAAGATCTGGATGTCTCCAAGATAGTGATAATGATTTATTCCCTTATCACTATTCAACATCTTCAAAAGGGTTTTCTTCGAAAGAATAGCCCTGAAAGCCTCCTTCTTACAAGCATTATTAGTATTCTGGATTCATTTTCTCAAAAGGCTTTTTTATCACATCTTAAGAAGACAAAACAAGGAGGAAGATGCACAGGCCTACAAATCTTATCTCCTTGAAGAAATCGAGTTCATTATCAATGAATTGTCTTAATGGAGAGGTATTCCATGATGATATACATCCATGAATTTTTCCTTTCTCTCAACATTAGGGTACTTGGATATGTGCACTATGGGAATTACCATATGAAGTTTTCTAAGGTATTTCTTATTAATCCCCCTTCCCTTATCCAATATTATAAAATTTTTCATTTTGCATCATGGGCATGTCACGACGGCTGTGGTGGCTGGTGGTGGGTGTGTAGGCCATTTTTCCATACATCCCTCACATGTGGGGATATCTATTTCCCGACAATTCTTCATTTATTCCTCAACCCTCATGATGATTCCTATCAATATTGTAACATGATTATTGCAACCCCGAGAGCCTCCTTTAACTATCAACCTGAGGTTCATACAAACTTAAGAGGGGCTGATATTGTATGTGAAATAGAAACTTCCTCTTCCTAGTCTGGCTCCCTTTAATCCATGTGAAAGAAGACAATGAAAAAACTTAAATGAGAAAATATCCAAGTAACCCACTAGACCTAAGTTGCAAAAGGTAAATATTAATAACCAAAACTATTTTATTTTTGTTCGAAAGTAAATGAAAGAAATGAAAACTATTCTACTTGAAAAAATGTAAAGCACACATACAAAAATGAAAACAAAACAAATCTAATCTATATTGATAGAAAGGAAATGACAGTAAAGGAAATCTATTCTAGTTTTCATAAAAGGAAAGTCCTAGATTAATATTGGAGGAAAGAAATCACACTTTCTTAAAAGTAAATTGAAGGAAATTAAATCTAGGCTAGTTTCAGAAATCAACATTCAACAAGTAAGCAATGTAGAAGTTAAATGATGACCTATCTAAGCCTTGACTCAACCAAAGTGGTCTCAGATAATTCATAGGTTATTCTAAGACATAATTCTACTTGTACCATGAATTTGGAGTGAATCTGGTCAATGGAGTAGCTCAAAAACAAACTACTACAACAAACTATGTTTTGCTAGAGGAAACTTCCAACGAGCATGTCTATGGAGTTAACCTGCCAAATTATGGTCTTTGAGAACTTTTTTAATTTGAATTTTTGGTTATTTTCCATGTTTGGAATACTGAGTTAGCAACATTGGGAAATTGAGTACTTATTACATATAAATGACATAAAATTACAAAATTAAAATTAAAAATTACATCTTGAAACAAGAACTTTTCTTTGCAAGTCACCTTCACATGACAAAGAGAATTTTATTGGATCACCCTTTAATTGCTAGTCTTATGCAATGGAATGGAGTTGTATTGAATCATGGAAACCCTAATGACCTAGTGAAACCTCGAAAAACCCTAAAAGACCCAATGAGACCTTGAAGGACTGAATTTCAAGATGACATGACTGACATTATGGCGTGATGGCATTAAAGTTATGGATGGTGTATAGTTAGCAAGGTATAAAACTATGCCAACAAGTAATCAAATTTGAAGAAGAGTGATGAATTTGGACTAGGACTACCATCAATGGGTAATTTTTTTGCATGACCTAATGGAATGATAAAAAAATTTAGAGTGGGACTCCTAAAATGATATGAAAAGAGGATTTTGATCACTGATGGTTGGATGAAAATACTGACACTAACACTCTCCTTCTTATCTTCAACCATCTCTTGCACCATATCTCTCATGATGAAGAGCTTCTGCAACATCTATTCACCAAAGAGTCTTGCTAAGGAATATTGATTAGAAACATCACTTGATGAAGTTGCCATCACACTTGTAATGCATAAAAAGATTCTTTGTTGTGATTTGAGAGTTGGGTCCTCAATTTTGAACTTCTCCTCTCTTCAGCTTACACACATAAGCTTGCACACAGTTAAATTCTCCTTGCACAAATACAAAACCAATAGCTAATTTTTCTAGCTAACCTTGGAAAACCCTGAGATAAACTTGGGCTAAAATGAGCTAAACTGAGCTCTAATACCAACTTGATCTGAATATGGACAAACTAGTTTTTTTGTGCTAGCTTCCTCATCAATATAAAATAAAAGTGCTTAAGGATTGTGTGCATATGTTTGAGTTGAACAACAAATTACTTAAATGGTTTATTTTAGGTGTCTTTCAACAGTGTAATTCCATGAATAAATTGTAAAGCATGAAATCATCAAACACTTGAAAAGAAATATTCATCAATCACAAGACAAAAGCCAATGATGAAGGATTTCACCCCTCCTAGGCTACATCTCCTGGCTTGTCAACATGACTAGACCTCTCTTGTATTCAGTGTCAAAAGTACATATCAGTTTTTTGCCAATAACATGTGGCTATTACCCCTTCAAGGTAATCATCTCATGTAAAGAAATATCACAACATCAACAATACAACATATCTCCTACAAAGATGACATTCTTTCACCGGTGAGAGCTAGAAGCCCCTCACATACACCCTTCAATTCCACATTGAAGAATACAATAAAAAACTTCATGAATAAAGAAGTCACACCAGAGTTGAACCATGTTGGTCACAACTTCTGCAAAAATATTTCTAGAATTGGGAAAACCCCTACAAGGTCTCCTCCATGCTCAACAACTTCCAAAACTGCTTCAAACATCTAATTGATCGATACACCTTACTTTTAAAACCTACAATATGACCGCCAATATGTGCTCAAATCAATAAACAAAGGTTATCAATGGATTCACAACATCCAAAAACCCCTAAGTAGCCTCTTCTGTCTCATCAATTGGTCTTCAGGTGAAGCAGATATGGCCTCCTCTCCTAGTGGCCCTAGGCATCTTTAATCTTCAAGCTGGAAAAATCACTTCTAGAAGTGCTCCTTTGCCTCTAAATATTGCACCAATCTGCTCAGAATATCCAAAAATGCCAGGAAAGACTCTTTCTAAGCCCAATTTGGTCGAAATTTTCTCAATTTATGGCTAAGTCATTTTTTCTTAGGAAAACTTCTCTAAAACTTGAGCAGCTCTAGTTAACTCCACCAGAACTGGAGTTCCTGCCAAAATTTTCGGACTCCACCAACTTAAACCGCATTTAAGATTTCGATAAGCACATATTTAAATAGGATTTATGGGTTAATTAACACATGATTTAGTGCTAATCCTCGGTGCTTAAGTCGGAGCTCCCGCCGTGGTCATGTGTTAAATTTCTATAGGCTGGGGTTTGGCCCTTCAGGGCTAGCCCCCGCCTTACCCCCGCTATGCAACCACGTTTAAAACAAATATAAATTAGTGCCATAGTATTGTAAGAACCAATAAAACTCCAATAAATTAGTGCGTGACCTTCTAGTGGAGGGAAGGTCATGCGGTCGCACTCTGACACCTCCTTAAAACTCTTGACCAACAAATTGACCACTCCTTTCAACCTTGGGGGTGAACGTGGCAGCCTTCCGGCTAGCCACGTGTTGTGACCTCATTGGTTCGACCCAAACCAACCATAATTTGACATGTAGCCTAGAAATTTTGGCCAAACACAAACTGACACTTGGCGATTGTTCACTGGTTCACCTGGGGATTATTCCAAGGAATATTCCTTGGAATATTCTTTTTTCTTACTAGGTTGCCCAGTCATCATCCTGTCAATTCTGCACAAATTTTAGTTGTTTGTAAAAACAGACAGTAGGCTCTAACTTTCACATATGGAGTCGATTTTCAATGAAACGAAGTGCACTAGAATCGAGGATACAAAACCTACCTAGTCATTCAAGTTCCACTCCATTCTGAGAACTTTGATTTTTTAGCAAATTTTTGTCCCCAATTTAGTTTCCGATCAAAAACAATTCCTTCAATAAACATCATAAAACATTTTTCATGAATTAATGAGATATTTTCTTCCTTACATTTTATGAGAGCTTTTTCCAAATTTTCTAGGGCTTATTCAAAATAATTTCCATAGACTGTAAAATCATCCATATACACTTCCACACAATCAAGGATTAAATCCAACAAAATACCTAATACTGCTCTTTGGAATGTTGCGGGTGCGTTGCATAATCCAAAAGGAAGCACTCGGTAAGCATAAGTTCCCCATGGATAGGTGAAAGTGGTTTTGTCTTGATCTTCTAGTGCTACATGAGTTTGATTATACCCACTAAAACCTTCTAAAAATGAAAAATATTTCTTCCTTGCTAATGTATCAAAAACTTTATCTATGAAAGGCAGTGGAAAATGATCTTTTAAAGTATCCTTATTCAATTCACTATAATCAATGCATACTCTCCACTTTCTTTTATTTTTACGGACAATTACTAAATGCGAAACCCATTGACTGTATGATATTGGGTAGATAAAATTTACATCCAACAATTTTTGTAGTTCCTCTTTTACTTCCCTTAATTTTGGATTCATTCTTCACTAAGGTCGTCGGATTGGTCTGGAATTTTCCTTGATATATATGTGATGCATGCAAGCTTCAAGATTGATTCCTTTCATATCAATGTATTCCCATGCATATGTGGAAGAGTGTTTTTGTAATTTTTCCATTAATTTCTTCTTTTGAAGTTCTTCCAGATTTTTGTTTACATTTAAAGGTTTACCTGTAAATATTTCAATTGAAGAGTTTCCAAATTTTTCCATATAATATAAATACATTTGTCTAGATGATAAATATTCAATATTGCATTGTTCTTGAAGATTTTGACTACTCTCACATTGTGAAGATAACTCATTATTTTCTATTGAATTTAGAATATGAATGTATTCTCTAATTCGGGAGATAGTAAAAATAGGTTGTATGTCATTCTCATCATCCATCCATTGTAATATCCCAAAATAGGGAAAATCTACACTATTGGGAATATCTTAAGATATTCCAAATGTGGAGCTATAGCAATATGTAAACACATCAATGAAAGAGCAGTGTTGCACCAACTTCAAAAAATGTAAGAAGATCTCATATCCATATTATTAATGTTAAAGAATCAGAATGTGTACAATATCTTGAGGAAATTATCTCTCAAGCTTAGGCAAACCAACATGAAAGGAACATGTACAAGAAATATGAAATATACTGCTACATATGGAAAAGACAAGGCTATGACTGCACAGTTTATAAGAGACACTACTACATAATGGATGTCAATACATGGATTTATAAATTTAAAGCTAAAATAAGGTGGGGAGAAAAGCTTTAAACCCCTAAAAAACAGTGCCAAGTCAATCGTAGAAGGATTTCCTGAAATATACATAATGGCCAAAATGTCGGACTTGCAGTCACGAAAATTGAGTGGCAGCTGCAACTCAATAAATGGATGAATATAACTGAAGATGCTACATATGATGGTTGAATCTCATCCAATGGATCTTTCAGGTGAAAGGCTGATCCAATCAATGAATATCTCACCCTCCAAAATAGTGGTGCAAACCCCCACTATAAATACACTCAGAATTAATGCAGTCAAGGAGATGGACTGCTCTGTAGGAGATGGGAAGTGCTTGGCATGATTCCAAATATGTGCAATCAGCTCCTGAATCTTCCTCACTAACCTCCCAAAGGAATAGAAGCTCCCTCCTCTGAAATATGAGCCAAGGAAATGGTGTTGTGGAACCCTCCACTGCAACACCCTGCAACACAATGTTTCCTGCTACAGGAATAACGTTGTAGCTGAAGGAGGTGGCTTGGCCTTGAGCCTGAAATGTGAAGAATGAAGTACAATCCCTTAGGAGGCCTCTCAAGAAGGGAGAAGGATTCCTAAACAGGAAATCCCTTGTGCTAAGCAGCACAACAATCTCAGTTAAACAACTGAAGAGAGAAAATAGTCATGCAAACCAAATTCAATATTCAATAACATATCCTTCTATGGCTGCCTTGTCCTCCATTTATACAAATGAAAGCCTTCTTGCCTTGGCCCCCACACATTACGGTTTCCTCCACCAAATGATCTTTTCCCCATTCACACTGAATTTTCTTTCAAAGTGAACCACTCCCTCTATGGCAGCGCTGTTGACTTGGTCAATTTTGACCTTGTCCTCATGCATTTGCCCCTTTTAACACTTGAGGGTGAAAAATAGAGCTACTGTGATAATCCCTTTCACACTATGAGGGATTTTATTCCTAATCATGGGCCTCCTTACCCATTTATTCACTTCCTAGCTGATATAAGAAAAATTAATGTTCCAATTAGCTCTATGCTAATTTTTGGAACATTACAGTCCTCCCCTCCCAAATGTTGCTTGTCCTCAAGCAACTGCAAGGATAGAACTAAAGGGCCCTCTTGAGGCATGAAGCTGAAATGATTTGGGATCTGCCATCCCCATATGAATCTCCCATCCCCAAGCAATCATCCATACAAAATGAGTTACCCTCCAACATGGCAACTCCTGAAAGTCTTCCTCCACCTTTGGCTCATGCAAGGTAGTTGGGCTGAAAATCTGATCATGGTAGACAAGGTAGTCTACCCCACACTGTCCTCCTCTCCACTCATGATAAGTGTAGAGTATGTGTTGATCTTGGGCTGCAATAATTTTTCCCTTAAGTGGCAGAATGAAGAACAATCCTCTAAGGATCTCCTCTCCAACATTGAAGAACAAGCTGGCCCAAAACATCTCATCTATGATGAATAGGACATGATCATCATAGGGTATCCAAATGAGAAGTTTGCTGAAAGTTTTACATGATGCTGCATGATACAAACAATGTCTCAAGTGGACACAATGCAGTCTCTCCCACTGCAACTTCAGAAAATAGCATGGCCAGTGGTGTTTTGACAAATGGCTAGTTGTGTGAATCATCACATCTACTAGTAAATAGTAAATGAGAGAATGTGCCAACTAAGCATACAAGAAATAATCAAACACTTGCCCATGGTTATACAAAGGATGGCTTTCTCCATCATAATAGTTGGAAAAATTGTGTTTATGGGGCTCAACAATAAACTTGCTCTCTTGTGGAACAATGCACTGTATGATAATGGTAAGAAGATGCAAATACTGTGTTACATAATCAATGGATGTAAAAACAACATTCTCACCATGTGCTGAAAGTGAAGTGAAGCATGAGTACATGAATAAGTCCATGCTCCAAAGGAAAATCGTTGTTGGCCTATGAAAATAGGCTCTTTCCAACCCATAGCTCATTTCTTTGACATGATCCTTGTCAAAGACTTCTCTAACAATGTTGCTACAATTAGGAAATTCCTCCCAAAATGGAAGTACTTCCTGTTCATATAAGGCCAAGGAGTAGCCCCTTTTCACAATGATGGTGCCATATCCTACTCCTGCAACATCATACAACATGTGAGAGAAAATCTGCCCTTGCTCTCTCAAGTACAACCCCAGCAACCAAAGTGTTTGATGCCTCCTCATGCTCTCATCATACAAGACATGTGATGAAGAAATAATGAATGATATGAATGTCACATCAACACCATGCATCCATACTCTTTGCTGCTCAATGATGCAAGCATCCTGCAACATCTTCTCCGTCCCCATACCCTTAGGAAGAGTGTATGCCAAGTGATGGCCAAACTCCTTCAAGAGTAACCAGTGCAGCCAAGCCTCCTACTGCCCGGTATCATAAATTTTCAAGTAGCTCACCAGCTTCTTGCTCTCCATCCACATCCACTCAACCATTTTTGGATGTCTCCTTCCATCCTCCATATTGGTACTCCTCCCATGAGGGCTACCATCCTCCCAAATCAGATTTATGTCCTTGCATTTCATGGGATATTGAAATGCAATCTTCTCAAGGATCACATTGATCCCATAAGGACCCAAATAGGTGGTAGGCAAAAACCTCCCATCATGATGTGTAAGGCTCAAGGAATGTCCAACACAAGAATGAGAGATGTTATCCATCCTAATATGTCCTCCATCATCTATCTGGTCCTCCTTGAATCCATAAAGATCTAGGTGTGAGAAGGGAAGAACCTCCTCAACCTGTCGAAGAACTTTTCACTCCATGATGTGTTGAAGTGCACCTCCAATGAAATCTCTCCATGAGATCTCCTCATGCACGGCCTTCCAAAACCAAAGAGGCCTTGGATCTGCTGCAGGTAGAAGTTTCTCTCTGAGCTAGGGAGTGCTCATTGAGAAAGTGTCATCTCGAAAGGAGAAAGTGTTTCTCACTTCAAGATGTCTACCATCTATCTCTTCTTCCTCCAAGCCATCAAACCCCAACCTCAAGTGTGGTATGCAAATCAAGAATGGCTCATGAGGATGATGGTTCATCTCTCCCTTGAATGATTCAAGGTTGCATAGCGCAATGCAATTCTATTGCTCTAAATCAACATCATGTAATGATGTAGACCCATCCATAATGTTTGTTGAAATGATAAGAGATGGAAATTCCGACATACCTTTGGAAATCTTGGAAGGATCTTGTATGGATGTAAGGGCTTCCTCCTCCAATGTGTTGGCTTCACCAACTGCTGAATATGAAGGCTGCTCCTCCAAGACTGTGACAGCACTGGTATATGCCTCTTCAACTGGTGGTGAGGGCTCCTCCCTCCTTTGGCCAAATATTTTGATCATCCTTTGAGAAAACTCAGCAAGAGTGGATACCCTTGCATGGCTCCAATTGCTGAACCACCAGGTATTTGCCTCACCTTCAAGGTGCAGTGCTGCAATTTCTACAGTCTTTCTATCTACTATAGGATGTATCAGGAAGAAAGCCTCTAGCTTTATCACCCAAGCCTCTGCTGCACATGTGAGTGATCCATCAAAAGTGGACAATAGAAATCTATTGCCTCTCATCATCCCATAGCTGTAGGGTCTTCTCTCTTCCTTCAGCTGAATAAATTGTGGTAAAGCTAGAGTCTCTTTGAAGGATCTAGGTTTAGCTCGGTATTCAGAAAGATATTCACTTAGAACTTCAGATTCCAAGTGTTGTTCATGCTTCATGTCTTCTTCTTTTTGAGAGTAGGAAGTGCATGTTCCTTCCTCTTCTCCTTCTTCCATCTTCTTAACCTCCTTGGAGAGGTCCTTTCTGGATCTGAAAACTGATGAGAGCAAGCTCATCCTCTTCATCATCTTGATCTCTTCTATCTTCTTATGGCTGAAATTCACAGGCTGAGCCAAAGATCATGCTCTGACATGCTCTGATACCACTGTAATATCCCAAAATAGGGAAAATCTACACTATTGGGAATATCTTAAGATATTCCAAATGTGGAGCTACAGAAATATCTAAACACATCAATGAAAGAGTAGTGTTGCACAACTTCAGAAAATGGAAGAAGATCTCATAGCCATCTTATTAATGTTACAACAGCCGAATGTGTACAATATCTTGAGGAAATTATCTCTCAAGCTTAGGCAAACCAACCTCAAAGGAACATGTACAAGAAATATGAAATATACTGCTACATATGGAAAATTCATGGCTATGAATGCGTAGTTTATAAGAGACACTACTACATAATGAATGTCAATACATGGATTTATAAATGTAAAGCTTAAATAAGGTGGGGAGAAAAGCTCTAAACCCCTGAAAAATAGTGCCAAGTCAATCGTAGAAGGATTGCCTGAAATATACACAATGGCCAAAATGTCGGAGTTGCAGTCACAAAAACTGAGTAGTAGCTACAACTCAAGAAATGGATGAAGATAACTGAAGATGCTGCATATGATGGCTGAATCTCATCCAATGGATCTTTTAGGTGAAAGTCTGATCCAATCACTGAAGATATCACCCTCCAAAATAGTGGTGCAAACCCCCACTGCAAATACACTCAGAAATAACGCAGTCAAGGAGATTTACTGCGCTGTAGGAGATGGGAAGTGTTTGGCCTGATGCCAAATATGTGCAATCAGCTCCTGAATCTTCCTCAGTAACCTCCCAAAGGAATAGAATCTCCCTCCTCTGAAATATGAGCCAAGGAAATGGTGTTGTGGAACCCTCCACTACAACACCCTACAACACAACGTTTCCTGCTACAGGAATAACGTTGTAGCTGAAGGAGGTGGCTTGGCCTTGAGCCTGAAATGTGGAGAATGAAGTAAAATCCCTCAAGAGGCCTCTCAAGAAGGGAGAAGGATTCCTAAATAGGAAATCCCTTGTGCTAAGCAGCACAAAAATCTCAGTTAAACAACTAAAGAGAGCAAATAGTCATGTAGACCAAATTCTATATTCAATAACATAGCCTTCTATGGCTGCCTTGTCCTCCCTTTATACAAATGAAAGCCTTCTTGCCTTGGCCCCCACACATTAGGGTTTCCTCCACCAAATGATCTTTTCTCCATTCACACTCCATTGTCTTTCAATGTGATCCACTCCCTCTATGGCAGCGCTGTTGACTTGGTCAAACTTGACCTTGTCCTCATGCATTTGCCCCTTTTCACACTTGATGGTGCAAAATAGAGCTACTCTAATGATCCCTTTCACACTATGAGAGATTTTATTCCTACTCATGGGCCTTCTTACCCATTTATTCACTTCCTAGCTGATATAAGAAAAATTAATGTTCCAATTAGCTCTATGCTAATTTTGGGAACATTACATCCATTCCTCATTTTCTATTTCTATCATTGTTTTTGTTGGAGGGTATAATCTGAATTTCTTTGTTGAACTTCCATCAGAGATAAACATGTGACCAGATCTACAACTGATGAAGGCAACAACTGTAGCTAACCAAGGTCTTCCTAATATCAATGGATGTCCTCCTAAGTTATTTTTGGGAGTTAAGATCATAAAGTCAACTGGATATTCCCAAGAATATAAGGATACATAAATGTATTCTAATCCACCATCAGTTTTAATTACATATATGTCTGCCAATATAACATTGTAAGTGTATATTGAAGATTTGGAAGTTTTAGTTGTTCCATAGTTTGTTTACTCATGATGTTTATGGTTGCTCCTAAGTTGATCAATTTGTTTGGGATTTCGATACCATTGATGCGTATCTTCACAATGGGACTTCTTGGATCCAAATATTTTGTATTGTTGTTTTTCCCATCATGATATTTGCAATTTTTCCGACTAGTTGTATTATTTTTACTTATTTTCTCTTTCTCCCGGGTTTCTTTATACTCAACTCTCTTATTGTCTTTACAAGGATTGGAATTTCTTTGATGGGTTGTAACAAAGGTATTTGTATACAGACATTCTTTAGTTCATCTAACATATCATAATCAGGAAACATGATTTGTTTTTACACTCCTTTCTCAATTTTTAATCTTTTAGGGAAAGGAGGTTTTGTTATAGACACTGAAGGTTGTTCTATGATGGGATTTGAGTTTATCAGAGTATCATGTGTTTGGTTTTTAATATTTTCATTTTGATTAAGAGATGTCTCTCCTTCAAAATGATTATTTTTCTTTTGAAGATTTTCATTTTGATGAAGAGATGTCTCTTCATCAGAATGATCATCTTTTGCTCTTTCCTCAATAACAACATAAGGTAATTAATTTTCTAATATTCTACGAGATCTAAGTTGAACATTATTAAGATCTAGTGCAGTTATCATATAAGTTTGAAAATTTTGTCCCTCCATGTTGTAAACATGTTGTGCATATTTATTGTTTGGGTTTGGAAGTGGTTGAGCATGTAGTTGTTTTGGCCTTTGTGGAAATGGTAATGAAATTTGTGGATTTTTATTTTGAAATTGAGGTTGAGGTTGTTGACTGGTCTGAGGTAAATATTGTGGTGAAAATTTTGGATAAGGTTGTGGATATTGGTGATATTGAGAGTATCTACCATAAGGATTTTTCCATCCTTGTGTCCAAGGTTGGGGTTGAGACCAAGGTTGTTGCCATGAAATTGATGTGTTCCAGTTATTTTTTGGGGCTAGGTATACATATGTGCATTGAAACCTTGAGCTTGGGATCCTTACCGTGGTATTCTAGCAATAAAGCAAAGATGATCTACCTAGTTTGGAACTATTACCTCTTGGTAGAAAGCTTTAAGACCTGGAATGGAAGGACACTTCTTTGTTTCATGATTTTTTGTACATATGACACAGGTTTCTGTGATTTTTAAATCAAAAGGACATTCTCTTAAGGCATGTTTCGTTCTGCACTTAGGACAAAAGATAGACAAGGCATCAGTTTCAGCACTTTGCTTGTTTTGTAATTTCAAGGTGCCTATTTTTTCATTAAGACTCCCTAAAATATTTGTTTTAAATTCATCAAGAAAATTTCCTATTTCAGCCCTACTTACTGTTCCAGCTGCAAATCTATTGATTCTAGACAGAACATGATCTCTTGAATTCTTCCCAATTCTTGACTTACCTCTTGAAAGATGTATGCATAATTCAGAAAATTCAGGTAGTGATAGTTGATAAATGTCTCCTTTTCACATCATGTTAAGGATATCTATCCATTCATCTCTAATGTATTTCAACATGAGAGCTTTCAAAGCGTCTTCATCCAGATTTTCCATCTTAGACCTCTTTAGATTATAATTGAATCTTGCAATTAAATCCTCAAAGTTTTCATCCTCTCTTTGCATCATCTTACAAACTTCATCTTTACGATTATGAGATGTGTAATATTCCTTGTATCTCTCTAAGAATGCTCTCTTCATGTCTTCCCATGTCCTAATAGAATGTGTTATTAAGCCCATAAACCATTTTAATGATGCATCCTTAAGAGTTGCTGGAAACAATCTCAATTTTTGAGAATCAAGTAAGTAGTCATATGATCAACATAAAACTTCGAATTAAAAAAGAAATGGTTGAGGATCTTCACTTCTCAATCCATGAAGATTAGGTAGGATAAAGAGTGAGATATTTTTCATTGTGGCAGTAGTATCTTCTTCTAGTATGGGAAATCAAATAGAATTTGGATCTATTTTGTCTTTGTCTTCTCCCCTACCTCCTCTACCTTCACCTCTTCCTCTACCTCTCCCTCCACCTTTGACCCTAGGTCCACCTCCTCCTAGTCTTATTTTTTTATCATTCACGTTGTATACTTCTCCTTCCCCTTCTCAAGCCATTGCAGATTCTTCAGAACTTATATAAGATTCCAGGTTTGGAATTGTTTTTGCCTCTTCTAATTCTTTTGGTTCTTCTATCAATGGTGTATTAAAGAAGATCTCTTCTTCTTCCTCTTCACTAAGAATTTCTAGATCATGGGCTAAAATTTGTTCTCCATTAGAGGTTAGAAAGGCTACTCCTTCTGTTGGGGATGTGGGATCTTTCTCTTCCACAAATGCTTCAATTGATGAAGTTGGTGAATCTCTAGGTTGAATTTCTGATCTTAATACCTCAGGAAGTCTATGTCTACCTTCTAAAAATGGCATGCGGGTTTGGGTAGGTGGTGTGGCATTATGAGGTCTTAATGGGGTGAGTGGTGTGGCACTACGAGGTCTTGATGGGGTGAGTTTGGTGTTGGAATCAAACTTCTACCTCTAGCTATGAATCTACCTCTAGAATCTCTTTCTCTACGCATGCCATTTTCTATGTTTTTTTTTTTTTTTTGCTGTGTTTTTTTTTTATGGATTAAGAAATAAATCTCCTAATTACACTTCCCCGGCAACGGCGCAAAAATGTTTAGTCAATTTAATGTTCTTAAATTTATATCATAAATTATCGACCGGAGTAGGTAATATTGTGAAATGAAAATGCATTGTATATGCTAGAAGCCTCCTTTACTTAATTTATTTTGGTGGCATGTGAAAATTGTTTTTGAAAATGTTTTTATTCAGATGTTCTTAAATGAATTTATAAAACTGAGTTATGAAAAATAAACTTAAATCCAAACTTAAATAAGTTTTAGAAATTAAAACGAAAAATAATGTTAGTAGCTAAGGATTGATTCTCAAAAAAACTAAAATTCTAAAACAAAAAGGCAATTCTATTTTTTATGTTATTTTTAAAATTTAATGTGAATGAAACTTATCCTAAAGAATTACTAAAAACTATGTTATGCTCATAAAATAAATCTCTGTTTATGAAATAAAACTTAATTGAGCTCATAAGAGAAAATTGATCTAAAACTGAAAAGAGAAATCTTTTAAAACATATTTCACAATATCTGATCTATGATAAAATTCTAATACATGAAGAGGAAATAAACTGATCTATGATAAACCTTTATTACATGAAGAGGAAATAAACTAATCTATGATAAACTTATATTGCATGAAGAAAAAATAAACTGATCTATGATAAACTACCTCTGTGTTTTAACCATCTAAGAATTAAATCTATGAAAGAAACAAAGCATCTACTCTAATCATGACAATATTCTGGAAATAATGATCACAATAAATGAAATGACAATTATAAATCTAAAAATAATTGCAATGGAAATAAGACTGAAAATAGAGCACGCATCTATACTACAACACATTATAAACACATAAAAATTTAAGCTATGTAATGACAATTAAATAACGAAAACAAAATGAAAACCTTTTCTGTTGCAGGGGCCCTCCACAACAGATGCTTCGAATCTACTCTTGACTAACTTCGCATTAGAATTCTTCAATGCTTCTTCATTTGATTAAAGGATAAAAATAGAGTTTTAAAATATGCCACAATCTCGCAATCATTCATGTTCTTTACATAATTACTTAGCCAGTTATTTATAAAAGTCTAGCATTAAATGTTCTGAGGCCTTTAAATGCCTTTAAAGAATAAGCAATTTTTATCTATAACTCTGAACAGAAATGAGAATTTCGTTGCATCACGATTTTCTACATGGCAGAGAAAATCATGAAGCTCATACTTTCTCGCTCACTTGCTCCAACTCCTGGTTGACCACTCCTTTGACCATGTTCTTCGGTGATTTCTTGCTTGATTCTGGACAGATGAATATGATAGGATTCATGATCGGATCATTTGTCAACTACCCATATATTCCACTCCTTCATTAATACCTTAAAACCTGTCGAACCATGGCGGTGGCTACATAAATAGAGTTTTGCTGCAAAATTACATTAATTCCTCAGCTAAATACAAATTTCATTCTAATAATAAGGAACAATTGCAAATATGAAAAATATATCATTAGGATATCTTACCAAGTCAAAATGAGCATCTCAACACTTTTTTGAGCTTATGGTGTTATCAAAAGGAAGGAAAGATAGTGAAAAGGAGTGTCAAAATTGAGGCAGTCTTGAGGCTGCACAGTACCTACAGGAAAATTGACACAGGCTTTAATGTCCTTCATCTACATAATCATAACTTTCAATTAATTTATTTGTATAATTGCTGATCCATATAAAATTCAAGACACTTTATGGGTCTACTCTATGAGAGAACTCACTAGATTGGAAAAGAATAAGATGAAATTAAAAGAAATATGACAAATGTTAACTTAACCATCAATATTAGCCAAAAAACAAGAAGGAACATGATAAATTATACCAATTCAATCATAGATTAAGGATCTAACTCTAATGACACACATACATACAATGAAAACATAGACTTTGTAATGGAGGATGAAGGCATACGCTAGGCTTTGGTGATTGGAATTTTTTTCAATGAAGTTAATTAAAAAACCCCTTGAAAACTTGGCAACATGAGAAACATGAGCTCCAGACTAAGTCTTATTCATGTTTCTTTTACTATTTCAGGAAGAAAATGTAGCAAAGACGACATAGCAAGGGGTAAACATAACAGTTTGGGACTAGGGATATGTAGAGAGAGGTAAGCTAATGTGATAGAAATAATGAGCCAAAGTGGTAGAAAAGTATGTTTCATTTCAACCCACTCGCATTAGCTTACCTTTGCTTACCAATATTTTTCAAAATAAAGAATTTTGAAAATAAAGTAAAATAATGAAATACTTATTCCCAATTCCCCAATTAATCATTCTAAGTAGCATTGGAGAATGAGCCGACTTGTCAGGTTAATTGCATGTAATCCTTAATGTGCCAGGCTAAGATGTGCATATTTTCCACCTGTCTAAACATGCAATTTTTCTTTGAAGGTGCATAGGAAACAACTGTTAAGCAAAATTTACTTCGGTCTGCATTTTGAGATGGCGACTTAAACAATGGAACTAGGATGTGCTCAAGCTAGCATTTTGAAACTGCTCGTGCATGAAAAGAAAAATTGATTAGGAGGTATTTCTATTCCCATCTTTAACAAGGGTCTTGGATTAATATAATCTTTCCCTCTGTATATGATCATACACCAGTGGTTCAACCACTTTTGTGATGTAGCAACAGTTTAAGGTAAACATGGTTAATGTTTTCACCCTACCAAATCGAATTTTGTTTATGATTATCTTCTTAATACTTGTATAGGAAATATGTAAAGTTACTGAGCTGGGAAGTTTGAGAAGTTATACCCTTGGTAACCCAAAATTCACATTCTAATTCTTCGCTAAGAAAATACCTATTTTGTAAAGCTTCACTTGCTTTATGAAGTGGCGAACAAAAGAGGTGTGCCTTCCTAAATAATAACCAAGAAGACAATGGGAAAAACACTTAATGATGAAAAATACCCATGATTCCTCTTGGTCCCTTATTGGGTTATGAAAGTGGAAATTTTTAGAAAGAGAAATGCCTTTTGATGTGCTTTCAGACAACAGTTAATCCACTAGTAGCAAAGTAAGCATAGTTGTACCTGCGAGCTTACTAGTTAGTTATATTCCAAGGCTTTACTCCCTAGGTGGGGGTATGGTCCACGGAAGAGTCAGGATTTCTTTATGGCCGATTACGACTTCGCTATGGATCAATAGCTAAGTTGAAAGCTTGCAAGGTGGGCCAAGGAAGGCTAAATTTATTAGCGACAATACGACCAGTACCGTACTTAGGTTGAATGTCATTGTCATCATCCATCCATTCCTCATTTTGTATTTATATCATTGATTTTGTTGGAGGGTATAATGTGAATTTCTTTGTTGAACTTCCGTCAGAGATAAATATGTCTTCCTAATATCAATGGATGTCCTCCTAATTTAATTTTGGGGGTTAAGATCATAAAGTCAACTAGATATTCCAAGAATATAAGGATACATAAATGACTTCTAATACACCATCAGGTTTAATTACAGATCTGTCTGCCAATTGTAACAATGTAGGTGTATATTGAAGATTTAGAAGTTTTATTTGTTCCATAGTTTGTTTACTTATGATGTTTATGGTTGCTCCTAAGTCAATCAATGTGTTTGGGATTTCGATACCATTAATGTGTGTCTCCACAATGTGACCTCTTGGATCCAAATATTTTTCTATTGTTGTTTTTCCCATCATGATAACTGCAATTTTTTTGACTAGTTGTATTCTTTTTATATCCTCTTTCTCCCAGGTTTCTTTATACTCAACTCTCTTATTTTTTTTGCAAGTATTGAAATTTATTTGATGGGTTGTAACAAAGGGATTTTTATACAGACATTATTCAGTTCATCTAACATATCATAATTAGGAAACAGGATTTGTTTTTCTACTCCTTTATCAATTTGTAATCTTTCAAGGAAAGGAGGTTTTGTTATAGACACTGAAGGTTTTTCTATGATGGGAGTTTATTTTATTGGTGTATCATGTGTTTGGTTTTGAAGATATTCATTTTGATGAAGAGATGTCTCTCCTTCAAAATGATTATTTTTCTTTTGAAGGTTTTGATTTTGATGAAGAGACGTCTCTTCATCAGAATAATCATTTTTTTCTCTTTCCTCAATAACAACGGAAGGTAATTTCTTTTCTAATATTCTACCATATCTAAGTTGAACATTATTAAGATCTAGTGGAGTTATCATATAAGTTTGAAAATTTTGTCCCTCCATGTTGTAAACAGGTTGTGCATTTTTATTGTTTTGGTTTGGAAGTGATTGAACAGGTAGTTGGTTTGGCCTTTGTAGAAATGGTAATGAAAGTTGTGGATTTTGATTTTGAAATTGAGGTTTAGGTTGTTGACTCGTCTAAGGAAAATATTGTGGTGGAAATTTTGGACAAGGTTGTGGATACTGGTGATATTGAGAGTATCTGCCATAAGGATTTTTCCATCCTTGTGTCCAAGGTTGGGGTTGAGACCAAGGCTGTTGCCATGACATTGATGCTATCCAGTTATTTTGTGGGGGATGGGTACACATTTTTGCATTGAAACCTTGAGCTTGGGATCCTTGCCATGTTCTTCTAGCAAAAAAACAAAGAGGATCTACATGGTTTGTGTTGAGCCTTATTTAACATGAGTCATTTTTAATTAAGCCTTGAGAAGCCATATATCGAATATTACGACAGATTGTGAAACATTTAAGGGTTGGTCGAAGAGAAACGATGTAAGACAAGTCACGTGCCTAAAAATCGAAGCATATGCACGAAAAAATTCCAAACCAAGCAAAAGGGCAAAGGTATGGTGCAAAGGACACAAAACAAAATTATTAAAAAGCTTGCTGCGTCCACAATACGCACGCGAGGGAACTCTTCATATGGGAATTTCCACGGGGGTCAAGAAGCGGAAGGGGGAAGAGACCCACACCCCCGCGGAATTAAGGTGACGTGCCACGGGGTGGACCCGAGGTAAAGATGATGTGGCAGAGAAAAGCGCAAGCAAGGGTGAGGTGGCAGAATGAAGTGCAGGCCCCAAAGACCTGTACACTGTGTATTTAACCAGCCTTACGAAGGATATTCTTCAAGAACCGGATGGCTTATGCAGCAGAAAGGTAAGGTAAGTTTCTAGGCGAGCTGGTACCGAGGCCCGTACCAGTATTAAACCCGGCACGCGGTGTTCACCTATTTCCAGCTGACACCCAATCCCTACACGCCGCGTGCTCCACTGTCAGTGTCCTTACGACACTCCCCCCCGTTTATTTCACCTCTCCACCTTTTACCTCAGAACTCTCAGTCTTAGATAACAATCCTCCCGTATTTTACTACAGTAAAATTTGCAGGTTTTCTAGCTACGGTATAAACTAAGTGGGAGCTAGTGCCAAGGTCTACCCAGTCACTATCAACACCCCCCACGTCGTTTTCCCGAGCATATTTCCCTACTGCACAGGTACTTCGTCCCTCATATTCCCTCTGATTTCCTTTCGTTTTTAAAAGTTTAATATGTCAGTCATGGGAAGGGGCACACCCAAGAAAACTGAACCAGAGACTCCTCAAGTCCGTGAAACCAGAAACCCTCCCGAGTTCAAGCCTTTCATCGACCTGCAAGCCAAAATCTGTGATCCCCAATACCCTTTTCCCATCAGCAGTATAAAACCTGAGCTTTTTAGGCGACATGTTGAAAATAGGGATCGATATCGGGTGGTTGTATCAGGTTTATATCATCAGATTACCCCCCCAGTCTACCCGGTGATCGATTTTATTTGTTGGCTTAGAGATGCTTACAATGAGCATCGAGGCACATTTACCTCTGCTCAGGGGAATAAGATTTTTTCTCTTTCCCCCGACATTATCAGAAAATCCCTCCACTTTCCCACCAGTGCCACCTATACCAATTTCAGTGAAGTGGCTTTAACCTCCCAGTTCACCAAATTTCCATGGGAGCACCAAAACGACTTCATTTCCTCTATAACCAGCAACCAGGCTACATCTCTTCCTGCTGCAGAACCTTTCCCTTTGATTCTATTCAAAGAAGAAGTGCAGCCCATCCTTGCCCTCATCGCGGGTCTTTTAGGTGTAGGTGGTTTGGGGGAAGTTTCTAGGGTATGTGTTTATTTCTTGTGGTTAATGTCTCAAAAGGGGGTAGTTCTGGATATCCCTGGCTTCTTGGCTGCTAACATTCAGACCCAGTTCCAAGAGCTTTCGGAAACTGGTCACTTCCGTTTTTGTTCGATGGTCTTCTACCTTTTCTTATATCAACATGCTAACAAGTTCGAGGGTTTGGGCTTAGATAGGGTATACGATGTCAATTCTCAACCCCGACCTGTTTTTTACTAGAACTTTGCAGTATTCCAATTGCCAAATGGGATGGGTTATTCCAGGTTCCTAAATAAGTTCATGCCCATTGTCTATACTATCATCCACGATTCACCCTCACCTAGGGTTTTTCCTGAAATGAAGAGCTGGCTACAAGCTAGTAAAACCCAGAGCACCAGGGATTGGTATCTATTTGACAATTACACTGAAATTTGATTCTATGGAGACGAAGTTCCCCCTTACCAGCTGCCTGTGTTTCCTGCTCGACGAGTTTATGCTTTGGAGTATATTCGGTAGACTCTCAAGTTTGACCAACTCCACTTTGTCCCTGCAAAGAAAGGTTTCATCCTAAGACTCCCTATCACTATTGGCCCGTTTATAGTGAATTCAAGACATGCCCTTCCCAATTTTGAGAAGTTGTTGCAAGGCATGGACCTAAGACAGGGGAAGACTTGGCCCTATGATCCTCGGGAGATTATCTCAAACAGAAGAAAGAGGAACAAGTCAACTCCTTATGCACATGAATCAAGACCGTTTATAGAGTGGAGGGCTAACCTTGAAACTTGGCCTTTGATTTCGCAAATGGAGACAAATTCATCTGCCACAAGGGAAGGAGAAGACGTCAATAGATGCCAAGAAGAAGAAGAAGTGGGTCCCTCAGGAGCAGGTTCTCCCCTTCGCAAAAAGCAGAAAACAGTCTCAAGCGAGGCAGAAGTCATAGGGGAAGAACAGTTGCTTGAGCCGTTTACACCATATGGCCAACCCGACAGGAGCAAAGCTGGGATCAAAGTGCTTAGAGACAGTGTTACCTCCTCCGACTTCTCTGAATTCTCACAGGCCATCGGAGATTATACCTCACCAGTTGTAATTGAAAGGACCCTGAAAAATAGAACGATCAGGGATAAGTACAAGGCCGAGCTGGAAGGTTATGTAGAAAAATATCACACCAGGGTTTCAGCTTCCATGAATGTGGACACAGAACACCTGGTATTGCCTATGGCTGAGGCCATCTTGGATCCTGATGTAGGTACCACTAGTTACCGGGTGCTTGAGTATGTAATTGACATGGCCAAGGTACCAGCACCCGACAAATGTAACCTGTTTCAGGTGGTGGGTGATATGTTGAAGGACGAGGTAATGTGGGTCACTATTGCATTGAGAAAATTGGAGAAAAAGCATGAGCAAGTAAAGGCGACCCTAAAGAAGGAACGGGCCAATTCCCGCACTCTTTCAAATCAAGTGCGTGGTCTCACAAAGTTGATCAAAGGAAAGGAAACTGGAGACTCGAATCCGCAGCGCTATGTGATTGAGCAATTGCAGAAGGAGGTCGCGTCTCTGAAACGCAAGGTAAGCATACCGGCATCTCACCATGTGCAAACGGCCGAATTGGCGCAAGAAGAGAAAGAAAAAGCAGACTTGGCTGACACACTAGCAAAGGAGAAAGTGGAAAAAGAAAAAATGGCAGAAACAATCGCCACTCTTCAGAGGAGGCTGACGGAGCTGCAGACTACCTGGGACACGCACAACTGTGTGCCAACTACAACCCCACCAAAGACTAGTTCGCTATCCGAGAAGCTGACCACATCGAAAGATGCAAATGATATATGAGAAAAGCAGGCATCCACCGCAAGGCAGAGAATCACCGAGTTGGAAACATCCTTGGCTGAGAATACCAGAAAAATAGAGACACTGCAGAAGGAGATTGAACAGGAGAAGAAGGCAAGAGCCGACCAGCAGAAGACCATCAATGATCTCAACATCCGCCTGAAAGGTAACATCACCCTCAGGGATGGAAGAAGAATAATTTGGTCAGAGATCATTTCGGTCGTAACAGAGTAGTGGGAGTTCCTGAAAGTCATCGAGGAAATAAAATCTTTTGTACTCTATCTTAGGAGGAAGTTTCAGGAGGGAGATCTCAACTTGTCCAGTAGAGCCCAACACGCCAGGGGATATGTTTCTTTCTTGAAAGGGTTGAGAGCTAGTGAGGTGGAGCAGCATGGCATAACGAGTCGGTTTAAGCAAGCCGTCGAATGCCAGAAGATTATTGATAAGGAGTCAGCCCGCGTTATAGCTTCGAGGGCCCTACAACAGTTGGCAGCTAGCATGGACCAGTTCGATGAAGTTTGGGCCGAGATTACAACGGCAGGACTTCCGTCATGCTGGGACCCTACCACTCCTTCCATGCTACGATCATTACCAAAATATGAAGCACATCTCCAGGAAGAAAGGGACCGGACGGATATCTTGTCAGATAAAACCGCTCGGTTAAAAGCAGAGACAATTGTTTCATCGCTCCGCCCAGAATCCGTTCTCCTGCATCTGATAAAACAGAAGATCCCCACCGAGGCAAGTCTAAATGATCTCACTGAGGCCTTCATCAAGGTGGAAGGATTCGCAGAAATGCCTGAACCTTCAGCGGATAGTCAGCAGAGGTGCACCCAGTTTGCCAGCCAGATCGCCAGCTCGTCTGCAAATGTTCTGCCACCAGTGTCAGTGACACCCTTGACCCCTTCTTGTAAATGAAATACTGTTAATTCATGATTCGGCCCTAGTGGCCTTTTTGCTTTTACTTTAGTTAGTTATTTTCAAGTTTCAGGTGGAATTTATATTTCACCCCAGTATTTTACTTTCTGCCAAGACTGTTGTTTAATATTTTTTTTCAAAATGACCGAGTGCCTAACTGCAAATGATGAGAGGCCTTTATTCCTCATCATAAGTTTTGGTGATTTTGATAAGGACCTTTAACAAATTTTTGGCATGCGAGGAAGATATTTTTCCAAAAAATATCTTCTCGCTCATGTATGGAGGTTTCTATATAAGCAAGATCAGAAGAGAAAAACAGGTTCCAGATTTTCAAAAGAATTTTGCTGTGTAATAATTGTTGTATGCTTGTTGTGAAAATATTAATAGAAATGCGAAGAGCCCGTTGGGTCTTAGCAAGAAGAAGTTTTACTCTATGTGAGGATTCTGGTCTAAGTGTTCTATAGTGTGTAACTCTGTCTTATGTGATATCGTTTTACTGTTTATTTCTTTGTTTCCACTTCCTTATATCATGTTCTGGAATGCGAGTGGCTCACTAGCTTTTGGTATAAATTTATCACCATTGATACTTATACTGAGCTTGTCAAGCGCTTTAAATATAGCTCAGGCATGGTATGTTGTTTCACTTTTCACTTCACTCATAATTCCTCTATATTAAATACTGTGAGATGTTATTCTTTCAAAACAATTGACATGTATGGATTCTTATCTTTTTAAGCCCATCTCATGTTTAAATATGTTTACGGAGTTCCCTCTCATTATTAGTTAATATCCTTCTGTATTTTCTACGCAGCAAACTTCATCTGATTTTTAAATCTCTGTAAAGCATTTTAGAATCCAACCCTCCTTAAAGAAATTTGTCTTTAAGCTGTCTGATGCATCTATATTAAGGACCCATTCCTTGCCTCTGCGACATCTTGTTATTTTTCTGACTCTAACAATATTCTGGTTCCATTTATATTACATTCCCTTGTGAAAGTTGAAGTAGTAAAGAGCCTCATACTGTAAAAGTCTTGAATTATACCTTACGCTCCTTACTGCATAAGATGTTCTAGGCACTGGTCTTTTACAACTCAAGGTTGTCTCTAGGAGTGACAACAGTTTGGAACTATTTCCTCTTGGTAGACAACTTTAAGACCTGAAATGGAAGGACACTTCTTTGTTTCATGATTTTCTGTACATAAGACACATATTTCTATGATTTTTAAATCAAGAGGACATTCTCTTAAGGCATTTTTCATTCTTCACTTAGGACAAAAGATAGATAAGGCATCAGTTTCAACTCTTTGCTTGTTTTGTAATTTCAAGGTGCCTATTTTTTCACTAAGACTCCCTAAAATATATTTTTTAAATTCATCAAGAAAATTTCCTATTTTAGCCCTACTTACTGTTCCAACTGCATATCTATTGACTCTAGAGAGAACAAGATCTCTTGAATTATTCCCAATTCTTGACTTACCTCTTGAAATATGTATGCATAATTCAGAAATTTCAGGTAGTGATAGTTGAGAAATGTATCCTTTTTGCATCATGTTAAGGATATCTATCCACTCATCTTTAATAGATTTCAACATGAGAGCTTTTAAAGTGTCTTCATCCATATTTTCCATCTTAGCCCTCTTTATATTATAACTGAACCTTTCAATTAAATCCTCCAAGTTTTCATCCTCTCTTTTCATCATCTTAAGAACTTCATCCTTCCAATTATGTGATGTGCAATATTCCTTATATCTCTCTAAGAATTCTCTCTTGATGTCTTCCCATGTCCTAATATAATGTGTTATTAAGCCCATAAACCATTTTAATGTTGCATCCTTAACTGTTTCTAGAAAGAATTTCAATTTTTGAGAATCAAGTAGGCATATGATCTACATAAAACTTCGAATTCAAAAAGAAATGTTTCAGGATATTCACTTCTCAATCTGCTTAAATTAGGAAGGATAAAGGGTGAGATATTTTTCATTGTGGTAGTAGTATCTTCATCTAGTATGAGAAATCCAACAGGATCTAGATCTATTCTGTCCCTGTCTTCTCCCCTACCTCCTCTACCTTCACCTCTTCCTGTTTCTCCATCTCTTCCTCTTCCTCTACCTCCACCTCCAATCATAGGTCCACCTCCTCCTAGTCTTATTTGTTCATCATTCACATTGTGTACTTCTCCTTCCCCTTCTCATTGCATTTTAATTGTTCAGAACTGATATAGGATTCTAGGTTTTGAATTGTTTGTTCCTCTTCTGATTCTTATAGTTCTTCTAGCAATGGTATATTAACAAAGATCTCTTCTTCTTCCTCTTCACTAGGAATTTATAGCTCTCGGGCTAAAAGTTGTTCTCTAGTAGAGGTTAGAAATACTACTCCTTCTATTGGGGATGTGGGATCTTTCTCTTCCACAACTTCTTCAGTTGATGAAGTTGGTGAACCTCTAGGTTGAATTTATGATCTTAATACCTCAGGAAGTCTATTTCCGCCTGCTAAAAATGGTATGCGGATTTGGGTGGGTGTTGTGGCACTACGACATCTTGATGGGGTGAGTGGTGTTGTTGGAATCAAACTTCTACCTCTAGCTATGAATCTACCTCTAGAATCTCTTTCTCTACGCATGTCATTTTGCTATGTTTTTGTTGTTTGTTGTTGTGTTTTTTTAATTTTTATGGATTAATAAATAAGGCTCCTAATTAAACTTCCCCAGCAATGGTGCAAAAATTTTTAGTCAATTTAATGTTCTTAAATTACTATCATAAATTATCGATCAGAGTAGGTAATCTTGTGAAGTGAAAATGCACTATATATGCTAGAAGCCTCGTTTACTTAATTTATTTTGGTGGTATGTGAAAATTGTTTTTGAAAATGTTTTTATTCCATATGTTATTGAATGAATTTATAAAACTGAATTAAGCAAAATAAACTTAAATCCAAACTTAACTGAGTTCCAGAAATTGAAACGAAAAATCTTGTTAGTAGCTAAGGATTGATTCTGAAAAGAACTAAAATTCTAAAACCAAAAAGAAATTATGTTTTCTATGTCTTTTTGAAAATTTAATGTGAATGAAACTTATCCTAAAGAATTACTAAAAACTATTTTATAATCATAAACTAAATCTCTATTTATGAAATAAAACTTAATTGATCTCATAAGACAAAATTGATCTAAAACTGAAAAGAGAAATCTTCCAAAATGTATTTCACAATATTTGATCTATGATAAACTTCTACTGCATGAAGAGAAAATAAACTGATCTATGATAAACTTTTATAACATGAAGAGGAAATAAAAGGTTCTATGATAAACTTCTATTGCATGAAGAGAAAATAAACCGATCTATGATAAACTACCTATGTGTTTTATCCATCTAAGAATTAAATCTACGAAAGAAATAAAGAATCTACTCTAGTCATGACAATATTCTGGAAATAACGACCACAATAAATGAAATGACAATTATAAATCTAAAAATAGTTGCAATGGTAATAAGATTGAAAACAGAGCACACGTCTAAACTACAACACATTGTAAACGCATAAAAATTTAAGCTATGTAATGCCAATTAAATAAAGAAAACAAAATGAAAACCTTTTTGGTTGTAGAGAACCTCCACAATAGATGGTTTGAATCTACTCTCGACTAACTTCACATTATAATTCTGGAACGCTTCTTCATTCGATTAAAGGATAAAAATAGAGTTTTTAAAATATTTCACAATCTCGCAATAATTCGCATTCTTTACACAATTACTTAGCCTGCTATTTATAAAAGCCTGGCATTAAATGTTCTGAGGCCCTTACGCCTTCAAAGAATAAGAAAATTTTATCTATAACTCTGAATAGATATGAGAATTCCATTTCTTCACGATTTTCTATGTGGCAGAGAAAATCGTGAAGCTCATACTTTCTTGCTCACTTGCTCCAGCTCTCGATTGACCGCTCCTTTGACCGTGTTCTTCAGCAATTCCTTGCTTTATCCTGGACGGATGAATAGGATAGGATCCATTACCGAATCATTTTTCAACTACCCATATATTTTGTTTCTCCATTAATACCTTAGAACCTGTTGAACCATAGAGGTGGCTACAGAAATAGAGTTTGGTTGCAACATTGCATTAATTTTGTAGCTAAATACAAATTTCATTCTAATAATAAGGAAAAATTGCAAATATTAAAAATAGATCATTAGGATACCTTACCAAGTCACAACGAGCATTTCAACACTTGTTTTCAAGCTTATGGTGTTGTCAAAAGGAAGGAAAGATAGTGAAAAGGAGTGTCAAAATTGAGGCGGTCTTGAGGCTCCACAATAAATACAGGAAAATTGACACAAGCTTTAATTTCCTTCATCTACATAATCATAACTTCCAAGTAATTTATTTTTATAATTTCTAATCCACATAAAATTCAGGACAATTCGTGGGTCTGCTCTATGAGAGAACTCGCTAGCTTGGACAAGAATAAGATGAAATTCAAAGAAAAATGACAAATGTTAACTTAACCATCAATAATAGCCAAAAACCAAGAAGGAACATGATACATTATACCAATTCAATCATAGATTAAGAATCTAACTCTAATAACACACAAACATACAATAAAAGCATAGACTCTGTAATGGAGGATGAAGGCATACTAGGCTTTGGTGATTGGAATTTTTTTCACTGAAGTTAATTCAAAAACCCTTGAAAATTTGGCAACATGAGTAGCATGAGCTCCAGACTAAGTGTTATTCACGTTTCTTTTATTATTTCAGGAAAAAAATGTAGCAAAGACGACATAGCAAGGGAGAAACATAACAGTTTGGGATTAGGGATATGTAAAGAGAGGTAAGCTAATGTAATAGAAATAATGAGCCAAAGTGGTAGAAAAGTATGGTTCATTTCAGCCAAGTATCATTAGCCTACCTTTGCTTAGTAATATTTATCAAAATAAAGAATTTTGATAATAAAGTAAAATAATGAAATACTTATTCCCAATTCTCCAATTAATCATTCTAAATAGCATTGGAGAATGGGCCGACTTGTCAGGTTAATTTCATGTAATCCTCAATCTGCCAGGCTAAGACGTGCATATTTTCCGCCTGTCTAAACATGCACTTCTTCTATGAAGGTGCTTAGGAAACAACCATTAAGAAAAAATTTCTTTGGTCTGCATTTTGAGATGGCAACTTAAACAACGGATCTAGGACGTGCTCAAGCTAGAATTTTGAAACTGCTCGTGGATGAAAAGAAAAAGTGATTAGGAGGTATTTATATTTCCCACTTTAACAAGGGTCTTGGATTAGGATAATCTTTCCCTCTATATATGATCATACACTAGTGGTTCAACAACTTTTGTGATGCAACAATAGTTTAAGGTAAACATGGTTAATGTATTCACCGTACCAAATTGAAGTTTGTTTATGATTATCTTCCTAATAATTGTATAGGAAATATGAAAAGTTACTAAGTTGGGGGGTTTGAGCAGTTATACCCTTGGTAACCCACAATTCACCTTCTAATTATTTGCTAAGAAAATACCTATCCGGTAAAGCTTCACCTACTTTTGGAAGTGGCGAACAAAAGAGGTGTGCCTTCCTAAATAATAACCAAGAAGGCAATGGGAAAAAAACTTAATGATGAAAAAGACCCATGATTCCTCTTGGTCCCTTATTGGGTTATGAAAGTGGAAATTTTTACAAAGAGAAATGCCATTTTATTTTCTCTCAGACAACAATTTATCCACTTGTAGCAAAGTAAGCATAGTTGTACCTACGAGCTTACTAGTTAGTTATATTCCAAGGCCTTACTCCCCGGGTGGAGGTATTGTCCAGGGAAGGGTCAGGATTTCTTTATGGCCGATTACGACTTCATTATGGATTGATAGCTAAGTTGAAAGCTTGCCAAGGTGGGCCAAGGAAGGCTAAAGTTCTTAGCGACAATACAACCGGTATCATACTTTGTTCTAGGCTTTGAAAGGCCCTGTCATCTCGCTGGGGCATTGGGTAAGTTCATTATAGGAAGATGTTATTTGAAGAAGAAAGGTATCCTACAATGAAAGATTGGTCTAATAGTATCAGGTGAACATGTCCTGATAATAGCATAGTGGAAGCATTTTTATTAGTCGGTGGAGGTCCCATAGTAAACATTTGGAATTGTGTCATGTATAAACGGTTGAACTGCATTGTTAACAACATATATGTAAGGTTTTTAAACTTCTATGGTTATTGTTATTTGCAGAATCCGGATTATCCACAGTATCATAAAACATTGGTCGACGTTTTGAATCCCAACAAGGATCCATCATCAGGATGAGAATGAAGAATGAAAAAGGGTCACAGAAGGTCAAGGTATAAATAGTGGAGGGCAATGATGAATGAGAGGAGCCAGCAATCTTATTTAAATAAATTATTTTTAATATTTAATATTTTAATAAAAACTAAAAATTTTAAAGTTTTAAATTATTAATTTTAATTTTTTGTTTTTTTTTTTTTAATAATAAACCCTAAGACTTGAATTAATCATACTAAACTAATTTCTATTAATATATATTTAATGTCTAAAAATTTTGTCTAAAAATTTTATTTAATGTAATTTTTTTTTTATTAATTTTAACTAATGTCTAAAATTTTATGACTAAAAATATTTTAATTACACAAAGGTATTTAATTCCTAACCTAAACTTTAACCTAAACTAGAAACTACCAATTATTAAACTAAGTGTAATTTAAATAAGAAGAAGATGTTTATTAATTATAAATAAATTTTTAAAATATGTTAATGATAATACTTAATGTATATTAATATAATTAATTAAAACCTAATAAGTTATTATAATTTATAAATTACCTTTAACTAAAATATTTGAAATTTGACTTCCCCTCACTGATAATAATTATTAATTAATTAATTTATTACCGGTGAGTGAAATAAAATGTTTTGTATGGTCACGACCCTAAACTGCTAACTAAAAGGGAAAGAAGCAAACCTGCAAATTTATACCTGGGAGACGGACGAACCTAATGAGCAAATCTGTCTAATAAGACGCTGCCAACTGTACTAATCTTGAATCCTCCATCCCTGTTGATGTTATGCGGGTGTTTTATAATCTTCATCGCTTTCCTAATCTTTCGTTTCTGATAGTGTTCCTCCCTTGCAATGATCTTAGCATCCTCAAGGCATAAGTGATGTTTTGTTTTCAAGGAGTGATATGCAAGGGCCAAGGTTCAAAATCACTCATGTTTAATATCAGCACCATGTTCCTTCAGATGCTTTTGAAGAGAGCGCCCAGTTTCATCGATATAACTCTTCCCACATGAGCAGTCAATCTTGTAAACACCTTTAAGCTGCCCCTGACTAATGTTGTCTTTAACTGAGCGCATATTTTGTCTAATGGTTCCTGCTGCTGAGAATTGAGCAAAAATGTCACTCCTTCCGAAAACCCTGGCAATCTTGTCTATCACACCTTTGATGTATGGCAAAAAAACCCTTCCATTGTTCCCCTGAGGATCATGGCAACTCTTGGATACGACAGTGTCTTTTGCCCTGTTTATGGATTTTTTTATTTCACTTTCCTTATACCCTATACCGAAGAAAACAGGTGTTAGGTGAGAGAGTTCTTCTTCTAGGTGCTCTTCATCGGAAATTCTCAGGACTCTGACAGCAAGAGTGCTTAGGACGCCAAATTTCTGAGCAAGATGATGGTAAGAATCGGTGTGAAGGTAACTGTTAGTATGGGTTTTCTTCCTATAAAATTGATGCCCTAATGTTCGATCTTCCTTTATGGTAACCAGGAAATCCAAGAAAGGAATGCTCCTGTTTTCTTCCATCTCTCTGGTAAACTTAATTTCTAAGGAAATTGAGTTGAGGCGATTGAAGAATTTATCGAGATTCTCCTTACCATGTGACCACTTTATGTTAGTGTCGTCCACAAATCTTTTCCACCAAGCTGGACTTAAGGGAAAGGAGGCAAGGGCTTTCTTTTCGAAGCTTTCTATGAATAAGTTGGCCACAATGGGGGAGAGTGGAGATCCCATTGCGACACCAGAAACTTGCTCATAGAACTCTCCTTGGAAGTTGAAGAAGGTGGATCTTAAACAAATCTCCGCAAGTTTGGCTGTCTGAGGATCTATGACCTCCTCGATAACCTTTACTGCTTCATCTAAGGGGATTTGGTAAACAGTGAAACCACATCAAAACTTACAAGGATGTCACTCTCCTCAACCCTCTCTTCTTTTATAAGTTTAACGAAGTCACTAGAGTCTTTAATGTAGGAATCAGTGTTCCCAACGAGAGGCTTGAGAATTTTTGCGACATATTTCGTCAGCTCATAGGTGAGGGATCCAATGGTATTGACAATGGGTCTAAGGGGAAATCCTTCTTTATGAATCTTAGGAAGCCCATAAATTCTCGGAATGACCTCACAGGAGGGGGTCAATTTCTTCTTCAACTTATCATTGAGATGGGAGTTCGAGATTGCTTTCTTAGCTTCTCTTAAGACCTTTGGCAAGGGGTTGGACTCCAACTTCTTGTAGCTGCTGCAGTCAATATGCTCCTTCATTTTCCTAATACAAACTGTCTTATCTAAAACGACAGCAGCCCCACCCTTTTTTTCCTTAAGGACAACAATTTCGTTGTTGTTTCGAAGGGCTTTAAGAGCACATATCTCCTCCTTGCTAAGGTTGCTTTTAGGGGGTTTAGCTTTTCTTAGAATCAAGGAGCATTCTTGTCTAAGTGCCTCTTTGTCATCTAAAGGTAAACTTATAATGCCCTCCTCAATGCTACACAAAATTCTCTCATTTGGAATACCCTTAGGAGCAACAGCAAATCCCAAACCTTTACCGAGAACCCTGCGGGTATCGTGACTTAATTCTACCGAGGAAAGGTTAACGACTTTTTTGTTAATGGATTCATCATATAAAAGCTTACTATTAATATTTCTCTCCACCTCATATGAGGGCTTCCTAAAATTATTTCCATCCTTATCATCTAACTCCTTAATAATATATGTCTCCACATCCCCTAACTTGCTTCTTGTTAAAGACGAATTCCTATTCAAAGCGCCACACTTTCCATTTATCTCTGTTTGCAAATTAATGGATTCATCATATAAAAGCTTACTATTAATATTTCTCTCCACCTCATATGAGGGCTTCCTAGAATTATTTCCATCCTTGTCATCTAACTCCTTAATAATATATGTCTCCATGTCCCCTAACTTGCTGCTTGTTAAAGGCATGCTAATTAATTAATTAATATGTCATAATAGCTTACTAAAGGAAGCTCATTTCTTTTGCTTGGGAAAAACCAGTTGTGGATCCAAGACCAGCACCAAAGGAAGCTCATTCTTATGTTGTGCGACTAAAGACCAAAACAGAGTAAGGGTAGGGTCTGTACTTGCTCGAGCTTGTCTGAATCGGCTCAATGGCTTATTATTGCCTGTCTGGACTTGTAGTTGTTGGGGCTTGTCTGCACTGGCTCTATTGATTACACATGTGTTTACAAAGAGTATATCTCTGTCTATTATGCCAAATGCATTTATAGAAAATAGACATGTGTTTGTGTAAAAGAATAGACATATATTTGTTTGCACAGGAAAGGAGTATAGTGTCATTGTATAGTGTCACCTTCCATCATAATATAGTAGCCATGGAAAGCATTTTCTTAACCTAAAATGTTTAAGAAATAATGAAAATTAATGTTAAGGCAGAAATAACATTAGTTCAGCATAACTCAAAATCCTCTCTATTACTTATTGATATTCTAAATTGTTCCAAATTTTTCCTAATTAAGGCCAAACCAGAAGAAGATTTTGCTAATTAGTCAAAACAAAAACTTTGATAAAAAAACATAGTAAATACTATATATCGAACCAAACATAAGTTGAAATTGAAAGTCTTAAAGTTTATAAATGAATTTGAAAACCAAGGCATTTCGATTACAATAGTCACTATCCCGGGAAGGACTAATAACTTGAAAATACAGGATTGTAATGTTTACCAAAGATACAACACCACTTTAAAACTTGAAAATACAACACCACTTTATTCGTGTGGCCTGGAATTGATTTGGGTGCCCGTTTCTCTATCTTAACAACACGCGTCTGAAAAACCAAGGCGTTAACCCAACACCACGTAAGAGCTCTCGCGGTATGTTTTGTTTGATTTGGTTTCTCATATTTACCCGGAGGCGTTTTCCATTGCGGGCTTGGGGTGAGCAAACACTGTTCACCCCAGCCAATGAGAAACCGTCTTGCTATCGCGCATGGAGCCAATTAAAATTGGACACGTGTTTTTCCTCTATGTTCAGGGGTTGAATCCTGATCAGTTTGCCATTCGCTTCCACGAATTGCCTATGCCCTCGTTGTCAGATTCGCAGCCCGATCTTGACAAGGACGACCATGCGTTTCCCATGCATTTCATGACTCTAATCGAAGCTTCCGAAGATCTCCGAGAGCCGTTCGATAGTCTGTTGCAGAAACTCTGCTTCCCCAATTCGAACATAATTCTAATTGTGCATGACCCGATACTCGGGTGGGTTCAGACGGTGGCGGCCAAATTTCGAGCTCCTGCCTACGTTTTCAATTGCTTCAGCGCCTATAACTCCACAATAAACGAGAAAGGGATTGGAATTCTGGGCAGCATTGTATCACACAAACGGTTGCAGCCGGAGAGATTTATTAGTTTCAAGAACCGCATGCAAGCAGAATGTCTACCACTCGCGACAGGACATCTTGTGAACAGCTTTCGTGGTCTAGAAACCCGATTCATGAAGGACTTGGAGGAAATATACGAAGATCATTATGGTAAGAAACCTCTATGGGCAGTCGGTCCTCTTCTTCCTCAATCAATTTGGACGGCTAAGAAGGTTGATTCAGATGTTGGAGGTTGCTTGAGATCGCTGGATGGTCAAGCTCCGGCTTCAGTCGTTTATGTTTCTTTTGGTACAACCTGTTCTCTTTCGCGGCAACAAATCCAGGAAATGGCTCGAGGGCTCGAGGCAATCCAACAGCCCTTCCTTTGGGTAATTTGGGTTGCGGATGAGGCTCCTTTCACCGCGTTGGATCAAGCGCAGATGGACTCATGGGTGTTCCCATGGTGGCTTGGCCTCAACATTCCGACCAGTTTGCCAACTCGATGTTGGTGGCCAAGGAGTTGAAGGTGGGCGTGGAAGTGAAGAAGTGGACAAAGGCAGATGAAAATGAGTTAGTCACAGCGGAGGAGGTTGAGAAAGCGATCAAACGAGTGATGGCAGATGATGAAGAGGCAATGGAAATGAGGAAGAGAGCCAAGGAACTCAGAAATGCCACTCGAACTGCTATTGTGGAGGGAGGATCGTCGTGGAATGAACTAGAGTCGTTTATCGATCATTTTACATCAATCCTGAACGAGCGAAATCCAACTGTGATTTCGGCCAACTTTCACAGTTAGCGAAGAGGCGTAGCAAGGTTTGAAATTGGAGTTCTGCAATGTTTTATGCGGTGATATATCTCGTGCGCTTCAATTTAATGCATTACATTTTATGATGTATGAGATTCATACCAGATGTCAGCTCAAACTCAGGAAGTAAATCCATTAGTTAAATAAATTTTCCTTTTAAAGCTTAAAGAAGTATTGATCTACCATTATAATCGTATTTAACTCCTACTGTAACACAAAGTGTAACCAGTGAAAGGGACCGCCCTCCAGACTTTTGATCTGGGGCCAATTTCAATAGTTTTGGGTTATAGTAGGATTTCAGTGATAAATCGACGGGTTACAACGAGAATCTATAATGAAGTTTCAAGTTTCTTGACACCATTTTCTGTATGTTACAATCCAATTCCACGGTCTTTACTGCGTCTAATTTCTGTAAGTTTCGCTTATAACTATATATATTGCAAAACATCACCAAGCTTTCTATAATATTGCAAAACAACACTAAGTTGTATGAAGCGATATATTACAAACCATCACTATTCGCTGATTAGGTTTAACGTATTTGATTTGTTACGCCGGAGGCGTTTTTTTTGCGGGCTTGGGGTGAGCAAACACTGTTCACCCCAGCCAATGAGAAGCAGTTTTCCTATCGCGCATGGAACCAATTAAAATTGGACACGTGTTTGTATAATCTCCGTTCAATTGCGCCGCCAGCTGCACTAGTTCCTCCTAAGCGAGTAGGGATCCTCTTTCAGATATTATCTAACCCTGAATTTCTGGCCGAGGGGACCGCCATTGAAGATCTAGAGAAGCCCGACAGGGTTTTGATAGGCAGGCGGGAGACCGTCGAGGGCCAGAAGGCCGTCGCGGCACTGAAGGCGGTTTATGCTCATTGGGTGCCGAAGGACCAAATCATCACCATGAATATTTGGTCCGCCGAGCTCTCAAAGCTGGCCGCGAATGCTTTCTTGGCGCAGAGGATTTCGTCTCTGAATGCCATGTCTTCCCTCTGCGAGGCCACAGGGGCCGACATGGCTGAAGTCGTGTATGCCGTTCGGAAAGAATCTCGGATCGGACCCCGGTTTCTAAATTCCAGTGTTGAATTCGGCGGGTAGTGCTTCCAGAAAGGTATCTTGAATTTGGTGTACATCTGTAAATGCAATGGGCTGTCCGATGTTGCCAATTACTGGAAGCAGGTTGTTCATATCAATGATTACCAGAAGAGCAGGTTTGTGAACAAGGTCGTGTTGTCGATGTTCAATACTGTTTCGGGCAAGAAGATTGCGGTCTTAGGGTTTGCGTTCAAGAAAAATACCAGGGATTCTAGAGAGACTGCTGGGCTATGGTTGCGTATTTTGTGCTCTTTGAACAGAGGGTTAAGGTGCCCACCATTGTTGCGATCTGTGGGCAAGTGGCAGGGGAAGGTTTCATGCTGGCACATAACTATAGGTTCATGAGAGGAGAACAATTTGTGCTTTACATGAGTGAGCTCGACATCGGGATGAAGATTCCCAAGAGTCTCATGGCCGTCACATGGAGCAAAACTATTGCCGAGTCCGGTGGCTTCTTGTTCATGTTGATTACACATTGTTTTTATAGTACAAGTTTCAGACATTCGGAGGGAAAACCCCTCACAGGCCTGCTGAGGATGTCGCGTTCGCAGTGGCCCGATTTTTCCAGAGAGGAGGAACATTTCAGAACTATTACATGGTGGATTTTGATCTTCTTTCATCTTCACCTCCAGACGATACACATTTATAATTTTGTTATTACAATTTGAACCATTATTTTATTTTTCCTATGTTGCAGTACCATGGAGGCACAAATTTCGGCCAGACAGGTGGAGGTCCATTCATTACCACCAGTTATGACTACGATGTGCCTATTGACACATATGGTATGCCAGAGTTTCCCTTGCCCAAATTTATTCGGCACTGAAAGAGTGCGGGGGACGTTGCTAAGGAAAGTAGCACATACACCAGAATTCTTAGCAGAATATACCGTTGCCTGCATATTCAGGGCAAGTTTTATGCCTAAAAGTCTCATTAGTTTCCATCTCAAAAGCTTTTGAAACGGCACTATCTTGCAAGGGTTAAACGCTTATATAAAATGGAATGACGCATAAATTATTCAATTGAATGACAAACCTGAAGGCCTTTGCCCAGTGAAATTATATTCATGTCTCCATAGATTAGAGCAGGTTCACATAGTTTTATCGCTTTGTGCAACTCTTTCAGATGGCCCCACTTTGGCTGCCTTATATTCTCTGTAAGGATCACAGAGGACCGCGATTACACAGAGATAGAGAATGAAATTTTGAGCTTATGAGACATGGTCCATGGATGTATCAGTGTCCACATATGGTTGTGGATGTAAGTTAGTTTCCTGTTAGTGGATTAGTTTTCTCGGTAGTTTCAACATCTAACCGCTTGATTATCACAGGGTTCATGCTGGACAGAGTTCCCTTGAAAACAGTTGGACTAAGCTTGTGGCTAAAGCTCTCTGTCAATTCTTGTATTTTTAAGTAAGTCAACCTGATGGGGACTCTAAAATTTTGATCCATCAATCCATGCTTGGGTAAAAGCATCCCCTGCATTCTTCTTCTTCTTTTAAAAACATACCAACTTATTTGAGGATACATGGAAATAATCTGATTGTTTACTACTTCTGGTGTAAGGCATACCTTTACAAATGAGATTGCAGGAACCGAGATGTAATGATATCCACTGATGAAACTAGTCCTCTTGATCCTGCAGATGCCGAACCCATCATTCAAGGCTGTTGCAACAACACAGGACCTATCCTCGAGCCAATTTTCCATGCAAGCCTTGGTGTTGAAATAGTCATACACATCGTGTGGAGGAAAGATTCCATATAAAAAAGTATGATTCATCACCATTAGGGTGTTCCCCTCGTTGCAACTGCCCAACTTCATCAGTTTCCTGCATGCCCCTTCGGACCCCATTTCCAAACTAACATTGGCCTTAGATCCTTCTCTCTCAAATGGGCATTTGCAAAAGGGTCCTGTGGCATTAAAGCTACAGACACCATACAAACCACAGGTATCAAAAACATCACATTGATTCTCCAAAGCCTGCCATGCCACTTTCCAGACCTAAAGTTTCTCAATCCATGAATACATTCTAAGGTTCCCATCAGCATCCAACCTCAAAAGTCTCAAATTCACATTTGGGGCTGTATAATCTTCACTATATCTCGACCAAATGATGGTCCCCTGTCTATCAAAGAGGCCAAAAACTCCAATCCCTTGTAAAACTACTCCAATGGTGTTACTGGATTTTGAAGAAGAAAATTGCTCTTTAGTTCCGCTTTCCCAGTAAATCACTTCACTAAAAATAAAATCCAATATTCCATATCGTCACAAATGAACAAAATATTCATCTCCTTCAGTTATTACACATTTTACCTCTCATATACCACAAAAACGATTCACATCTCCTCCTTCCGGCGTTCCCCTGCACCCCCGGTGCAATTGCTAGTTTTAATCATTTACTGACTTCCCCTACTTTTCTTTACAACACGCATTTTCTTCGCAACACGCATTTGGAAAAACAACGCATCCACTGAAAGCCACTTGAGATCTCTTTCTCTCAACAACACGCGTTTGGAAAGAAAAACGTATTGACTTAACATCTGTCTTCTTCGAACAACATGAAGCCGTCTCACTATTAGAAAATGAATTGTGGCCTGGAATGGAATTGATTTCAGCACGGACAAGCGTTTCTCTATCTCAACAACACGCGTTTGGAAAACCAAGCATTTGAAAAAACAACACATCGACAGAACGCCACTTGAGAGCTCTCTGTCACAACATAAACACGCGTTTGGAAAGAAAAAACGTATTGACTTAACATCTGTCCTCTTCGAACAACATGAAGCCGTCTATCTATCAGAAAATGAATTGTTTGGCACCTTTGTCTATTGTTTTTTTCCCAAACAACATTTCCATATTGACTGAACATTTAGTGTCTAATATAACAACATTGCAGGTCTCTGTTACAACAGTTTTAACTTTTTATAAATGTAATGTTTAACGAGATATAATAGACAACACGGTATTATTCGTGTGGCCTGGAATGGAATTGATTTCAGCACGGACAAGCGTTTCTCTATCTCAACAACACGCGTTTGAAAAAACAACACAGTGACACTACGCCACTACTGCGGGTCTCCTTCCTTTCCTTTCGCTGCCTTGCGGGCCGCCATTTATAAATAGCGAAGAGGTTGTGCCCAGAACGGCAATTCTCCTCTCGGCTTTTCCCAATTCAATTCAAGTTGGAACATCATGGTGTTGTCTCCCTCCTTTTATTTTCCACTTTCTTTGCTGCTCTTCATCCTTTCCTCCTCTGCTCTTCATTCATTTCACGATGATCGACAATCGCTACTGGTGTTCAGGTCGCTCATCACCCACAATTCTAATCAATCCATGACCGATTGGAGTTCCGCCGTTCCCTTGTGCAATTGGACTGCGGTTACATGCATCCACCGCCATCCATTTGACAGAGTGATCGCGCTCAACCTCATGCCATGGATCTACAAGGCACCATTTCTCCTTCCCTCGCCAATTTGTCGTTTCTCCACTCCCTCGACCTTTCTCACAATGCGCTCCACGGTCATATCCCGCCTCAATTGGGACGTCTCTTTCGTTTGATAACTCTTTCGCTGCGTTTCAATCAGCTGGAAGGAAGTATCCCCCTGGAGTTGGGTTCCCTTAAACAATTGCAGTTCCTTTACTTGGGTGCAAACAGCCTTACAGGTACTCTTCCCTCTTTCCAAGCAAACCTTTCAGAGTTGATTGTTTTAGCAGCAGCAAGCAATAATCTCAGTGGTGCCATTCCACCACAGTTGGGTTTCCTCCCTAATCTTCAAACTCTGTTCATATCTGGAAATGAATTGTCTGGTTCCATTCCCACTTCTTTCTCAAATATGTCTGCTTTGACTTCTTTGGATATTTCCACAAACAAACTCTCTGGTATCATTCCACAAGAATTGGGTTTGCTCACCAATCTGAAAACACTTTCCTGGTATCAAAATGAATTAGTAGGCAACATTCCCTCTTCTTTGTCGAATATCTTTAATTTGAATGAGCTCTATTTATGGAAAAATCAACTATCTGGAAACATACCAGATTCCATTGGAAATTGTACCAAGCTCAAGATATTATCTTTGTACCAAGCTCAAGATATTATCTATTGGTGAGAACAAGTTGAGAGGAAGTGTGCCAATTGAGTTGGGTAACTTATCACTCCTTGAAGTGCTAGACTTACGATCTAATGAACTTGATAGTGGAAGTAATCTAGATATGCCCTTTCTTGCATCTCTTACCAATTGTTCTCACTTATATGAATTAGACTTGAGTAACAATAAATTTAGTGGTGTTTTGCCTCTTGTTATAAGTTTATTTTCTACCAATTTGTCTTACTTGAGATTATCAGACAACACAATAGAAGGAAATATCCCTCCACTTGAGATTATCAGACAACACAATAGAAGGAAATATCCCTCCACTTATTGGCAATCTTAGTGGCCTAATCTATCTAGAATTAAATAAAAATCTTTTAAATGGAACTATACCACCATTAGGTAACCTTGAAAATATACAAAAATTAGATTTAGGAAATAATAGATTAGAAGGAAACATCCTAGTGATATCAAACTATTAAAGCATCTTCGTCTCTTAGATATTAGTAGAAACATACTTTCTGAAAATTACCTGATTCTTTATGCTATCTTAAACAACTTCGGACCCTTTCTCTTCATCACAACTACTTGTCAGATAAAATACCTTCTAGTTTAGGAGATTGCAAAAATTTGGGATTGTTTGACTTGTCTCACAATAGACTCAATGGAAATATACCACCAGAAATCACTATTCTTCCTTCCTTGTTTTTTTATTTGAATTTGTCACAGAATTTGTTGGATGGCCCCATACCTCTAGAGATAGAGAAACTTAGCAATGCTTTAGCCATAGACATTTATGCAAATCTAATGACTGGTGTCATTCCATCAACACTTGGATGTTGTACTGCACTCGAATCATTGAATCTATCTAACAATTCGTTAGAAGGTTCTATTCCAGATTCACTTGGATCTCTACAAAATCTCAAGGTGTTGGATGTCTCTTCAAACTCCTTATCCGAGACAATACCAATTACTCTCAACAAGTTGAAAGAGATTCACTATTTGAATTTATCTTTCAATGATCTCAAAGGAGAAATACCAAAAGGAGAATTTTCTACAAATCAAACCATTATCATATCCTTATTTGGAAATCCAGGTCTCTGTGGGCCATAAGTATTTTCCTTACCAGCATGTCCAGCACCAAGAAGCCATTTTGATGTTTTAAGAAAAGTTCTATTGCCAATTTTTGGTGTGATTGGTTTTATTCTTTGTTGTTTTCTTTTGAGATTCTGCTCAAGTGGGAATTTGCATATACAAAACTTTGTTTTCCCACAAGTTATTTCCTATAAATTAGAGCATCAAAGGATATCATATCAAGAGCTTTCCAGAGCAACTAATGGATTTATTGAAGCCAATTTGTTGGGGAAGGGTAGTTTTGGATCAGTGTACAAAGGAATCTTGAGTGATGGCATGCTTGTCGCTGTAAAAGTTTTCAATTTGCAAAATGACCAGGTTGCTAAGAGTTTTCAAAGAGAGTGTAAAATCTTGCAAAGTATTCGACATCGAAATCTTGTGAGAATTATAACCTCATGTTCCAATCTGCAATTCAAAGGTTTAGTGTTTGAGCTTATGGGCAATGGAAGCTTAGAGAAACATTTGTATCCTAATAAAAATGACAACAATGGTGAGGATGTGTGTGAGTTGGGATTGGAAACAAGATTAGACATCGCCATAGATGTGGCCCATGGCATGGAATATCTTCATCATGATGCTATTGTACAACTAGTGCATTGTGATATAAAACCAAGCAATGTGTTGTTAGATGCAAACATGCATGGCATTGTAACAGATTTTGGGATTGCAAAACTAATTGGTGCAGCCTCCCATGTTTCACTCACTTCAACACTTGCTCTAAAAGGATCCATGGGATACACTGCCCCAGGTATGGATATTTTAAAACATTATTTTCATTTGAATTTTTAAAACATTATTTTCATTTGAATTTTCTTCACTACAATTCGATATGGATTTGTTGAATATATTTTGATCAAAGTTGCCTTGAATGCAGAATATGGAATAGGTGAGAGGGTTTCCACACAAGGGGATGTTTATATCTATGGCATTCTTTTATTGGAAATGTTTACTAGAAAAAAACCAACTAGTGACATGTTTGCAAGAGATTTGAACTTGCATAAGTGGGTGAACTTAGTGTTTCCAAATAAAATGGAGGAGGTAATTGACCCTCATATCTTGAGGGAGATGGATGGAGATGAAATTGGAGAAAATGATGCATATAAATTTCTACTTTCTCTCCTGCATGTTGGTTTGCTATGCTCAAAAGATGAACCTAAAGAACGCCCAACTATGAGAGACGTGTCAACTATGTTGGAGAGTTTTAAAAATGATTTGCTGAAAAACAATGTTGCTTCATGGACATCAAAACAAAGCATATCTACTTTGCTTACCAAGAATAAACACACTGCAACAAGGAATGATGCAGTGGCATCAAATGATCAAAGTTCTACATTTTAGTTTTGAAAGATTTTAATTGTAAAATATTTATATTCTTCCAACTAGGCATGATGCAATGGCATCAAATGATCAAAGTTTTGCATTTTAGTTTTGAAAGATTTCAATTGTAAAATATTTATATTCTTCCAACTGCAAGTACTTATATCATTTTAGTATTTCAAGCAATTTGATGTTAATATAGTATTTTAGCAATAGTTTTCAACATGAAAACTAAATGTTTGTATAGCTCCAGATTTTAATGAAATTGTAAGACTATACATTTCTAATGTGTTTAACGAGTTGAGTTCATGTAAATGTTGTATTTCAAGCAATTTGATGTTAATATAGTATTAGCCATAGTTTTCAACATGAAAACTAAATGCTTGTGTAACTCCATATTTTAATGAAATTGTAAGACTATACATTTCTTAAGGTGTTTAACCAGTTCATCCATTAATAAATGAGTTCATGTAAATGTTGTAAGAATTCATCATATGGAGGTCATGTAGTCATGTAAACGTTGTAAGGATTCATCACATGAAAATTCCCAGGGAGTTGAAAGAACCATAGTACATGTCAACTTAAACAAGCAAATTACTGCATTTAAATAGTCCGTTTTAGAGTACCCAACATACCATAGTCCGTGATTACTTACATTAATTAGTTCATTCCAACTTAGCTAGATATTCTGCATTTTAAACTTCCCAACATACAGAGGGTGTTCATTTGACAAGAGAATTGAGATCTGAATACCAATAAAGATTGTTGTCTTTCTCTGTTAGGGAAATCGAGAGTACCCACACACGTTTTAGTGGTTTTTTTAATGAAATTGTCACAGATTTGACAGGCAAAACAGCGGATCATAGGAGATGCGAACTTAGAATGATAATTTGGTGGTTTTGAGCATTTGGGTTTGTACATTTGGCCCAAAAACAAAATTGGTCCATTGGTTTTCAGGGGCAGATAATGAATCTACCAGCGAACTCGAAAATTGCTGCTGATTGTTTAGAAATAAAGTTCTCAGATTTTGGCAACAATTCATGTCAATAGATTGGGTGTTATAATCATGAAGAGCAACAATTCATGTCAATAGATCGGCACTTCTTCAAGGGGAGAGCTGGAAGGATATTAGAGGATATGCATGACTCGATTTATCTTTCTGCATCATTGAATTCTGAACCTTCAGAGGATATGCATGACTCGATTTTGTTGGAGAGACAGAGGATTCAATCGCACAAATAACACGAATATATTTCACACGAACAATGAGCTGCTGCTCTTCTATTAATCATAAAACTCTGAATCATAAAACTCTCTTACTCTCTTGAAAACAATGAACCCATGAAGGGTATTTAACCTAATTGACATGCACACACTATCACTCATAACTGAACTCAATCAACTCACTTAACTCGCTGTCTAACTCGTTCACCAAATATAACTGAAACTCAACTCAACTAACTAACTCCACTTAACTGCATGAGGAAGTAATTATATATTTTAACACTCCCCCTTAATTACGACCTCTAAACTAAAACATAACTCATGACAACTCAAACATGCCTGCTGGTCTATGTCTCAGCTAGGCTTACAACACCCAAGTTTCTTTTGTGAAACTCAAACAAATCTACTGCTAATGGCTTTGTAAATATATCAGCCATTTGATCACTCGTTCTACAAGGCTTCAAGTGAACTTCTCCATTGTTCACTAATTCTCGAATAAAATGATATCGAGTATCAATATGCTTGCTCTTTTGATGAAATACACTATTCTTGGATAGTGCAATCGCTGATGTGTTGTCACAGTATATTGCTGTTGATCCTTGCTGTTTCTGCTTGAGTCCATCCAATACTCTTCTTAACCATACTGCTTGACATGCTGCTGAAGTCGCTGCTACATATTCTGCTTCTGCTGATGATAATGTCACAATAGGTTGCTTCTTAGATGCCCATGCTATCACTCCTGAACCGAGATGGAACACATAACCGGATGTGCTCTTCCGATCATCCAAACTTCCTGCAAAATCACTATCTGTATATCCAATCAATTCTTTCTTTTATGTACTTGCATACATTATGCCATAATCTCTGGTTCCTGCTATGTATCTCAGAATTCTTTTTCCAACGCTCCAATGTGTGTCTTTTGGAGTCTCCATGAATCTGGAAATCAGACTCACTCCCTGCATAATATCTGGTCTTGTCGCTGTGAGATACATGAGGCTGCCAACCAATCTTTTGAATAGAGTTGGATTGACAGCTGCCCCTTCATCATCCTTACTCAACTTTGTACCTGTTGCAACTGGTGTAGGTACAGGTTTGGAGTTATCCATCCTGAATCTTTTCAGCAAATCTGTTGCATACTTATTTTGTGAAATAAAGATGCCTTTTTCAGATTGCTCAACTTCAATGCCAAGAAAATATTTCATGAGACCTAGATCTGTCATCTCAAATTCTTTCATCATGGCTGCTTTAAATTCATCTATTTCAAGATCACCGGTAAAAATCATATCATCAACATATAAGCAAACTATCAAAATCTGTCCATGCTCATTTACCTTTGTGTATAAGGTAGGCTCAATGCTGCTTCTGCAAAATCCATTCTTGATCATATAACTGTCGATTCTGCTATACCATGCTCTAGGTGCTTGCTTCAATCCATAGAGCGCTTTCTTCAATCTGTAAACTTTATCTTCTTGTCCTTCAACTTCATAACCTGGAGGCTGCTGCACATAAATCTCTTCTTCTAGAATTCCATTCAAGAAGGCTGATTTGACATCCATCTGATACACTTTCCACTTGTTCTGAGCTGCTGTCGCTAGAACTGCTCTTACAGTATCCAATCTGGCTACCGGAGAAAAAGTTTCCCCAAAGTCTATTCCCGGTTGCTGCGAGAATCCTTTGGCTACAAGTCTTGCTTTGAATCTGTCAATCTCACCTTTCTCATTCACTTTTGTCTTATATACCCACTTCACACCAATGAGATTTTTATCGTTTGGTAAATCAACCAAATCCCATGTATCATTCTTTTCAATTGAATTCATCTCTTCATCCATGGCTTGCACCCAATTGTCATCTCTGATTGCTTCTTCAAACGAAGAAGGTTGGAATGCTAACAATGCAAAATTTGAACTAACATCCAAATCATCATAAATATCCTTCAAACTTCTCATCTTTTTCTTACCTGATTCACTGCTTGGAGAATTCTGATCTGTGGATCTGCTTGAAGATCCATGCTGCTCTGAAAATCTGGGAGTCCTTGCTGGTGTGACTCTGTTTGGTGTCTGCTCTCTTGGTTCTTGTTGTTCCTCTTCTTCTACAAGATCATCCTCCATCAATGGTGTTTGAGCATCGGTTAGTGTGTCTACAGTCCCATTCCATGACTCTTGTTCTTTGAACACAACATCTCTGCTAATGATTGTCTTCTTTGTGACAGGGTTATACAGTTTGTAAGCTTTTGACTGCTCACTATAACCAGTAAATATACATTTTTCACTTTGATCATCCAATTTGCCTCTTATTTGTTTAGGCACATGTGCATAGGCTACACATCCAAAAACTCTGAAATGAGATACACCGCAAGACATACCTGACCACGTTGCTTCTGGAACTCTGTTCATCACGCTCTTTGTAGGAGATCTGTTTATCACATAAACAGCACATGCAACTGCTTCTGCCCAATACTCATTAGACAAGTGTCTTCCTTTCAACATGCTCCTTGTCATGTTCATGATTGTTCGATTCTTCCTCTCTGCTACACCATTCTGCTGTGGTGTGTATCTGGTCGTAAACTGTCTTCTGATTCCATGTTGTTTACAGTACTCATGGAATGCCTTCGAATCATATTCGCCACCACGATCAGATCTCAATACCTTGATCTGTCGATCACTTTGGTTCTCCACCAAAGCTTTGAACTCTTTGAATTTCGCAAAGGTTTCAGACTTCTGCTTCAAAAAGTAAACCCAAGTCTTCCTACTGTAATCATCAATAAAGGTGAGGAAGTAACAACTTCCACCAATTGACTGTGTCCTCATAGGTCCACACAAGTCAGTATGCACCAATTCAAGTGGTTTCTTTGCTCTGTAAGAAACTCCTTTCGGGAAACTTTCACGGTGTTGCTTGCCTAAGATACAACACTCACATGTGCTAGCAGCTTCTTTGATGGGAGGTAGACCTCTCACCATCTGTTTCTGCTGCAATAATTTTAAACCGGAAAAATGCAAGTGTCCAAACCGAAAGTGCCATAACCAGTATGCATCAGAACATGCAATTGTAAAAGAACTAACCTGATCATTGTAGTTCATAATGAGAGGAAAGAGCCTGTTCCTCATCATCTCCACCTTTGCAATCAGCTGCTTGCTTGGGGATTTGTCGTAAATAACACACTGTTGTCCCTGAAAGGTAACTTTGTATCCTTTCTGCATCAATTGACCAACACTAATCAGATTGTGTTTGAGTCCAGGGACATAGTATACCTCTGATATGGTCTTTGGCTCCCCCTGCTTGGTCACAATGTTGACCACTCCTTTGCCATCTACTGCCACAGTCTTGTCAGTCCCCAACTTGACCTCTGTCTGCACTGTGACATCCAAATTAGCAACCAAATCCTTGTTGCCTGTCATGTGGTTACTGAAACCAATGTCTAATAGCCAGACCTTATCAGACGGTGCATGCATGGTGTTGCATGCTAGAAACATAGAGTCATTATTTTCTGTACTAACATTGGCTCTCTGATTGCCTTGATCTGCAATCTTCTTCCTACAATCACGAGCATAATGACCAAATCTACTGCAGTAATAACACTTTACCTTTGATTTGTCAGACCTTTGATTATTATGAAAGCTTCTGCTGCTGCTGCTTCCACGTTGATGCTCATGATCATCTCGGCCATCTCTGTGACCGCCATAGTTGTTGCCTCGTCCTCTGCCTCTCGATCGACTTCTTCCTCGACCTCTTGAAATATAGACTTGACTTTGGAAGGCTGTTTCCAAAGTGGAATCCTTATTTCTGTCTATCCTTGCCTCATGCGATAGAAGAGATCCCATCAACTCATCAATTGTGAGTTTTTCCAAGTCCTTTGCTTCTTCTATGGCTGCTACCACAACATCAAATTTGGTAGACAAGGATCGAAGGACCTTCTCAATCACTGTTCGATCTTGAACATCTTCGCCATATATTTTTAACTGATTGACGATAGACATGACCCTATTCATGAAGGAATCAATGTCCTCCGTCTCCTTCATCTGCAGACTTTCAAAGTCTCTCCTGGTGTTCTGCAATTTAACAATGTTAACTTTAGCCATACCTTGATAGCTTGTCGCCAAGGTGTCCCATGCCTCCTTTGCTGACGAGGTTATCATGATCTTCTGGAACACGACTCGATCTACTCCCTGCTGGATAAGAAGTAATGCTTGCACATTCTTCCGCTTATCTTTCTTCCACTGTTCCCTCTCTGCATTACTGAGGGCTCGTTCTTCTGCATCATATTTAGGTTCTGCAAACCCATACTTGACATGATCCCAGACATCATGCGCTTTGAGCATAGTCTCCATTTTAATAGCCCACATATCGTAGTCTTTCCCATTGAAAGATGGAATTTGTGGCTGAAAATTTGATGTGGCCATCTTGCCTCAAAAAAAATTGTGTCTGACAAAAAACCCTAAATTTTTCTTCTTCTTTTTTTTTTGTAAAGGCTGTACTAATCTTCTTTTTTAAAAAATCTTTCAATAAAAACACTAAATCCTTCTTCTTCTTTCTCTTTTTTTTTTTATATATAATAAATCTTTTATAAAAAAAATTTATATATAAACAAAATCTTATTAAAAAACCCTCTCTTTAAAAGAACTTAAAAGATCATAAGACCTCTTTGGTAATAAGCTCCCTTTTAAAAAAAAAGGATAATGAACTCTTTTGAAAAACACTCACGTGCTGTGGTTAATAATGGAAATACCCACGTGACTTTCACGAAAATTTAATCGATGTACCTTTTCAAAAAACAAATCTTGACTCGTTTTTGACTCGCTGGACGATATCAAATAGCAGATCGGATGTTGACTTGTTTAATTGTTCACGGCTTTCGGCCGTTCAAAATTTTTGTATTGACTTGGGTTCCGCACCCCCAAGAATTGAAAGTTGCGTTCTTGTTCCGCACCCCCGATAAAGGGTAGGCTGCGGTCCAAACCCGATTTTTGGCAATTCCGTAAGTTTGCCGAATGCCCGCAGCTCTTTTTGGGAGAGGTTGCGGTCTTGCCTTGCGGATCTCCGCAGGTCCGGCACTAAAAAACGTGCGGACCGTGGGTAAATTTTTTTTTTTTTTTTTGTAAAAAAAATTTCGGCCTTTTGCTCTTGGCCTCCTTACGGGCTCTGCTCGCCCACGGATCTCTGATCCTTCCTCAGCTCCGATACCAATTTTTTGGAGAGACAGAGGATTCACACACACAAATAACGCCAATATTTCACACACGAACAATGAGCTGCTGCTCTTCTATTAATCATAAAACTCTGAATCATAAAACTCTCTTACTCTCTTGAAAACAATGAACCCATGAAGGGTATTTAACCTAATTGACATGCACACACTATCACTCATAACTGAACTCAATCAACTCACTTAACTCGCTGTCTAACTCGTTCACCAAATATAACTGAAACTCAACTCAACTAACTAACTCCACTTAACTGCATGAGGAAGTAATTATATATTTTAATAGATTTATCTTTCTGCATCATTGAATTCTGAACCTTCTTCAACCCGTGTGTCATCACAATTCAATGGACTTAGATGAGATGGTTCCTGTTTATGTTGCGCCTCATGGTGCGTTCATTACCAATCTTATCCATTTTCCACGTGATCCAAGCCTTAAGTTTTCATAATCAGTGGACATCTATAAACTTTGGACCTAATTGACACTTGTGAAATTCGGATAAAGCAGTGGAAACCGTCATTTTATTTCCTGAATCACAAACAGAAATGTTGTACAAGGACGCAGATGAAAAAGATTATTCTTAGACTATGGAGTTTAGTTTTGCCCATTCTCTTTACTAATAAAATATCTTTCATCTATAATGTGTGTTGTGTTGTTTAAATGGGGAGGCATTTTTCTAGTGTAATGAATTAGAGTATGAGGCTTCTGTTTCTTTTCTCCACTATTAGGTACACTGAGTGTCTTTTCCTTTTCAGTGGCCAAATTTTAATGAGGATAATGCCGACTTTTTCAGGATTTCAAGGTAAAATGACATGTAACCCTGGTTACACCCAATCTTAAGGACTTGGTGGTAGAAAGGAAAAAATGGATTCTTAATAAGTTGAAAGAGATTTCACTATTAAAATTTATCTTTTAACAATCTCAAAGGAGAAAGATCAGAAGGAGATTTTTTTTTTACACACCAAACTATTATCATATTCTTAATTGGAAATTCAGGTCTGTGGACTTCAAGTATTTTCCTTACTGAAATGTCCAACACCAAGAAGTCTTTTTAATGTTCTGAGAAAAATTAAATTGCCAATTTTTGGTGCTATTAGTTTTATGATATGTTGTTTTCTATTTGGATTCCTCTTTTGCATATACAAAACTTTAATTTTCTCCTAGTTATTGGCCATAAATCAGAGCATAAAAATATATCATATCAAGAATTTTTTAGAGCAACTAATGGATTTATTTATTGAAGCCAACATGTTGGGGAAGGGTAATTTTGGATCAATGTGCAAAGGCATTTTGGGTGAGGGTATGCTTTTCGCTGTGAAGGTCTTCAATTTGGGAAATGACCAGGTTGTGTAGAGTTTTAAAACATATTGTAATATCTTGAAGTTTAGTTTTGGATCAATGTTCAAAGGAAATTTGGGTGAGGGTATGCTTGTTATTGTGAATGTTTTCAATTTCTAAAATGACTATGTTTTGAAGAGTTTTAAAACAAAGTATAATATCTTGCAAAATGTTCGATGTCAAAATCTTGCAAGAATTATATTATCATGTTCCAGTATCCATTTCAAAGATTTAATGTTCAATTTTATGGGTCATGGAAGCTTAGAGAAGCATTTATATCCTGATAAAGATGAAAACAATGCTAGGGATATGTGTGAGTTGGGATTGAAAACACGATTAGTGTAACTGCCTCCTCCCACATTTTCCCACTTTCACCGGCTTGCCCGGGGTAAACAAGAGTTTAGGGTCACTATGATAAGACTAAACCTCCTATGTGACCTTAAGGAAATGGAATCGACAACTTAAGACCTTACTGACTTCCCTCAAGTGCTACATGATCTCCAGGAGCAACCCAACCCCTCAAGGTGCCCAACCCCTAAGATAACTCACTTTTTCCCTGACCTAGAGCCCCAGTCACTCCCTTGCCAAAGCCTCCATGCGACTACGGGTCCCTAGTCGCTCCCATAGGCCTACTTCCATGTGACTGTGGACTTTTCTGCTCAGTTCTATGCCAGTGACCCTGAATTCTATGTCACTTTTTTAAGGCCAGGACTCAAACCTCTGCCCATAACTCAATGAAACTTCCAAAGATGATAAATGGCATAGAAACAATACTTGTAAACCAAAAAATGAAAGCAGGACTTAACCCTACCATCTCCAACCGGGAATGACATTCTGTCAAACACTTGGTAAATATGCAACCTACAGGTCATGAATGCAAGTCTGATCATAAGGAATTGAAAACTTATCTTAGGTTTAACAAGAAGTGTCTGTGCCTTCTCACATTAGTTGTCATAACACCAATTAGGTCTTGCATTCGTTATTCATTTATTTAAAAGTAAAAACATGAAAATATCCATGACTGAGAATTGTCATATAACCATGCTTATAACCAACATATAACCATATAAATAACAATAAGAGAACAATCATTAAAGCCACATAATAACAAGTATATTTCCCCATCAAAGCAAGAGAAACTTAGCTCTTACTAACATAGACAAAAGGCGACTAAGTTAGAGACTTCCACATACCACCCGACCATAGATTGGCTGAACCAAATATTTCTTTCAACGAGTTGCCCATGTGCCATATTCCAAGCATGAATGTGGGATCTCATGGGATAAACCAATCCAGTAAAAACCAAGGGAATCTAGAGGTTACACCACCTCCATCCTCACTATATTGTGATCTCACCTGAATTGGTGCCAAGATTACAAAACCAAACCGAGCTTGGATGCCTCAGAATTTATTCTCCAATACCTTTAGGAATTTTCTCGTCTCCACACTCATGCTTTACTGTGTATCCCTCCATTCCTAGTCAAGCGATTCCTAGGCCTTTGGAAATTTTCCTAAGACCACCTCACCAAGATCCAAAATATTCCAGAAATACAAAGCCCAAACTGAGAACAATCCCATCACACCATGGCTATCCTGAAATTGTAAGGATAAGCTAAAATCCATTTTCGAAACCCGAAAAAACCCATTTCAATGACAACAAAAGAACCAAATACCAATGTGCACATACCATGCATGTCAAAACCAGCTAGGAAATCATACAAGCAACCTGTTACCTGCAAGTATTCTCGCTGAAGTTGCTCGATCCATGCATTCCTTTTCTTTCCTTGTCCTTCCTTTGATTCCCGTGTCCTTCCTTTACTTGATTTGTTTCTCCTCTTGGTGGTCTTCTCCTCTCTGAAACTAATTCCAAAACTAAACTGACAAAAGGTTGTGAACTAATCCTCAGAATCCTTTTTATCATTAATGCTTCTAATTTCTTCAAATTTCCATTATTTTCCTTTAATTTCCTCCTCACATGCAACATATGACCTTTCACCTCCCTTTTCTCCTAATTTCCTTTATTTTCATAAATAATATTCCAATTAATGCCTCTTTGCATTTTCAATTATTTTTCCATTTCCTTTGCCAATTATCCCTTAGCCATAAACACAATAAGTGATGCCCACTAGGATATTTTTCGCAACATTCAGCATGGAATATTCATCCCTTGACCGTGGTATTATTTTTCCTTTATTAACTTTATTATGTGAACTTTTAACCCAGGTTTTGTACACACCCCTCCCCCTTAGGGGAACATTGTCATTAGTGTTCATTGACACCTACAACCAGTAAGACCGCTAAAAACAAAAAACATACTACCTATGGAGCTTTATAACCCATTGTTAGTATGAATTCTAATCGTAAGCATACGAAAAAATTCCACTTTAGCTGTGCATAACATACAACCATAACATCAAAGATAGCTACCAATTTCTTTAGATCTGCAGTTAGTTGACCAAGATAAATGTTGCAGAATCCAGATCTATGTAGTAAAAGACGTTAAGCAGTAAATAAAAGCAAGAGTTGCTCCATGTATCCAATAGACAAGACAAGAATTAAAAAAAAAAAAAATTGTATTTTTGACACCTGGGAAGGGAACATAGAAAGATGTTACCAGTCCCCCTCAATGGGATGGGTTCTTGAATGTCCTCAACACTTTAGATCTAAAATCTCTCTCTCTTGATGGTGTAGAAAACCCAGACAAAAAATGGAACTCAAAGGGAGCTCACAAGAAAAATAGTAGCAAAATATGACAATGATGGAGGATCAAAGTTAGACCAAAAGTATAGATCCAGAGTGATCTTTAGGCAAAAAAAGGTAGTGAATGAATGGAAAAACCCTTCTATTTATAACAAAATATTGAGTTAGTCTAGATATTGGTGCATAATTAAAATATTATTAACCAAATCTAGATCCAACTTTTATGGAATATTTTATTATATTTGTTGGAGGAAAAAAGAATTTGAATTTGGTCAAATCCCTTTATTTGTAAATAATAAATAAATAAATGATTTATTTATTATTTTAAGGATGTGGTTGAGTAATAATTAAATAAATAATGATTTATTCAATTATTTATAAATGATTTAGTCAATTTTGACAAGGAATACTATTTAAATAAGGTTTAAATAATTATTTCTAGAAAATAATAAGATAAATAATGATTTATCCAATTGATTTTCCTGTTTTGGGTTAAATATAACTCTGAATATTAATTAAACTGTTGTTTAACTAATTATTCCTTGAGGAAAACCAAACAAATATGGATTTATTCGATATTTCCTCATGGGGTTTCCTGTTTATACCATAAACAACTTAATAAATTAAAGATTACTAAGTTATTTTTCATAGTGAAAGAAATTTTACTTAGGGTAAAATTGGTCTTACATGGTGTACTTTGGTCCATCTAATAGTAACAGGTCAGATGACCAAAAATTGGTCTAACAGATTTCCCCTCAGCATGTGAGCATTAGGAGATAATTGTATGACTGAAGTACGTTGTAAGAACTCAATCACTAGACACTGAAGGGGAAGTCACAAATAGAGAAATATAAGGTAGACCAAAGCGCTAGAGGACAAGACCCTGAGGAGGCGAGAATTACAGGTGCGACAAGTCTCTTTTATGAGTGAGTGCCTGTGCTATAGGCGGCGGGGGAGGCATACCTATGTCCGCCGAGACAAAGTACAAATAATAATGCGTCCAGTAAACAAAGGACTGAACTATATTACATGCTGGCATTAACATGAGCCAGATAAAAACATGATAATGGATCCCACATACATACTGTGCCTGGGATAATAGCCAGGACTTATACAATAATATCTGAGTACATGAGATATAAGTAAAACCAAAGAGGCCCTATAAACATGAGAGGGCTCTGAAAATATGAATGATACATGCGAACTAAAAGGTGATGCATGTGGCTGAGGCCGGAACCATCAAATATGTGGAGCTGCATCGAAGGCTGTAATGAAGAGGTCATTCGGGCATGCAGGGGGCTACCTGAAGGGCCACCCTCTCATGAGGTCTGAAACATCTCACACACACCCAGGAATCACTGGTACAATTTGCTGCATCACTGAACCATCAAGTATACGGATCTCATCATGTTGTAAGGAGCTAGAGCTGAGAAACAATCAAGTCAATGGGCAATGAAGAGTCCTTTTGCCTAATCCGAGGCACCAAACAAGAGTGGTAGCTAGAACCAAGGTACACCACCCTCTAGACCTGTCTTCTGGAATGAATGAGCTGATGTCGACAGAAGTAGGTCAGCCATAGGTGAGGCAATAAGGGATCCTCAACTAAGTCATGAGAGAAAATACTAGAGCAACTGATAGACTGACACTAGGGATGATGATGGAATGGGGGGGTACTGAGTATTAGGTTGACGACTTCCCTTGTTAGAGCATGAAGGGCATGGATGACCTGGCAGCAACTTACACAACATCAAATGGGACAGGGGACAACAGGACTGAAGGCCATAATGTGCGACATGAGAGAGGAACCAAGAAATGAAGGATGGAGGACTATGAGAGGATACAAAGGGACTCTGAATAGACTCCATAAATGCGATGATGACTCGACTTGGATGCTCTAAACAAGGGTGACTCAATGATGCTGCCACACAAAAAAGGCCTAGTGGGGACCATAAAAACATGAGTACAAGATGGTTACTCATGACGAAAATCATCACGAGCATGGAAAAGTATGAAGGAAAAGTGGTGCCCCAAGTACAAGTGTTGCAAGCGAAGAAATTCGATTTTGAGGAGTGGTGAAGTGACCCTTCTTGGAAAAAATGGGTCCTGGTGAAGTATCAAATCATGAAAATCTAACAGATACCCATTTGAGAGCTCAGTGAGAGATTTCCAACAACATAGACGGTTTGGAAAACTGAGCTATGGTTTGGCCACAACAGGAGAAAGAAAAATCTGGGGTTTCTCTTTTAATAAGGCATTTTCTCTCGAAACTCACTCATTTGCAAATGTAGCTGTGGTGAATGTAGAGAGGAGAGAAGGCCCTAAATCTTGCGGTGAACGTAACAGACAAACCGACCGTTGGAATCGAGATCCGTTAGTTGCAGGTAAGAGGCCTAACCCTACTCTTTCATTTCAGTGGATTGAAAGTTCAGTTTAGGTGCCCAGAGCTCAGGCACAGACCCCTACTCCTCTTCACGGCTTGGCCACACTTTTTGGGGCAATATCTGTGACCTGGGTAGCATGTTTTGGGCAGAAAAGTGCGACTTGATAGAGAGGGGTTTTTCAGTGCTTTTTTTGGCTGATAGCTGATTTTTTATGTTTGAATGCAGTCTTTCCTTTCTATACAATGAAAAATATGATGGTTTTGTGCAGATATGGCAGAATTGCAGATCAAATGGAGAGACGAAGACCTAGACACATTACAGTTAGAGATGTGGGAGGATCATGGTGTCCGCAGTGCATTGGCCAGGTTTGGGGTCTTGAAGTTTGTGGAGAACCCTTTGATGAGAGCTGGGGAGCCCTTGTTGGCCCGGATTGTCAATTATTGGGATCCAGACCATGAGGTCTTTATAGTGCAGGGGCACCGGATCGAGTTGACAGTCCAGGATATATATTTTCTAACTAGTCTCCCACCACTTGGGATTGTTGAGATTCAACAAGATGATGAGCTTAGTGAAAAGAGTCGCCTTCACTAAGTGGGCCCGGAGGCTATTTTTGGCGCAAAGTCTACTTTTAGACTATGTGTATTTTTAGACATGTCGATCATATTCTATGAGTTGTAGGATGCTATTTGTGGATGGTTGGTCAAGTTGGAAAAATAGATGGACTTATATTTTTAGACATATTGGGCGGAGTCTATTTTTAGACTGCCAATCTAAAAATAGATATGTTGAATATTATTAGCTCTTAATAATATTTGGACTCTAAACATTATCTTATTCTCTTGGAGCACTTTAGTTAAGTGCACAGATGTGGCACGGTAGCTGACAAAAGGAATTACGTTATTCCTGAGGGTTTACTAGAGCTATTGCATGGAGGACTTCAGTTAGAACTCCTGTGACAGAGTTTTGTGGAGTTGGAGAAGTAGTTGGTGGAGTTGTATTTAGTTTAACTCAGTTAGACTCAGTTGAGCTAGTTATATCTAGTCTAACTGATTGATACACTAGTGAGAGTGGAGTGAATTAATTAGTTAATTAATTCACAAATAATAACTCATTAATCAACTGAAGAATACATCAGTTAACTACAGTGCATGGCAGTTTCAGTGGAGACCAGTGGAGAGATAGGTGAAAGAGCAAGTGTGACTATCAGTTGTGACTATAGTGATGCATTGATTGCATCCAACACTTAATGGAGATGCCAATGAGGATTGCACAGTCAATCCAAGGTTAATTTGAATTCATTCAGAGCTATTCTTTAGCAGGGATTGCGCAGTAGAGGTAGGCTAGCAGGTGGCAAAGATCGGTGCATGGATTTGCAAGATTGAGCCTAATTAGTGTGTAGCGATTGTATTATACTGAGAGCTTGATATGATTAGCTTTGTATGAGGATTGTTACATGATCTCTATGACATATATTATATACATATAGTTGGGGTTTTCAGCTTCAGGCTTTCTCGTTAAACAACTGTGTTAATGTGTGTGAATTTTTATGGTTTCATGTGCGCTTTGCAATCTTGATTTAATTTCCGCAAATGATCAATGGTGGAATAGATTCTGTATTTTGCATGAAGTTAAAATAGTGTGAGATCAAGAGAATCTTGGACATATAACACATAATTTATATAATTTCTACATGGTATCGGAGCATTATTGATCATTGGAGGAGATTGCAATTATTGAAGAAGTTGAGTTTTGTGCTGGTGGAATTCGAATTTGCTACAGTGTTTTCTTGGTGTCGAAGTTGAGCATTCATTGAAATGTCTTTCAACAGATTGCGATTGGAGTATGCCCTTGATGGGAGCTCAAATTATATTGCATGGAAGGACAAGATGGAGGCGGTGCTGGAGGATAATGGGTTGAAGGAGCTCATAGATGCTAATATTCCAAAGCCTGCTTCTAGCAATGCAGCCACACTTGATGCATGGCAAAAGAAGGTAGCAAAGTGTCAAAGGATTCTATTGGAAGGTGTGAAGGACCACATTGTGTCCAGCCTTCATGGGAAAGCCACTCCATTCTTAATGTGGAAGGCTTTGACAGATTTGTTCCAAAGCAGAAGTGACCAGAGGAAGTTGGCGCTTAAAGAATAACTCGGGGGGAAAATAAAAAATGGAGAAAGGTATTGATGTATACCAAAAATACCTCACAAATTTTTCCTTGCAAGGAGATGGTGGGAAGTGTGGGGGTGACTGTTGATGATGAGTAATTGGTGAGCTTGGCTCTCCTTGGGCTTCCGAAGAGTTGGCATTCCTATCAGGACTTTGTCAATGGTCGGGAGAAACTGCCAGGATGGGAGTGACTTTGGTCGGATCTTGTGCAGGAGGAGATAAGGCGGGGTACCAGGGATGGATCTTCATCGAAGAATGAAGATGAAGAAAATTGTGCTTTGGCTTCCAAAGCTCGAAAAGGAAAAGGAAATAAATCTTCCAAATCTGAAGCTAAAGGCAAGAAGCAGGACTTGTGCAAGGTGAAGTGTTTTCACTGTCACCAGCATGGGCGTTATGCCACTAATTGCCCACAGAAGAAGAAAAATAAGAGCACTGCTAGTTCTGCAGCAGGAGAGGCCTTAGCCTTGCAGTTTGAGCTGGATTTTTCTTTGATCACATGCTTGGTTTCAAGTGTGATGGGATCGGTGTGGTTTCTTGACAGTGGTGCGTCTTTCCATATGACCGGAGACAAAGATTTGTTTAGTGATCTGGAGGAAAAGGATCTTGGAGTGCACATCGATATGGGCGATGATGGAAGATACAGTGCGACTGGTATCGGGACCATTTCCTTTGAGAGGGAGTCCGGTAAAACTTTCATCTTGAAGGATGTCATGCATGTTCTAGGATTGAAGAAGAATTTGATCTCTGTGGTGATGTTGGAAGACAAGGGTTATGATGTTGTTTTCAGTGAGGGAAAAGCCTTCCTTCGACATAAAACAACTGGTCAAACCAAGAAGATAGGGATTTTAGTTAAGAATCTTTATCAATTGCAGGTATATGACTGCGCTGCAATGGCAGGAAAAGCAGAAGGAGTGGTGAGACGGGATGAGGGCGAATTGTGGCACAGGAGATTGGGCCATCTTCACCATGGCGCTTTGAAAATTTTGCAGCAGATTTCTACCGGGCTTCCTAAAGGTACACTTGTGCAGTCAAATCAGTGCAAGGGATGTACTTTGGGAAAATTTTTGAAGACCACTTTTCATGAGAAGGATAGTCGCGCCTCAACGATCCTTGAGAGAATTCACACAGACGTGTGTGGACCTTTCTCGGTTGCTTCAACAGCAAAGCACAGGTATTATGTGATATTTGTTGATGAATTTTCTCGTAAGTGTTGGATCTTCTTCATGTAGAAGAAGAGCGAGACATACTCAAAGTTCTGTGAGTTCAAGGCGCTGGTTGAGAAAGAGTCGGGGAAGCAGGTGAAAGCTCTAAGGAGCAATAATGGTGGTGAATACATCTTTGGTGAATTCAAAGACTTCTGTAGCAAAGAAGGAATTCAAAGAGAACTCATAGCGCCTCATAACCCACAGCAGAATGGGGTCACGGAGAGAAAGAACAGAAATATTGTGGGTGCTACACAGGCGATGTTGCATGATTAGGGCCTTCCCATACACTTGTGGGTTGAGGCATGCAACACTGCGGTTTATGTGCAAAACTGTTGTCCTCATAGAGTACTTGGCATGAGTACACCTGAAGAGGCGTTTTCTGGTAAGAAGCCTGATATTTCTCATTTGAAGATTTTTGGCTCACCTGTTTACATTCATGTAACGAAGGATGCCGAGGGCGGCGGGCGGCCGCGAGGTTGGGATATTTTGGGTACACGGAGAGAAACACCCCCAATTATTGTGTGTGTATTTTCCAGACAGTTGGATGACTGTCGTGCGACGGGATATCAAATTTCATGAGGAGAAAGCCATGAAGTTGTCACTTGAGAGGGAGCTACACTTGCATGCAGATGAGGAGCTACTTGTTCCTAAAGATGAGCCTCAAGATGTGGATCAGCCACAAGAGAAGGTTCATGGAGTGGAAGAAACCACTCATGCAGTGCTAAACATTAGAGGGCGGAAGCGCACTACAGAAGCTGAGCAACTGAATCTTGATGCAGTACAGAATGTAGGAGTTCCTACATCACAGCGCAGACAGAGACAATCACCTGACCTATTTACTAGATACATGGCTCTGATGAGAAAGTGTATCGTGACGGAGCCATCCTCTTTCAAGGAAGCTGTGGAGGATACCGCATGGGTAGATGCCATGGTGGAAGAGTATGATTCGATTGTTAGAAACAGTGCATGGGAGATTGTCCCAAGGCCGGAAGGGAAATCAGTGGTAGGTTCGAGATGGATCTACAAAGTGAAGCAAGCTGCTGATGGGAGCATCGAGAAGTATAATGCAAGATTTGTTTCCTGGGGCTTCTCACAGATCGAGGGGATCGACTATGAAGAAACCTTTGCACCTGTCGCAAGGTATTCTTCCATACGGACCATCCTTGATCTGTCAGCGCAGATGGGTTGGCACATTCATCAAATGGATGTGAAGACTACGTTCCTCAACAGAGTCATTGAGGATGAGGTGTACATTGAGCAGCCTGAAGGATTCAAAATCTTCAGCAGTGAGTCGCATGTGTGCAGGCTCAAAAGAGCGCTGTATGGGCTGAAACAAGCACCTCATGCTTGGTAGACACGGATAGACAGTTATTTCACCAGACTTGGTTTCGCCAAGAGTGAGGCGGATCCAAACCTATACCAGATTGTGGTGGAGGGTAAGCTTTTGATCATTGTGCTTTATGTCGATGATTTAATACTAATGGGTGATGAACTGTTGATACACTCATGCAAGGCATATATTGCAAAGGAGTTCGAGATGAAGGACTTGGGCCTTCTTCATTATTTCCTGGGATTGGAAATTTTGCAGCGGAAAGGTGAACTATTTTTGTCTCAAGGCAAGTATGCCCGGGAGATACTAGAGAAGTTTCACATGCAAGGCTGCAAGCCTATCACACTCCTCTTCCTGGTGGTTGGAGGAAAGAGGATGCTACATCGGCAAAGGTAGTGGATGCCACTGTTTATCGAAAATTGGTTGGTTCGCTCATGTATTTATTCAATACACGACCGGACATATGCTATGCTGTGAACCAGCCTTCACAAGCAATGGTTAAGCCTACCAAGCTCTTTTGGAAGGAAGGAAAGCATGTCCTGAGGTATCTCAGGGGCACATCTGGATATGGATTGTGGTACAGACAGTCGAATGAGGTGAAGTTGCATGGCTTCACGGATGCAGATTGGGCAGGAAGCCCAACAGTCAGAAAGAGCACATCTGGAGGGATTTTCAGTATCGGATCTACAACAGTTTCTTGGTATAGCAGGAAACAAAGATCCGTGGCACTCAATTCAGTGGAGGCCGAGTACATGGCAGCAAGTTTGGCTACATGCGAGGCTATATGGATGAGGAAGATCCTGGTTGGTTTGTTCGGTTCTCATTTAGATCCCACGGTGATATATTGTGATAATCAGAGTTGCATTAAACTCTCAGTTAATCCTGTGTTTCATGATAGATATAAACATATTGACATCCGGTATCATCATATCAGAGATTATGTGCAACAGAAGATCATGTTGCTTTCTTACATTCCTACGGAGGATCAGGATGCAGATATTCTGACGAAGGCGCTCACCAGGAGAAAATTCGAATACCATAGAGACAGGATCGGGGTGGCAGATAATCCCCTATCTTGTTGAGAGGAGTGTTGAGATTAATGAGATGATGAGCAATGAAGTCGCCTTCACTAAGTGGGCCCCGCGAGCTATTTTTAGCGCAAAATCTATTTTTTTAGACTATATACCATCATATTCTATGAGTTTCGGGGATGCTATTTGTGGATGGTGGTCAGTTGGAAAAATAGACGGACTTCTATTTTTAGACATATTGGGCGGAGTCTATTTTAGACTACCGATCTAAAAATAGATATGTCGAATATTATTAGCTCTTAATAATATTTGGACTCTACTTGATATCTTGTTATAGCAGAGCATGGAGTTAAGTGCACAAATGTGACATTAGGCGGCAGAGAGAATTACCTTATTCACGAGGGTTTTACACAGGCTATTGCATGGAGAGTTTTCAGTTAGAAGACTTCAGTGACGGAAGTTTGGTGGAGTTGGAGAAGTAGTTGGTGGAGTTGTATTTAGTTTAACTCAATTAGACTCAGTTGAGCTAGTTGTATCTAGTCTAACTGATTGATACACTAGTGAGAGTGGAGTGAATTAATTATTTAATTAATTCACAAATAATAACTCATTAATGAACTGAAGAATACATCAGTTAACTAAAGTGCATGGTAGTTTCAGTGGAGACTAGTGGAGAGATAGGTGAAAGAGCAAGTGTGACTATCAGTTGTGACTATAGTGATGCATTGATTGCATCCAACACTCAATGGAGATGCCAATGAGGATTGCATAGTCAATCCAAGGGTAATTTGAATTCATTCAGAGCTATTCTTCAGCAGGGATTGTGCAGTAGAGGCAGGCTAGCAGGTGGCAAAGATCGGTGCATGGATTTGCAATATTGAGCCTGATTAGTGTGTAGCGATTGTATTATACTGAGAGCTTAATATGATTAGTTTTGTATGAGGATTGTTACATGATCTCTATGACATATATTATATACAGATAGTTGGGGTTTTCAGCTTCTGGATTTCCCATTAAACAATTGTGTTAATGTGTGTGAATTTTTATGGTTTCATGTGTGCATTGCAATCTTGATTTAATTTCCGCAAATGATCAATGGTGGAATAGATTCTGTATTTTGCATGAAGTTAAAATAGTGTGAGATCAGGATAATCTTGGACATGTAACACATAAGCTATATAATTTCTACAGGGATGGTGGGGAATATGTAGCCAGTTTTACCGTGAGGGTGGAACATCATGGAGTTTGTATAGCGCCATTGTCAACTAGGCCTCCATGTCAAGGGGACATGGATATCGATCGGGGATCTAGAGAGGTTCGAGACCCATGCTGTGGTCGCAGTGGTGCTATGGATCCTGGGCAACTAGGCACTCCATCACATCACTAGGGGTCAGATGATGCTTGTTGAGAGTGTGTTGAGTGGGACCTACTATTGGTGGGCCCAAATGATGTTGTCGTCATTGAAACGACAGTTGTCGCTCTGCAAGCGACAAGTGAACCATGATTGTGCATATGGCATAGTGTTGTGCTCACTCTTCTTTGAGAAGATCCTGACACTTCTACCTCACATGTAGATCCTGGATGGGGGCTCGAAGGAGCCTAGGATGCGCTGGTGGGGGTGACTACTGTGTAGAGGGGGAGGTGGGGTAGTCGGACGGGTGTTCTGACCTGAGTTCTTTGCTCATTGGGATCAAATTGCACTGTACATAGACGACTATCCCTATAGTGGGATGAGTTATCGTGGGGACCCAGACTTGCCACTGCTGCTTGGTCAAGTATGGGGGCCCGATGGTAAGTGACAAGTTTCTAATCTTTTATGTGCATTTTAAAGTTTCAGAATATTGTATATGGTACTGATTCTTTCACTTTTGGTATGCACATATGACACCGATAAAACCGGCTGGGTACATGGGACGTCCTGCAGTATCAGGTAAGCTACAGGACCTAGTGGATCAAGAGCACCACAAAATGAGGATGCAACGACCCTCCTGGAGGACATCCGTCGTAGATGTGAGAGGCTTTTGACCGGTGTTTCAGAGCACAGTTGGCAAGACTTGGATGACCAGTACATAGAGCCATGTATTGGTCTACCCTCGGAGTGGTGAGGGGTCATGCGGTGCATGGCGATGGTCAGACAGGGGATGCATGATCTACGAGATTAAGGAGCAGAGCCATTGGCTTGGGATCCTCCAGATAGTGATTAGGTGTAGGGGCATGTGGTGCCCCTAGTTTTGATTTTTTGCAACATGCTATGGGCATGTCATATGTATCATATTTAATGGACTCTAAAACATTTTATACGACATATATTATGGATATGCATCGCTTTAATGGTTTTATGTTATTGTCTTGTGTTAAATGCGTGTGATAAATGCCAATCTAGAATATTTTTTACAATGATATCTACATAGTGATTTTTTCCTCTAAGTATATGAGTGAATGTAATGATTTCAAATTTACACATCAAAAGCTTCACTCATAAATATATTCTAAAAAGGATAGGATTATGCACACAATAAACACTGTTCTATTGCATGACAAGAAGCAGGGAATCTAAATGAACATGAAGGTGAAGGATGTGATGGGAAAGGGCATCGACTAATAGACATAGAACTGCATCATATTCGGCATAATTGTTGGTGGCAGTACCAAAGCATACATCGTTCGAGAGGACAAGCAAATGTAAAGGAGTAAAAATGGCCCAACCTGCCGAGGCTAGATTCCGGGAGTAGCGAATTGCACCATCAGCATAACCGATATAAGAAGTGGATGGGGGTCCATCTGAAAGGTGCCACAAGACAAAAAATGAGAGAATGATGAACAATGCTGGAAACCCGAACGCAAGGTAGAAATCAAACAAACACCGCTAGAGGGAGTGTTCTAGGTAGGATGGCTACCACCCGCATAGTAACTGATAGCTGTGGGGGAGCTACCGTGGGGGCAACTTATGTTTAGGTCGCGAAAGTCACCATAGACACGTATGGTGCCATTCCTCTTAAGGGTGGGAAAGATGAAGTCAGGGGTGGAAAAAGCTTCCATGATGTCGTAATTACAGTAAAAAATGGGGTGACTAGTGGAAGGGTAACCACATGACGCAGCAAGGCTACCTAACTCATCATCATGAGAAGAAAGGTTCACATGCACATCGTCACAGGGGGTGATGGAAGGACAAGTAGATAAGGGATCCACTGATGTTGAGCCCAGGGTGATCACTGAAGGGAGGTCAAGTAAAACAGAAGGGGAAGTTTCGGAGGGAGTTTCCACTGTGGATCTCATGAATGATGACAGGTAGAGGATGGTGGCTGACAACTCCATCATCTCGAAATTTGGAGGAGGAATGTCAATGGGAGCAGAGGTATCCTTAGATTGGCTCGAAGAATACTACGCGAGGATGGGAGAGGTGGACTAATTCTGTTCAATCTCGTACTCCTGAACTACCTCCAAAGAGGCGTGGTAATGCATGAGGCGGGGACAACGATGGGTATAATGACCATGCATTAGGGGGATTTTGAGGTCTAAAATGGGCCTCCTAAGAAAAATGAACAACAAAAATCAAATTTATAAGAACCAATAGGATTCAAGATGATGATGTCAACCATGGGGGATGATTCACCATTTTTTAAGTAAAATGGTAAAAATATTAAAAAATAATAAAATAATAAAACTACTTTTTCAACTCGTATTTTCAACTTATCTCCCAAAGTTTTTACTCAAATTTCGAGCGGGAATACTCGTTGGATGCAAAATTTAATTCCTCATCCAAGGAGTACCCATGTTGCATACGTTCGATGGACCCTTCTACACGAAAAATGAGAAATACATAAAAAAACGTGATTACAATCACGTTTTTCATGTATTTCTCATTTTTCGTGTAGTAGAACAATAGAAGTATGCAACGTAAATCCTTGGATGAAATTAGTACCGTCAACAATGCTCGTTCGAAATTTGATAATAATTTGGGAGAATGGTTTAAAATATGAGTTGAAAAAGTAGTTTTTTCATTTTTCCCTCTAAAATTTGATGATGTCATCAAATCTTATTTGATTTTTTCCACTATTATTTTATAATTTCCTTAGGAGGCCCATTTTAGACCTAAAAATTCCCCTAATGGGATATCACACAAAGCACAGGTTTGGTTGGTGTGAATAGTCTTGGGGTTCTTGGCTGCAGTCGAGGAAGGTATAGAGGTTTCCGGGATCGCAGAATCAGGGAATGCGACATTAACCATGGGCTTGATGCAAGGAAATGCAGGACAATGATAGGTGGCATGATCGACAAAATGACACAAAGCACACGGGGGAATACACTTTGGAGGCTGAGAAGGAGCAGGGTCAGTCAAGGTAGCCTTGTCTGTTGTTGCCTTCTTGCAGGCTTTGCCCCCTTTACCCGAAGCTGTCGCAACAAGAGGAGGTTCCTGTTGAGGTGGCTGAGGCATGGTAGTAGAGGGAGGGGTCATAGGGATCGGTTGAACCAGGATCAAAGCAAGATAATGTTTGGGCTGACGAGCCAGGGTAGCAGCTAGGGGATCAATGTACCATACTGGGATCCCCAGGGTCAGGTTAGGAAGGTATAACGTAGCCATAACAGGTACCAAGAACACTCTAGGAGGGGGAGCTAAGAATGGTATCTGACTGGAGGGGTAATGGCCAGGTGAGACAGCTCCAAGATGGTTAAGGCCAGGAGGAACCGTGCCAGGAGGGTAGAGAGGCTCATGGATACTAGCTGCAGATGAGGGGCCTTGAGGAGGGGGTCCTGAAGGCTGATTCAAAGTGCTCGGAGCAGGTTGCAAAGGGTGGGGCTGCTGACTAGTCAAAGCAGGCTGCTTGAGGTCAGCCTGGGACGATTTCATCATGCAAACGTTCAACGAGCTAGGATCAGATACAGGAGGAGGGAGACCAGGGAAAGAACCAAGAAAAGAGGAGTCTTTGTAGACTCTGGGTGAGACACTGGTCAAAGGTTCAACGGTTTTCTTATTGGCCACCGAAGAGATGATGGACTCAGGGGAGGTCTGAGACTTTGGTTCGTAATATGTCAACTGGTCAATGGTGACTATATTTCCATTATGAGGAAAGGACATCTTGTGGTGAAACATAGATGGGACAACAGACATCACATATGTGTATCTACGACCCAATAGAATGTTGTAATCTAAGGGGGCATTAATTAATTCTACGTCAACGCAAACAGTCTTTCCTGTAAGAGTAATAGGAAAGTTGTGGAACATGCCGATGGGCTTGGAAGAGTGGCCATCCCATGCTCAGAGGGTGATAGTGGAAGGGGCCAACTCAGGAGATCCGAGTTGTTTCCAAACCGAAGCGAACATCACACAGATGGATGCCCCCTCATAAATGATACAACGGGAGACGTTGGCATTCCGGATCTTGACGGGGATTTGGAAAGCGACAGAAGTAGGAAGGGGAGGAAGTTCTGACCAGTCAACATCAAAGATGATCAAACGATCATCTGAAGGATCTACAACGCTCAAAGAAGTTAATAGAGATTTTCGTTGTGAAGGGCATGATTGGAGGAGTTCCAGCGTTGAGATGGTAGTAGGAGATTACGCCAAATCATCTACTATACTATACAAATGGGTAGCTTTTCCAGAAGTAGCGTTTCGGCGTAATGGTCCCTTGGGGATCTTGGTATGAACCTCCGCCTTAGGCTGAGGGATCTATAAAGGACCATTGGTTGTCGAAAGAGGCATTTGTAGAACCAGAAGAAGGGGGCTCGGGGGCAGACGTAGTGGGAGGCTTGTTGTACTGACGAGACTGATTTTGAAGGTTGAGGTCAACGGTAATGGGTTGGTTAGAGTTCATCATGATAATTTGGTAATTAGAGGTACTAGACGGAGGAGTTTGAGTGGCCGCTTGACCTTCAAGTGGTTGGGTAGCCACGAATCCTTGCTAAGGGAAAGGATTGGTAAACACAGCCGGTTGGATAGGTGCAACATTAGGAGGAACCGAAGGGGAGACTTGTTGTCCTTAGGATGCTGCTTGAGCTTCCCACGTCTTCCACATCTGAGGTAAAAGAGGACAATTGTGGGTGTAATGACCATAGACACCGCAACGAGAACATGGTTTGTTCGTGCGAATAGGCCTGTCCTGCTTAGGCTGAGTGCTCTGTTGCTAGTTAGCAGTGTTAGGTGCATTCCCCTGGGGATTAGGTCCTAGGTTACTGGGGGCAGATTGATTTTGGGTGCCTTTCCTCTCCTTTTTGGAAGTATGAGGATTAGTCATGCCTGTTGTGCATATACCTTCCCTTGGGTCACCAGTAGCTGTTGTTGCAAGGATTGAGAAGGCAAGGGAGGTGGGGGTGCTAATGTTGGAGGAGCTGGAGCACCAGGCTGCAGATACGGATAATAAGGAGGTTGGGAAACATTGTGGTAAATAGGAGGTTGGGAAAAAGGAGGAGGCATGATGTATCCTGGATACATGCTACCGAGAGGAGGAAAAGTGCTAGAGGAGCTGGCCCCTCCCTGAGGGAAACCATAACCCATGGGAGGATGAGTGTATGGATGAGAAAGGGTTCCAATGATACCATCGGCGGCATGGGATCCCCCGGTGCATTGGCACCATCGAGTCTAGGGAGATCAGGTAAGATGGTATAAACATAACCAGACTGTGCGTAGATCAAGTCATATTTCAATGCAATCTGGAGAGCAGCTTCTTTGGTCTGAGGGAAATGATATGCAACATCTTTTCCAATAGTAGGCAAAAGGGATCTAAGGAACCAGTCCATGTAGACATGGTCTTCGAAGGTAGGGGCTTGACATAGGCTCTTTCTTCTTTGCAATTCCTGGACATGATTGGATAGGCGGGTCGCAGACGATTGGCGGAAAGAGGTCAAAAGTTCGGTACCAGTGTTACAACGAAGGGGAAGCTGGAAATAAGACAGAAAAACCCTGGCAAGAGTCGCAAAAGTAGTATGAGAGGAGGAGGTCTGATAAACATACCACTTGGAAGCTTCTCCAGTAAGCGTACGTTGGAACAACCAAAGATGGGCATAGTCATCAGTGATGGAATTAGACGAACACCACATGTGGAAAGATCTAACATGGTTTGTCAGATATTATCTAGCAAGACCTTCAAACTTGGAGATGTTGGAAGGGAGCTTGGTTGGCATAGCAGGCCAACCAGCATCATGGTGTATGGGGTCATTGATCATCTGGTTAAAATCGGGAAGACCGAGGTCTGCCATATAAGGGAGCAAGGGAGCAACCAGTGTAGTTCCTGTTGCAGTCCCACTAGTAGTATTCCTAGCATTAGGGCCAGGGCTACCACCAGCGTTAGGTCTTGAACCAGACATGGTGAAGATGACAGGGGGAGAAATGGGAATGGAACCTAAAGGGGAACCCAATGAACCAAAAGAGGAGTTGGAATGGGGACTCGGTGGAGGACTAACTCGAATCCTACGTGGAGGAGTGAGTCTTCCTAACGGAAAATGAGGATGAAGGCCAAGAAGTCTCCGAGATAAATGCCTTGGGGGTACAAAGATGATAGAACAAACACGGATCACAAAAGGAAGAGAGACCAACAAGGGAAAGGAGGTGCAGGTTCAAATTATTACAATGTCGAAAAAAAGGCAGAGAGGTGCAGGATCAATTGATTACAATGTTAAAGTCTTTACTTGGTGGTTTTAACCAAGCGCTTCTTCACTTAGGGTGTGTGTGTTAAGTGTGTTAATTTTAATTTTTAAACCCAGATGTTTGTAGAGAAAAAATAAAAAGTGTGTTGTATAACTGTAAATAAATCTGCAGATAATAATAAATGAAACTGAATATAACCGAAAATAAATAGCTAATTATGCATTAATCTAAACCCAGGAGGTGAGCCTCTCAACAAGTAGTCTCAGGGTGGGAAAAAATCTAGTCAAAACACACTAGCCAATGGATCTAAATTTGGGAGGGACAATGATCCAAAGGTTAGATCTGCAAGAAATAGGTACAGACAACAACAAAAAACCAGAGGGAAAAGTGCCACAAATGAGGTGGCGAAAGGCTACAACCTGGAGGGAAGCAGAGGGGACCCTAGAGGAAGACCCAAGAAAAATTGAAAAGATGTGTTTTGGATGGATGAATAACGAATTTGAAGTGGATCTGAAGGTGAGGGATCAACTCTGAAAAATGGCTGAACACACTGAAATTTCAGATGACTAGCTTCGGCTACATTCATCCTAGAAAGGTGGAAGGGTACTGAAGCCCTAGGGGGCTAGGTTCCCCACTCCAATGAGTAAAATAGAGCAAGTACATGTCAAAAACCGGCAGAGATGAGGTTCAGACAACCCTGAACAAAGGCCTAGACAAGCCCAAATTTTTTTTAGAAAAATTCCCGCAAAACATTCAAGTCGCAGTTTCTGACCTGATTTCTGTAGAGGTCGCAGGTTTGGGGCTGTTTTATACGTCCTGGAGGTTCAGGTCACAGGTTTTGGCCTAAAAAGTGCGACCTTCACTTCTGACACTCTCAGGATCAGGTTTCAAAAAAAAAATTCGTCTCAGCTGCGGCTGATGCTTGTCACCTACGCAATAGGTCCGGAAAGACACTGAAGTTAGAATTTTTACTTTTTAAGGGTTTTATAGGTTAAAAACAACATCGAGAAAAGAAAAACAAGAAGTTAAAAAGAAACCCTAGGGTTTGGAGCAGCTGGTCATGCAGGGATCTGAAAAACGACAGAGGTTGTAATCGTAAACACTTGTGGAGTCGCCAGTTGTTAGTATGAATTCTAATCGTAAGCGTATGAAAAAATTCCACTTTATCTATGCATAAAATACAACCCTAACATCAAAGATGGTTGCCAATTTCTTTAGATATGCAGTTAGTTGACCAAGATAAATGCTGCAAAATCCAGATCTATGCAGTAAAAGACATTAAGCAGTAAATAAAAGCAAGAGTTGCTCCATGCATCCAATAGACAAGACAAGAATATTTTTAAAGAATTTTTGTATTTTTTACACCTGTAAAGGGAACATAGAAAGATGTTACCAGTCCCCTTCAATGGGATGGGTTCTTGAATGTCCTCAGAACTTCAGATCTAAAATATCTCTCTCTTGATGGTGTAGAAAACCCAGACAAAAAATGGAACTCAAAGGGATCTCGCAAGAAAAATGGTAGCAAAATATGACAATGATGGAGGATCAAAGTCAGACCAAAAGTATAGATCCAGAGTGATCTTTAGACAACAAAAAGTAGTAAATGAATGGAAAAACCCTTCTATATAACAAAATATGGAGTTAGTCTAGATATTGGTGCATAATTAAAATATTATTAACCAAATCTAGATCCAACTTTTATGGAATATTTTATTATATTTTTTGGAGGGAAAAAAAATTTGAATTTGGTCAAATCCCTTTATTTGTAAATAATAAATAAATAAATTATTTATTTATTATTTTAAGGATGTGGTTGAGTATTAATTAAATAAATAATGATTTATTCAATTATTTATAATTGATTTAGTCAAATTTGACAAGGAATACTATTTAAATAAGGTTTAAATAATTATTCCTAGAAAATAATAAGATAAATAATGATTTATCCAATTGATTTTCCTGTTTTGGGTTAAATATGACCAGGAATATTAATTAAATTTTTGTTTAACTAATTATTACTTGAGGAAAACAAAAAAAAATATGGATTTATTTGATATTTCCTCATGGGGTTTCCTGTTTAGACCATAAACAACTTAATAAATTAAGGATTACTAAGTTATTTTTCATAGTGAAAGTAATTTTACTTAGGGTAAAATTGGTCTTACATGGTGTATTTTGGTCCATCTAATAGTAACAGGTTAGATGACCAAAAATTGGTGTAACACCCATCTTGTTGCAGTATTTACAATAACAACCTTCTGAAAATCAAAACCATCATGAAAAACATGAAAATATGACCACCATACCACTTATTGGAGCTTTATAACACAGTTCATTGTGATATTTACAATAACAACCGCACATACTTATGCACATTTTCTTCAACCAGAAAATAACCATACCATTTATGGAGCTTTATAATACATCTTGATACAGTATTTACAATAATATACACATATACACATACGGATATTTTCTCAACCAAAAAATAAAAGGATATGATGCCAACATCCGCAACAAGGGAATCCAGAGGCTCACACCTCCACCCTCAAAGTAATACCATTATTTAGCTCCTTCCCAGGAAGTCTAGAATCCACTACCAAAGTCAACATGTATCTAATGTATAACGCCATGATCCTTGCGCTACCTGTTCCCTCAATGAACAGTTACTGGTTCATTGTTCCAGGGCACATTACCAATATGCATCTGATTCCATCTGGCAATGCTAATATCCTTAACAAATCCATTCCCCCAACCTTCCCATCCCTTCTACACATTCCCTTAGGAAATCCAACCACCCCCTTCCATGCAGGCACTCACCTTCCAAGTTCCCCGACATCCCCTTTCATGGGTGATCCATCCCTTGGCATGGTTTCCTCGCATAGGAAAATAAAAAAACCAAGGCATACGCCTACCTCAAAACCATCATATCGGTCATAGAATGCTCATCGAAATCAATGGAAACTATGGGGTACCAATGTCCCACAATGGCCCTGCTCCTAAATTTCTTCACCAGCATACTACTACATGTTCCAATTTATTTTGTTGCGGCTAATTCTTGCACTCAATTTTAACCACCCACACTAGGCATTTTCAACCACCCAAACTGAGAATTTCCATGCTTTCTTGTACCAAGAACATAATTTCCATTATATTCAAAATAAATTGTAGTAAACTCAAATCACACCTCCTTGGTGGCTCACCAATAAGGTACACTTGCAATTCTTTTTACATCCTGTCATAACAAGTCAAACCAGATCTTTGACCAAACGATCATGTATAACCATATCTCATCTAGTTAGCTGAAAACACAACCATCATAAATCAAAATCATATATTACATGTATAATGAAAATTGAAATAAAATACTCATACTCATATTTCAAATGGTTCATTGCTTCTACCTTTGTTCTTTACCGTTTTCATACATACTGAATCAGTTTCCAAATCTAGTAAGCACCTAGTGCCTTCTCTTTATGAAACAAGGGAATCCGAAGACTAAACAACCTCCTCGCTCAATAGAAAAAAAGGTATCTTGTGACTAAACCGCCTCCACCCTCAATATCAACAATAAGGGCCCAGACAATCCATACTTGTTTTTCCCATCACACTGTGCAACACATACACATAAAAAATGTACAACACAACACATAAAACTACACTCGGTGTACAACGCCACACATACACATTGATCTGGTATAAAACACAACACATACACCTACACCCAATGTACGATGCCACAAATACACCTACACCTAGTATACAACACAACACATACACCTAAAACTGGGGTACAATGCCACAAATACACCTACACCTAGTGTAGAACACGACACATACACCTAGATCCGGTGTACAACATAACACATACACCTACACCCAATGTATAACACGACACATACACCTACACCCACTGTACAACACAACACATACACCTACACATGGTGTACAACACAATACATATATGCACACATTGTACAATACCATGAATACACATGTCACGATACAACGACTACACAATATCCATAACACCATAAAAAACGTACACAACACAACATGTACGACATTTACACCATACCCCATGTACACATCGCCACCTGCATAATGCTTACATGACACACAATGTACATAGCATCACCTACTGAACATGTACACAACACCTAATGTACACAGCACCACCTGCACAATGTGTACATGACACCACATGTACACAATACCGCATGCACACAACACCACATGTACATAGCACTGCATATCCCATGCCCACGTCACCATATGTACACAACACCACATATCCAACATTCCCCCAACACCATATGTACACGACACTGCTTATACAACATGTACACAACACCGTAAGTACATAACACCACATATACAACACATACACAACACCATATGTACATAGCACTGCATATACAACACGTACATAGCACCATATGTATATATCATAGCATATACAAAATACACACAACACCATATGTACATAGCACTTCACATACAACACTTACACATAACCATATGTACATAGTACCATATATGCAACATGTGTAGAAATTTGAATAACTGATATGTTATCCACCGAGATTCTCCTGATCACACACTATTTTAGCTTCATGCATAATACAGAATCTCTTCTACCATTGATCATCACATGCGGAAATAAAATCAATTGCATGCACACATTAAAGCCATAAAAATTCACACATGTGAACACAGTATTTCATGGGAAAGCTTAAAGCTGAAAACCCCCAACTATCTGTATATTATACATGTCATGGAGATCATGTAACAATCATAGTACAAAGCTCTTTGCAAGCTATCATGCACTACCTCCCTTGCTACACACTATCAAGCTAGATCTAGCAAAACTCATGCTCCAACCTTTAGCCACTTGATAGCCAACTTGAATTGCGTGTTTCAATGCTATGGGATGGTCTCTTTATATAGATAAACCACCTAGATTGAACTGCACAATCCTCATTGATTACTCCACCTATCTGTGTGTTGCAAATAGCAACAATATAGTCACAACTGATAGTTAACCTGCTCTTTCACCTATTTCTGCACTGGTCTCCACTGAAATTGTCCATGCACTGAAGTTAACTGATGCATTCTTTAGTTGATTTATGAGTTTATAATTATTGAATTAATTAATAATTAATTCACACCACTCTCACTAATTGTATCAATTAGTTAAATTGAATAAAAATAGCTCAACTATGTTTAGATTAGTTAAACTGAATACAACTCCACTAACTTCCTCAATCAACTCCACCAAACTCTGTCACATGAGTTCTAACTGAAGTCTTCATGCAATAGCTTCACTTAAACCCTAGGAAAAGCATATTTCCTTATGTCAGCTGCATGTGCCACATCCAGGCATCAAACTGAAGTGCTTCAAGAGAATAAGATAATGTTTATAGTCCAAATATTATTAAGAGCTAATAATATTTGACTTCCATATTTTTAGGAGAGGCAGTCTAAAAATAGCCTTTGACCTCTTTGACCTAAAAAATAGAGTCCCATCTATTTTTACCAACATGACACATACTCCAAGAATCTCATACATGCAATCCCTGAAACATGCTCCATATGTCTAAAAATAGACATAGTCTAAAAATAGATTTTTCCGACAAAAATCACATGTGTGGTCCCCACCTAGTTTAGGTGATCACTTTCCAACTAGGATCAGGAAAGATGTTTCAGGAGGCCTCCTTCACTGTTTCTTGTTGCCATTTTCAACAACATGCACGCAACATTATATGTACACAATACTGCATATTCAAAAGGCGCATAACACTATATATGAAACATGCACACAATACCACAGTTACATCATGTACAACATATATACAACAGTAGTACTGCACATTCAGAGACCACACTATCTCTATCAGGAAGCCTTACTTCTTGTGTCTTGTCCATGCTTATCCATCATGCCACAGATCACATTGCTTTCATTCTGTTGATGTGTCCTTCAGTGTTACATTTCAATAACATAAACATAGGCATAGTGCAAGCACATAATACCAAATCATATCCACAGGATATTGACCTCATAAATTTGTCAGGGCTAATTTTCCCACTTGATTCCTCATAAACTAGGAACCTCTTCATTCCATTCACCTACATAAGCAATCATTCCTCCACAAGAATGATCTATAATGACCCTCTCAGAAAATGACATACATACATGCATATATACATATAAACATTAGAATAAAACAATCATGATCCCTAACAAACCTGTTAGAAAATGACATACATTGCTTACATGTATACATATATAGACATCAACATAATCATGATCAAAACATAATTACCACATATCATAAGGTCAAGGTTAAGAGAACTTCCTTTATCTGTGCATGCCATGCACAACATTGATAATAGTCGTTCCTAACATAGACAAGCCATATAACACCTCAAATCCATTTCCTGTACCTTTCATGTTACCTCTCTCATGACTATCCCTCCACCGTCCATTTACCCTAATGGGCCCAGCCAATCTAATTGGTTTTCACATTCTTGCCTTTAGTTTCCATTATACATGCACCGAGCTTCATTTGAGTCTTACATTACCTGTTTGGTTTCATCCAACTCTTCCCGAATTCCATGAACTTTTCTCTTTCCTCAAACAATCCCTAATACCCTTAAAACATAAAGGGAAAGAACCAAAAGAAAACAAGAAGAAACCCATGAAAACCAATAGAAATATGACACCACAAACAAAAGGGGTATGACCATACACTAGACATGAAAATTTCCACAATCAAGCACAACAAATCACAAAGGACCAAAAGCACAAGACTAGCAACAAACACCATGACTCAATCCCTATGGCTTCCCAATAATTCCAAAGGAAAGCTCAACTTGAGCCTTCTCCAAGATTTCATGGCACTCTCTTTTCCATGCAATTCCATGTATCATACTACCATAAACACATAACTATCACTGTATAAATAAATATAAAAATATACTAGTTATCTTACCTTGCTATGCCAAGCACACTCCCTTGTAATTTAACACGCATGTCAGCCACATGCTCCAAAGATCAAGACATCATATCCATTAATTTGAAATCAACCTTTACTAAGTCTAACAACCATGTCATAATCAACAATCAACTCACATTCATCATTCATAATACATAATGCTACAACTATCACCTACTTCCACTCAAGTACATATCAGTTGTCTCAAACCATATTGTGTTAGTACAAACATCTTAAAACAATATCATTCCTTCAAGAAATCTCATAGAAACATACTCATACCTTGAAATTAATCAAACATTCAAGCAACATATAGACAACATAATAGACACCAAACACTCGAACACCTAATAGACGACCTAACCAACTCATACCTAAATGTATCTCAGGGGAGGCTATCTTGTCTGCACAACAAATCTAGATTAGCATCATATAACTTCACAACATATCAACTGAAACATAAAAAAGGTTATGATATCAATAACAGTAACTAGCTAACATTTTGACTTTGCAATCTCATAAATAATTGTCATTCACGCATAGCAATCACATATTCTTAGTCAGTCTAGATTAGTATGACAAAATATCACAAATATATCGACTCATACCTAAATGTGATAACCATAACCATATGCATAGACCAATACATGTTAGCATGATACATATAACATCAAGATCCTGAGTAAAATTACCATAACCATCATGCATATGACCAAAATACATATAACAACAATTTACTACCATACATGACTACCTGACGCATTTGCATAAGACCATACTGATCAACTAGCATCTATCATGCATATAACCATAACAACAATAGAATGATAGAAATGTACAAAACCATGATGATTATAATAATCATCAACCAACATACGTGCATTCCCAACATACAAACTTGTATGACGATATTCTCTTACCCCAAAGTCTAGTGTTGCAACCTAGCTCTAGTGATTTGTATCTCTTGCTTCATCTCAACCAACGTATCAGCATCATAACATACCAAAATCATCATGATGACATGTAATACATATAATGACCTCATGCATGACAACCTTAACCATGACAATGCATGCACAACAACATGCATCTAACCCATCTAGTCCAATTATTTGAACCATGATCTGATACCACCCTGTGGTATCAGATATCACACAAGGAGAACAAAAACCACAAACCACCCAAAGAGAACGAAACCTGTTTTGATACCACCCCGTAACCGCCTCCTACCACATATCCCACTTTCACCAGCTTGCCCAAGGTAAACATGAGTTGAGGGTCACTATGATAAGGTTCGACCTCCTATGTGAACTTAAGGAAATGGAGTCGACAACTTAAGACCTTACTGACTTCCCTCAGGTGCCATAGGACCTCCAGGATCAACCCAAACCCTCCATGTGTTCAATCCATGATATAGATCACTTGTTCCCTAATCTAGAGCCCTAGTCACTCTCTTTCCAAGGAATCCATGCAACTATTATTCCCCACTTTCTCCCATAGTTCTGAGTCCATGCTACTATGGAATTGTTTGCTCAGTTCTATGCAAGCGAACTTGATTTCTATGCCACTTTTTCAAGGCTAGGGGTCAGGACTCTGCTCATAACTCAATGAAAATTACGAAGATGATAAATGACATAGAAAAAATATTTGTAAACAAAAAAATGAAACTAGGACTTGACCTGACCATCCCCAACCAAGACTGACATTCCATTAAAAACTTGGTAAATATGCAACTTATAGATCATGAATGCAAGTTCGATCATAACGAAATGAAAATTTATCTAGCGTTTAACAAGAAGGGTTAGTACATTATCACATTAGTTGTGATAACACCAATTAGGTCTTGCATTCATTATTCATTCAGTTACAATTAAAAACATGAAAATATCCATGCCTGAGAACTGTCATATAACCATGCTTATATCTAGTGTATAACGAGATAAATAACAATAAGAGAACAACCATTAAAGCCACGTAATAACAAGTACATTTCCTCATCAAAGAAAGAGAAACTTAGCCCGTATTAAAATAGGAAAAAGCCCCAGGTTTAGGACTTCCATGTACCACCTAATCATTGATTGGTTGAACCAAATATTTCTTTCACCCAATCACCCCCATGCCATATTCCAAGAATGAATGTGGGATCTTATGGGATAAACCAATCTAATAAAAACAAAGGGAATCCATAGGTTAAACCACCTCCAGCCTCACAGTACCGTGATCTCACCTAAACCAGTGTCAAGATCACAAAACGAAGCTGATTTTGGATGCCTCTAAATTTCTTCTCCAATACCTTGATGAATTTTCCCGTTTCCACCCTCAGGATTTACTGTGTATCCCACCATTACCAGTCAAGGGAGTCCTAGGAATTTGGTAATTTTCCTGAGACTGCCTCACCCAGATAAAAAATCTTCCAACAATCCAAATCTCAAACTGAGAACAATCCCATCACACCATGGATATTTAGAAATGGCAAGGTTAGGCTAAAGTCCATTGTCGAAACCTGGAAAAAACCCATTCCAATGATAGAAAAAGAACCAAATACCAACATGCACATATCATGCATGTCAAAACCAACTAGGAAATCATACATGCAACCTGTTACCTACAAGTATTCTTATTGAAGATGCTTGATCCTTGCCTTACTTCGATTTTCATGTCATTCCTTTGCTTCCCTTGTCCTTCTTTTGCTTGCTTGCTTTATTTCCCCTCTTGTTGCTCTTCACCTCTCTAAAAATAATTCCAAAACTAAACTAACAAAAGGTTGTGAACTGGTCCTCATAATCCTTTTTTATCATTGATGCCTCTAATTTCTTCAAATTTCCATTATTTCCTTTAATTTTCTCCTCACATGCAACATGTGACCTTTCACCTCCCTTTTCTCCTAATTTCCTTTATTTTCATAGATAATATGCCAATTAATGCCTCTTTTAATTTTCAATTCCTTTTCCATTTCCTTTTCCAATTTCCCCTTAGCCATAAACACACGAGTGATTCCCACTAGGATATTTTTCCCAACATTCATCTTGGAATACGTGTCCCTTGAACTTGGTCTTATTTTTCTTTTATTAACTTTATTACATGAAATTTTAACCCAAGGTTGTTACAAGCCCCTCCCCCTTAGGGGAACACTATCCTCAGTTTTCAATGGCACCTAAAACTAGCAAGACTACTCAAAACTAGAAACATACTGCCTCTGGAGATTTATAACCCAGCACATTGCATTATTTAAAATAACAACCTACTCAAAATCAAAACCATCATGAAAAACATGACAATATAACCACCATACAGCTTATTGGAGCTTTATAACATAGTTCATTGTGGTATTTACAATAACAATCACATATACTTATGCACATTTGCTTCAACCAACAAATAACCATACTTTTTATGGAGATTTATAATACAACTAGATCCAATATTTACAATAATATATACATATACACATATGCACATTTGCTCAACCAACAAATAAAAGGATAGGATGCTTGCATCTGCAATAAGGGAATCTAGAGGCTCACACCTCCACCCTCAAAGTAATACTAGGATTCACATCCTTCCCAGGAAGTCTCGAATCCACTACCAAATTCAACATGTATCCATTGTCAAGTGCCATGATCCGTGCACAACATGTTCCCTAAGTGAAAAATTATTGGTTCATCATTCCAGGGCACACTCCCAATGTGCATCTGATTCCATCTGGAAATGCTAATGTCCAAAACAAATCCATTCCCTCGGCCTTCCATTCTCTGATACATAGTCCCTCGGGAAATCTGGCCACCCCTTCTGTGCAGTCACTCACCTTCCTAGTTCCCCAACATCCCCTATCCTGGGTGATCCATCCCTTGGCAATGTTTCTTCACATTGAAAGGTCAAACAAACAAGGCATATACCTACCCAAAAACCATCATACTGGTCATAACATGCTCATGGAAATCAATGAACAAATTGGGTACCAGTGTCTGATAATGGCCCTGCTATTCAAGTGGTTCACCATCATACTACAACATGTTCCAATTTATTTTTCCACTGCTAATTCTTGCAGTCAGTTTCAAGCACCCACACTAGGCATTTTCAACCACACAAACCAGGATTTTTTTTCCTTTCCTGTACCAAGCACATAATTTCCATTAGATTCAAAATAAATTGTAATAAACTCAAATCATGCCTCATTGGTGGCCCACTAATAAGGCACACTTGCAATTTCATTTACTTCCTGTCACAACAAGTCAAACCAGATTTTTGACCAAATCATCATGAATAAACATATCTCATCCGGTTAGCTAAAAAAAAACCATCATAAATCAGAATCATAGATCACATGTATAATTAAAACTAAAAAAAAATATTGATACTCATATTTCAATTGGTTCTTTGCTTATTCATTTGTTATTTACCCTTTTCCTACATACTGAATCAATTTCCAAACCCAGCAAGCACCCAGTGCCTTCTCTTTACAGAACAAGGGAATCTAGAGACTAAACTGCCTCCTCCCTCAATAGAAACAAGGGTATCTCGAGACTAAACCACCTCAAACCTCAATATCAACAACAAGGGCCCATACATTCTCATACTTTTTTGGCCCATCACACTATAGAACACATACACATACACAATGTACACAACTACACATACACCTACACCTATTGTACAATGCCACAGATACACCTACACCTGGTATAAAACACAACACATACACCTACACACAGTGTACAACACCACAAATACACCTACATCTGGTATACAAAAAAAATACATTCACCTACACCTAGTGTACAATGCCAAAAATACACCTACACTAGTGTACAACATGACATATACACCTACATCCAGTGTACACCACAAAAAAATCCACCTACACCCGGTGTACAACATGACACATACACCTACACCTGGTGTTGGGCATGACCCAACTTGGTCCATTTTTTATCAAAAAGACTCCGCAAATTGAGGAGAAGAGTGCACAGAACTACGCAGTTAGTTCTACCGCACGGTGTTTTGGGGCTTCGTGGTGGTCGAAGCCCATCAATTTTTAATGGGTAAAGAGTTTTAATCTATTATTTTGTCCACCCGTGGTATATGGACCATGATTTTTTATGTATGTAAATCTAGATAAAGCGATGTAAAGGGTTTGTCGAAATAGAAATCCAGGTAATAGTTCATGAGCACAAGCACTTGATCTATCTATTTAGCATGTTTTGGGTCTTAGGAAGGCTCTACAATTGTGTGTGCAGAGACCTTAAAGAGTCTGCAACTTTTTTCGCAGGCCACCTACAACTGTGTGTGCAGGTCGAACAAGTGAATGTACTAAAGAGACTTACCATAATAAAGGAGAAGAAGTTTTGGAAGCATATTTTGTGTCTTTATGTCTTGTAATTGCTTATTATCTACATTGTGAAGTTTTTTGTATGATTTATGTTATGTTTTAATGATAAAGGCGCAATATGCACAATTATTGATTAATGAATGAAGTATGATTTGTTAAAGTAGATAGATGTATCTGCGTAGTTTCAAATAAGCATAAGGAAGAATTTAGCAGTAGATCCACACTCCATTGTCCCTCAGGATGAAAAAACCTTGTTATGACATTCTCTAATATTTCCTTGGGTGAGACTGGGATCTGCGCAGCAAGCTGTTGCCGAAAGGGTCGGTAATAGAGTGTTTCTTTGGTGCGTAGCTAACTCCGAACTTGGGTCAAGCCCAAACATAGCCAACAAATGGTTCCATTGTTGGGACCAAGATTTGTTTGAGGGATATGTGGATGTGGCATCCATCAAGGAAGGAAATACAAGATTAGGTACATATGAAAGAGCGAGATTTTGTCGTTCAAGAAAAAAAAATCCATGACTGTCGACTGAATCTTGGTTGCAGAGGTATCTTTTCACAAAACAACACGATATTTTCTTCACGACATTTGTAAATGAGTTTCATGAATGGTTATCAAGGATAACTGAGAACAAGACACATTTTAAAAAGAGATGAGCCTGTAGTGTGGAGCCCTAAATTGTTATACTGACTCAAGGATACCTATAACAACATATCAAGAGTTGTTGATTTATGGATTGACAATATTTTGGGAGGATTTATCATTGAGTTCACAATAAACACTTCTGTATCTTACAGTGAAGCTGAGAAAATAGTTTTCAAGGGTTTGCGAGGTAATTCTCTGAATTATTTGAAGTTGTGGATTAAAATGATTTTATGTGAAAAGGGCTTACTATGAATGTTGTCAGATTAATTTTTGGAATAAGTAAGTCTAGAGCTACACAAACTCAAAAATGATACATAGTAGATCGCAAAAAATTCATTGAGACTACTTATAGCCCCTTGTTAGAATATTAAAGCAAAGGAGAAAGTAGTAACCCCCGCAACCCCTAGAGGTGCGTCACAGTTAGGAGTTGAGAATAATCACGACACCTCTGGGATTCCCCATCTTGCTACTCCCCTTAGCCCCCATCCCCCTACCCATACTTTCCCTCCACCTCCACCTCCACCTCCCCCACCCCTAGGAAACATGACCAATGATATCAAGTTACCTATATTTAGAGGACTCGAATCAGAGGATCCTGAGCAATTTTTGTTTGTAGCTGAAGTAGTATGGAAAGAAAGATAGATTACTGACGAATATATAAAGAAGGTGCAAAATTTCACCACGTTGTAGGAAAGACTATTGACATTGTACATCAAGTATTATATGAAAAATCAGGCTGCTTCACTAGATGATACAAAGAAAGCACTGACTTCATAATTTAAGAAGCCAAAATTTCAATCGCAATGTATTACTAAACTAAAGGAGATCCAGAAGCTAGAAAATGAATCTATTTGGGAATTGGATCAAAGGTTCAAAATGTTAATGGGACAAGTGAGCTTTGGAATTCCTGAAGAAAAAAATAAGGAGTGGTTTATAGCTGCTCTATTACCACATATCGGCCTACCTTTGACACATCATAAGATATCAACACAGGTCGAAGCTCTGCAAATTTTGATAAAATTGGAAGCTTCATCAGTCGCAGATACACATGTAGGAGTACAACAGATCTAGAGCCAACTAGCAAGTTTTCATTTTGAGCTACAGGATCTGAAGAAAGGTAAGGAAGTCAGGCCAGATATTTGATCAGAAGTATGGTGTATAAAGTGTAAGCTAGAAGGCCATTATAAAGAGAAATTCCCTGTGTTCAGAGAGTACCTCGCTAGTGGAGCACCGAATCCATTGAATCTAGGATCGAGTGTATGGTGTAACATATGTAAAATTGTAGGTCAAAATCACTCGGAGGATGCTATTTGTTACAGAAGTAGGTGTAGACTCCGAAGAATTTTTTTTGTAACTTCTCTAGATCAGTGGGGCATGAAGAGAAGAACTATTGCAATTATGATTTGATAATGGAGAAAACTACATATGCTTATAGAATGCAGGTTGAGGGACGTACACATGAGGATCATGGTCAGCATGCTGGTCTAGGAGGATTCCAAGGACGAGGACGAGGATGAGGATAGGGCATTGGTCGAGGACGTGGCCAAATTATTTGTTACAACCATGGAGAGGCAAGAAAATTTGCACAGGGATGTCATAACCCTACCTCCACCTGTAAGTACTATAAATATTTTGATCATGTGATAGAATAATTTCCCGTCCTTATGGTGAAGATGCAGGAGAAAATAAACTAGCAGGCCTCACAAAATCTATAGATGATGACCCTTGAACCAAGGGAATATGACCCATGCATCAACATAGAAACAAGAAGTGGCGCACCGACAGGAGATGATAAAGCCAAAGGTAAGAGGTTGATGGAAAACACATGGGTTAGGAAGACTATAGAAAAATCCCATGGGTTCAATATTTAAGCAAAAAAAGAAGCATTCCTAGAGGCAAAGCAAATTTTCATGGATCTGGGAGCTTCAACATCTAACCCGCAACTACTACAAAATTTCATACGAAAGAAGGAAAATGCTGAAGTAACTAATCAGCTGAAAAAAATTCATCCAGCTATATTAAGATCATTTTTACAGACGTGCATAAATATGTTGAGAGATCAAAAGGTTTATCAAGGAGTCCTGGAGTTGATAGACTCCTGCGCTGGTAAAGAATAATCGTGCCACGAGCAGTAAAAAAGTTGCATCGACATAAGAAGAGAACAAGAAGGAAAATGAGACTAACTGCGCAGATCACGTAATATGATATGGATCAGCTAATCCTAGATTTGGGATCTGATGCCAATGTATTACCTAAGAAAACTTAGGAGATAATGGGAAAACCAAAGTTGCAATGGTCGTTGATCTAGTTGAGGATGGCCAACTAGCAGAAGATCATCCCTATGGGAAGGCTATCTGGTGTTGTAGTAGATATTGAAGGAGTGTGCATTGTTGCATATTTCAAAGTAATTGAAATTGTAGATGATAGAAATCCATATCTAACGTTGCTTGGATTGGACTGGGATTTTGATACTGACACGATAATCAATCTGAAGAGGAGACAAATGGTGTTCAAAAAAGGAAATATGAGGGTCATTGTTCCTTTAGACCCATCAGAAGGAGTGCCGTATATAGAGGCTATACACGATGAGTACTGCGATGCATATATTAACAATATTTACAAGATAATAGTTAAGGAGAAATATTGGATTAATTCAACTGTATATGGAAGACTAAGCTGGGAATAGGATAGTTCATGTACGTCATATTCTGAGGAAGAGTTGGAACAATTGGAAAAATAGGCTACATGAATTATCCACCAAACGTTGTAACAGAATCACAAGATCACTTCGCTGCATAACTTCAGAGGTATATGATCTACCTTATTATGATGGGATAGGAGATGTAAGTATTTTTCTTGATAAATTTTAAAAGGAAGTACTATAAGAACAAAGGTTCTAAGATTTGGATGTAGCCTTGAGGTCTACACCTGCTAGATGGTGGGGTAATCATAAGGCGAATATATGGATTTGGAATGAATATCGCAGGCTAATGAAGATCAGATTTGGCCCAGTAAAATCCAAAATTGAAGTAAAATATGATGGCAAGTCTGACCCCCAGGAGCATATGTTTCGCTGACTTCATCTTGGGGAGAAGATCCAGAACCAGAATGGGTATATGTGTTCTTTCACACATTGAACCTCATACCTATGAATTGGTATCTTGAAACATAACTGTGACATGGAACGATGAACTGGAATGACTTGGTTGAAGGGTTCCTGCTAACATTTAGTTTTGAAGATGATTGTCTATGCATTGATGAAGCCCTTCAGGAAGTCAGAGCAAGGGTTTTGTTATCACAAAATATAACCCTGATAGGCTACTCACCAAGTAGACTTCATGTAACTCTTTCAGACCAATATTTTGGCTGAGGCTTAGCCTCCTCAACCTAAGAGGGCTCTCTCAAAGGTTTATGATTTTGATTAATAAATAGATGGCTAACTCTAAAATAAAAGGATAAAATGTATAACTGGTTGTATCACAGATTAGAAAACATTCATTGGGCCATGGAGTCAAGATATTCTTCAACAAAACATCATAATCTGTTTAGCATGGAAGTCAAGGCACTTGGAGTCTAGGTTAATGAATAAAACAGTAACACAGTGAAAAACACAGTCTATTTGCATGTGAAGGAAGTTAGAGCATTGTCAAATGAATTCTAAGTAACACATAGAAATACTACTGCAAATAGATAATGAGGAAGGCCATAGAAAGATGATACACATAAACTCCTTGTGAATCTTGAGTTATCAAAACAAATCTCTGTATTAAGTTGAAAAAGACACAGTCAACTATAATAACACAATCAATTGCTAATGAAAATGCCTAACCTGTATGAATTCGATTTCATGCTCTATATATAGAATTTACAATCTAGGATTCCTTGATCCTCCACTAGAGAATTCAAATTCTCTTATTTTGACACCTTTTCTAATCTTAAACATGCCATTAATTACAAAGTGACGGCTTTACTTCCTTTGAAAAAGTCCTAGTTCTAATAGGAGTGAAACTCCTAAATATGCTTGCAACAACCTTATCTAAAATTAAATACTTCATTTGATAGCTGCAATCCCAAGTATTCGAACTTTGATGATGCTTCCACCTTTGAGGTAATCCTGTTGATGATGCCAAAAACTATCCTAAAAATCAGGAGACAGGTTTCCTGCTTTTTAGCCCTTAACTTCCATTTTCATCTTCGAACACTTGTTAACAATGATAGCTTAGTTTCATATGTGTCACATGTGTTAATCATTTCCTTGAAACCTTTTAATCTTCCACCTATGCAAAGTAAAATCTTCGAAATAGTGTAAAAGGGTATGAATATGTCTGCGCTACGAAAGTAGCCTCTTTTCGTAGTGCAGTTTGTAGGTAATTGAAAAAACTTTCCTTTAAGCCCTTTTTTCTCCTATTTTACAATTGGAGCCTTTACCTGTAGTCTTCATGCTTCCACCAGCAACATTTAAACTCAAGACCCATCAACCCTATCTCCAAAATTCATATGTAAAGGTGCAAAAAGTCATCTTCAGCAGTTTCGTAGTACGCTATGAAACTGTTGTGTAAGCTTATTTCAAAACAGAATTTCAGAAATTTTTAACTTGAGGATATTTATACTTCACAAGGACTGATATTTTTATCAAAAAACATAGAAAATTAACCTCAAAAAGATAATTGTCATCAAAATTGGTCTTCACCTTAATGAAAAACTGATTTAAAATTTATCATTTTTCTACATTTCTCCATTACCCTGTTTCACTGTTTCTTTAGCTTTTCTTGAGACCTTGTTAGCTGAATTTCTAAGTCTTCAACCTGTCTCCTTAGTCTCCTGTTGCTGGTCCTCAAATGAGTATTCATAACCATTACAAATCTTGCTTCTTTTATGGCTGGTACAGTCCAAGTGAAATATTGTGCTTCACTATTAATTATTTATGGTTTATGAACCTTATCACTTTCCCAGAGGGCTTTCATCCTCTTAAAACTTGTTTTTTCAATAGCATGCTTTCTAGATCTCTTCTTTAATTTGAAAATTTCATAATTGGCTGATTTCAATTTTTCCTCCATCTCTTCATAGCTGATTTTCTCTGTTTGTGTGGAGAATACTCTGTTTTTGGCCTTTTCTAGTATAGGTGAAGAATGAACTATAAATTCTTCATGAACAGTAGATGTTTCCTCTGTTTCTTCTAACTTAGCATTAATCTCTTGAAATTTCCTTGACTGTCTGGTTAGAGGCTTCCTAGCCTTGAAGACATATGCTGCATCCCCATCATTGAACTCCAATTTTTTAGATGACTTCATCTTTTTCTGTTTATCTTCATCAATTCTTATGAAGTCATCTTGTACCAAAGGGGACTCTTCTATGTCTATGGCTTGCAATATAACATCTAAATTTCCCTTTAGACCTGGACTGTCACTTGTTCCTGAAAACACTGCTTTCCCCTTTGCTTTTTGCAACTTGACTCCTAGTCAATCAGCTGATTGCTTCTGAGCAATTTCTTCAATTTCATCTAACCTTTGTTTTGCAGATTGAGGAGTTTATTTAATGGCAACTGATGTCTTTCCTACCTGTTCTTTCACCTATTTTCTAGGTTTTAACTTCACAAACCTTTTTTTCCTTGTCACTATAGGCTTACTGGATTCTACTGGTGGAGTTTCTTTTGCCTTAGGGTTACTGCCTGTAGTTTGAGCTTCTACTCCAAATCCACATAAAAATAAAAATGATGACCATTCTCTGTTAATATTTTGGAGTTCATTTAAGACCATCAGTTTGATTAGACCATGGTGAAATAGAGAAGTTTTACATCCCTCAGATTTCATTTGAACTTTGTCTGCCATCTTAGCTACGCTTCTATACAGGAAAAATGGCAAGTCTAAAGATATCATGCCTGTAAAATGTAACAGAATTTTAAAATGGTATGAATAAACTTTATGATACCTGCCCTCACATGTAAAGTACCTATGGATATAGAAGAGTAGATTTTCATAGCTCTCTTTGATGCAGCTCCTTGGAATTGCATTGTTTAAATCCATCCCTGTGAATTATGGCTTTAGAAACATCTTGCATGCCTCCATGTCAAATCTGAAACCCTTAAACCATGTTTCTTGCCCTCTAGGAATCTCAGTTACCAAAGCTATGGTCTCAGGAGTAACTGATAAATTTAATATTCCAATCTTTGTATTTGAACCACTGAAATGCAAGGCAAATTCCTTTGTTACCTGACTATGTCCTCCCTGCAACTTTTCACAAAAATTCAAACACCCTGCCTTCCTGAAGGCCTCTAACACTGTTTTGTCTTTAGCTAGGGCTCCTTTCTTTCAGGTTCTAACCTTAAGCAATGGCATGACCTGTGATTTTTCTTCTCTTATGTCATTCTTGCACTCAGAAATTTCTGTCTGCTTCCTGTAGAATCTGATTATCAGCCTCGCTTGAATTCAAAACAATCAACCTTGCTTGATAATGGATGAGGAAATATTTGGTGTAAGATGACCATAAACTTAACACTTGAAAAAGATATGTTGAAGTGTTTTGCATGAAAACTGGAATGAGTAATCAGCCTTTTAAAATTCGAACTTGCCTTACATAATGAGACCTCTACGATTGCAACGATGAGTTTGAATGGCTACACGTTTTGGAACTGACACCTAATGATGAAAACTTAACGGATTCTGGCTGATTTGATGATTTGACATGAATTCCCTACGAATCCGTGCTTTCATAGTGCGCTCATTGCATTTTTGGGGATATGCACTACGAAAGTAGCAAAGCTTTCGCAACGCAAAACTGTTTTTTTTAACTAGCTGCACTATGAAAGTGCAGTTTCGTGGCTTATTGCAAAAAGACTTTTTCAAAGGTTAAAACATGACTTGTAAATGGATGATGGGACCTTTAAACCATGAAACAAAACTTTTAAAACTTTATTTGGAACTTTAAAATGACACTTTGAAGACTTCAAACTCTATCACTTACCCTTTTAAGAATGAAATGACTCAAGACCTATTTGACACCATACCTAGAACAAGGTAAACTTTCAGAGTTTAGAAATTTTTTTTATGGTGATAATAGGTTTTAAGGACACAACTGCGCTAACTTGGACACAACTAGATTTGATCACGCAGTTGTAGCACACACTGGAATGCTATAATGTGACAGCAGAAGAGGATGATGAGGTTCTACGTAATATCAATATCCCCGAATTAGAAGGACATCAGGAAGTTACTAGACCTGCACCTGAAATACTTGAAATAACGGAGCCCACAAAGATGAAGAAGGTGAATATTGACTCAAAAGAAGAACCAAAATTTTTGTTGATTGGAGATTACTAGGACAAATACATAATTAGGAAAGTTGTAGAGCGGTTGCATGAGTATCAAGAACTCTTCCCCATGAAGTTTTCTGAATTGAAGAGCATCATAGGAGACCTAGGCATTATGAGGATTAACTTGAAACCTTACGTGAAGCTGGTAAGAAAATACCATATAGGTTGAATCCGAAATATAAGTAAAAAGTGAAGGCGGAGTTAGAAAATATGATCAAAGTCATGATCATTGAACTGGTCGAAGACTTTGAATGGGTAAGTCCTATGGTAGGTTAGTAAAAAAAGACAAAAGGAAAAATCAGAATATGTGTGGACCTAAGGTAGTTTAATGATGCATGTTTGAATGACCCCTTTCCCACACCATTCACTGACGAAGTGTTGGACAATGTAGGAGGACATGAGGCTTATTCTTTCACATATGGCTTTTAGGGTTACCACCATATCATAATTACACCAGAAGATAGACATAAGACAAATTTTTCTATAGAGTGGGGTTTTAATCAGTACATCGTGATGCCTTTTGGCTTGAAGAATGATCCTGCCATATTTTATAGAGTTGTAGTCGCAACTTTCAAGGAGTATATACACAAATTTTTGGAGGTTTAATTTTATGACAGGGCACACTTTGGGTTGTTTAAAAAGCATGTTTCCAGCTTGAGATTGATGTTGGATAGATGTCAGCGATATCATAACTCATTGAATTTGAAGAAGTGCATATTTTGTGTACATTTTAGTATACTATTGGGGCATGTTGTTCATAAGCAAGGATTAATGGTAGATCCTGCAAAGATTGTTGCTATGAACCTGGAACCACCTAAGACAGTGATGCAACTACGCACGACACTGGACATACTGGTTACTATAGAAAATTTATAAATTCATATGTGCAGATAAATACGTCAATGGAGAATGTATTGAAGAAATATGTTACTTTTCACTTGGACCAATAATGCCAAAAGAGCCTCGATATATTGAAGGAAAAGATGGTAACTGCGCCAATTCTAGTTTTCCTGGTCTAGAATAAGGAATTTCATGTACATGTCGATGCCTTTTGCTTAAAATTGGGTACAATATTGGCATAACCAGGAGAAGGAGAAATTTATCACCCCATATATTTTGCAAGCAAAAAACTATCCAATGCGGAGAAGAATTATTCCATGACAGAAAGCGAAGGGTTGGCTATGGTTTATTCAGTACAGAAGTTTAGAAATGATTTGTTGGGTGAAAAAATCAATATGTTCACTGATCACTCCACGCTAAATTATTTGGTGAATAAGCTTGTTTTAGGAGTAAAAATATGTCGATGGTTGTTACTGTTCTAGGAGTATGATTTCAAAGTTGTAGTAAAAACAAGAAGATTGGACTCCAAGCCTGATTATATGTCAAGAATCTAAACATGAGATGAACCCACAAGTATCGAGGATAACCTGCTAGATCCGCAGTTATTCCCAATAAGGGTCACAGATTATTACTTCGTGGGTATTATTTAGTTTTCAACCTCAAGGATGGCGCCCGCAGAATACAATATGTAGCAAAAGGAGCTGGTAGTCAAGGAAACTTATTTTTCATTGATTGCAGAACATTTGTACAAGATGGGACCAGATGAAATATTGCGTAGATACGTCTTTAAGCATGAAAGATAGAGTATTTTGGCAGAAGCTCATGGAGGAGTTCTAGGAGGACATTATGGAGGAAAGGCCACTGCGTAGAATATTTTGAGAGTTGGGTTATGATGGCCCACAATGCATAAGGATGCAAAGGAGTTTTGTAGAGCTTGTGATGCATGTCAAAGAACACGAAGGCCACCTAGAAGAGATGAAATTCCACTGAATATGCAGGTAACATTGCAAGCATTTGATAAGTGGTCTATTGACCTTGTGGGACCTATTAACCCACCAGGAAAGAAGACCTACGCGAGGTATATCATCACTACAACATATTATTTGACCAGGTGGGTTGAAGCACAACCAGTGAAGGATGCGGCAGTGCAGATACCGTCGCAAAGTTCATATTTGAGTATATTCTGTCCAGATTTGGGTGTCCAAAGATCTTTATGAGTGACATGGGTTCAAATTTCCTCCATAAGACTATTGAGGTGATGAATGAAGAATTTAAAGTGTATCATCAGAAATGTACACCATATCATCCTTAGGAAAATGGGACAGTCAAATAATTCAATAGTACTTTGGAGAATGCGCTCACCAAAGTGTGCAATGTCAACAAAAATGACTAGGATCAAAGAATTCCAGTGGTGTTATGGGCATACAAGACAACATGTAAAAAACTGACACGACATACACCTTTGAGGTTAGTCTATGGACAAGAAGTAGTCATGCCTATGGAGTACATTAGGTCAAGTTTAAGAATGACAACACTTATAGGCATGGCCCACTATGGTACAATGGAATAAAGGATGGAGCGATTTCTTTCTTTGGAGGAAGACATGTTTATCACAGGTTTTCATCAACAAGTACAAAAGGAAAGGGAGAAAGCTTTGTATGATAGGCACATCAAGCAGAAGACATTCAAGGAAGGAGACCTTGTAATATTGTATGATAACAAGTTCGTGAAGTTCCCAAGAAAGTTCAAAACACATTGGTTGTGAGGATATATCATCAGGCACATCTCTGATGGATGCGCAGTTCAACTCGCGAAATTAGCTGGTCAATTGATGCCAAGACGAGTGAATGGCATTCGATTGAAGATATACATGGACGAATTTATCCATGGAACTTCGCACTGAAAAATGGTAGGGGAAAATCTTACTGCCACCTGCAATTGAAAGTGGGCACTTGGCTATAAAATACTTTGTAGAAAGGGGCTTTGTTACTACGCAATAATCAGGAGTAGTTCGAAAGAACCACGCTAGAGGAATATTGTTGCAAAATAGTCAGGAGTGTGTTGGAGTCTGACAAGAGCTGCGGCGAGGGATGGATTTTTGCAACAAAAGGGAATGTTCATCTAATTTTTCCAGAAATATGATTGTTGGAAGGAAAACGTTGATGTGACAGGAAAGTTTCCTTTAAAAGGAGTGGGGGAAATGCGTTTATGAAAAAAAATTGGTTGAATGTGCCTCCATATCTATATTAAATGAACAAAATCTAAGACATTCATGCGATTAGAAATTCAAATTTGTTATAAAAGCAAGGTCTCACTCCAAATTTTGATGCTTTGCTTCCTGAGAATTCAAATTTTGAATTTGTGCTTAAGTGAGAACGAAGTAATTGGTTGTCAGTGTCTAAGAAGGATTTTGAAGAAATTGCCAGCCAATTTATCAAGAAGGGATTATCAGGAATCATGATAGCTACACCACCAACCGTAATAGGTTTGGGGTTGCTGCGAAAGAAAAAATCTACAGAAGAAGTGCACCCAAAGAAAAAGCAGGTCAAGAGACTAGTTGCATCCCCTGGAGTTATATAATCTCCGAGGACAAAAATTTCGAAGGAGCAGTGCACCAAGAAATGGCAAGACAAGAAACAAAAGAAACCAATGGAAATTGAGGATAGTGAGGAAGAAACCGACATCTGAGAAACAAAGATACCAGAAGTTATGTAGGATGAGGATATAGAAGTTATCTCAATTCTACCACCATATCATGTACTGCCAAGGAAGTGAGGTGCTAAGCCAGTTAAAGATCATGATAATGTGAAGTACGGTGTATTCACTCCGTAGTTTCCCAAAGATGTACCTTTTGAAGGAGAACCATTGGCGAAAGTGCCATAGATGAAGATGGAGGATTGGGACTTTAATGATATAAGTAAGTACCCAAAATTTGAGCCTATTCAATACCTATCCCAAGTTTATTACCTAGAGACTAAAGCCACTAGGCTAGAGCCACATATGTGGGAAGAAGGTTTGTAACAAGAAGGATTGTTGAATATGTTGAACGTCCCATACTTTGGTCTAAGTTCTAGCACAACAATATATGTGTTCGAAATATTTTGAAGTTAGTACATGATGAATACCTCTGGCTAGGAGAGAGGATCCCAATAGATGAGATGTTGATCAGAAGAATAGCTGCGCTGCCATACTTGGGCAAGAACACCACCGAGGAGTTCATGGGCAAGAGTCAGGATAAGGCAGTTGTTGATGAGATGAAGAAGAAGTATGACCTAGTCAAGAAGTCAAGGGGATATGACATCAGTTCTATAAATGACCAAGGAGTGCACTTCGCCACACACATTCTTGCAGGAAAAATTATGTGCAAGTGTGGGGAAAATGAAATCCCAACATCCATGGTCTCTTTGGCCGCGCCAGTAAGCGAGTATTGCTTAACTAGGCTAGTTACTTATGTAAATAATTTTTGGAAGACTTCCATGAAGTGCAAGAGGAAGGGAAAAACTTCCATTATACATGGTTGTTGTTGATTATTTCATTAACGACATGGAAGGAGCCAAAAGAGTCACAATTCCCTACTGTGGAACTAGATGTTTGTGAAGTTGCAAGGTACGCCTCTCTTTGGTTTACCAAGGAATCAAAACGTGCTATGGAGAATAATAATTTTTGGGTTTTCATGGAGATGGATCTACGTACAGTGGTGAATCAGTGTCCTAGGTTTTCACCTACCTTGTTTGAAGAATATCAGAATATCACCTAGTTTAAGGGCAATTTCCATAGAGAATACATGAAGGCACAAAAGGACCCTACATGAACATGGCATCCTTTTCCATATTTGGTCACATAGTTTGAACTTTTGGATGTACTAAAGACATGGTACCGTGCATCATGCAAGAAAAAGTGGTAAGGACACAAAGACATGAAAATATATGGAGAAAGAAACAAAGAAGGACGGGGAAGGGACTGAAGGCACAGAGCTAGATCAAGGTGGCCAGAAACCTCCTAGTTAGACAAAGCCAATCACTTCCCCATTTATCATAAATAATAGGGTACCTACAACTTCTACACTAAGTGCGTAGAAAAAGCACAAGGTCAATTGATCCACGCGTGCAAAGCCACTGGTCCTCACTAAAGGGGACTTTGATGCAATTGGCGACAAGGTCTAGCAGGTCACTGAAAAAAATGGAACAGGATCGAGGATCATTAGAAAGAATTTTTTATAGAAGTACAGGAAGGTATGCAGGAACTCAAGGTGTTGGCACAAACATCATGACCACAAGAACAACCAACCAACCAAATAGCACAAACAAGTCAATCAACGCAGCTAGAGCGTCGAATTGAGACACAATTTGGTTTGAGAATATTGCAAGTACCTGGAGGAGAAGTACAGTTCGATGCATCCAAAGATAGGTAACGCACCAAAGGATGGGAAAGAATCATCATGAACCTCATCGCGCTCCCTACTCCAACATTGCATACTTCCACCAAGGGATCTTCAAAGAGTTGAAAGGGCGTGAACAACGTATATTGCAGACCAGCAAAGAAGTGAAAAAGGATAGAACTACGATGATGATGGGAAACCATCAGCATGAACCTCATCGCACTCCCTACTCCAACATTACATGACTTCCACCAAGGGATCTTCAAAGAGTTTAAAGGGCACGAACAACGTATGTTACAGACCAACCAAGAAGTGAAAAAGGATATAACTATGAAGTGATTCCTCAAGGAAAGTGGCAAGGTACGTCAACAAAAAAAATAAATGGCCGACACTATAATTTAGACTTGCAGTGAAGTTCTGGATGTGTAGGTCTGTACAGAGGAACCACCAACTGCAAAGGTTGCGAAGCTCGCTCTCACAATCAAGGAATCCAAGGACAACACTGAAAAAATGAATTTTGAATTTCAGTTCCAAATTGTTGAGCTACAAATGAGGCTGCAGCCAGCCACACCACCAGAAGTCATAGAACAGAGGGAAGTGGAACTCAAAACAACATTGAAAGGCATCAACGACTTAGTGGAAAAGTGTGGAAAATTTTTGGACGATACACTAGAGATTTGGACATCGCTGCAGGAGGAAACAAGATCGAGGAAGAAATGAAGGTAAAGTAGAAGCAGTTAGATGAAATTTTGGCAACTCCAAGGACCCTAGCATTCTCATAGAGGCTCACAAGGATAACAAAAGGCAAGAGTATTTAGAATAATATTGAAGATATTCAGATAAAGGAGTAGTTGATAACCTCAAGGACTCATCCCTGGTAGGAAGAGGTCATCCAACTTTCGCAGATAGTGGATGGAAAGCTCAAGGAGCTATAGTAAATGTAGAAGGATGTTATCTAGAAGACAATCTGACCCAAAACAGAAATGCTATTTGAGGAGGTGCGCCAAGAAGAGAAGCAGTTTGCAGAGATTATTCAACATCACAATTCCACATACACTAGCATTTCAGATAAGGTTCGGGGCACACTAGCTGAGTGACTGGAGACGATTCACATGTGAGTGTTGGGGTCCTCTTATACATGGCCCAACTTGGTCCATTTTTTATCAAAAATACTCCGCAAGTTGAGAAGTGGAGTGCGCAAAACCACGAAGTTAGTTCTACTGCACAGTGTTTAGGGGCTCTGGGGTGGGTCGAAGCCCCTCATTTTGTAATGGGTAAAGGGTTTTAGTCTATTATTTTGTCATCCAATGGTACGTGGACCATGTTTTTGTATGTCTGTAAAGCTATACAAAGTGATGTAAAGGCTTTGTCGAAGTAGTAATCCAGGTAATAGTTGATGAGCGCAAGCACTTGATCAATCTATTTAGTATTTTTTGAGTCTTAAGAAGGCTTCGCAAATGTGCGCGTGGAGGTCTTAAAGATTCTACAACTTTGTGCACAGGCCACCTGCAGTTGTGTGCACAGGTTGAAGAAGTGAATGTACTGAAGATACTTATCATAATAAATAAGAAGAAGTTTTGGAAGCATATCCTGTGTCTTTATGTATTGTAATTTCTTATTATCTGCATTGTGAAGTTGTTTGTATTCTTTATGTTGTGTTTTAATGATAAAGGCACAGTGCACTAAAGTATTGATTAATGAATGAATTATAAATTATTAAAGTAGATAGATGCATCCACGCAGTTATGAATAAGCATAAGGAAGAAGTTTAGTAGTAGATCCACACTCCATTGTCTCTCTAGATGTAGAAACCCGGTTCTGACATCCCCCATTATTTCCTCGGGTGAGACTGTGATTTGCACAACATCTTGTTGCCGAAATGGTCGGTAATAGATGGTTTTGTTGGTGCGCAGCTAACTCTGAACCTCGGTCAAGCCGAAACATAGCCAACACCCGATGTAAAACACAACACATGCACTTGGTGTACAACATAATTCATATACATAGGCATCATACAATACCACAAATACACATGTCACGATACAACAACTGCACAATACCCGTAACACAATACAAAATATGCACAACAAAACGTATACGATATGTACACCATACCCCATGTACACAATGCCACCTATAAAATGCATACACAACACCCAGTGTACATAGCACCATCTGAAAAACATGTACACAACACCACCTGCACAACGAACACAACACCACATGTACAAAATGTACACAACACCACATGTACAACATGCCCACATCACCACATGTACATAGCACTGCATATCCACATGCCCACAATGCCATATGTACACAACACCACATATCCAACATGCCCACAACACCATATGTACATGACACTACATATACAACATGTACAAAACACCATAAGTACATAACACCACGTATACAACACGTACACAACACCATATGTACATAACACTGCATACACAACACCATATATACATAGCACCGCATATACAACACATACACAACACCATATATACATAGCACTACACATACAACACGCACACAACACCATATGCACACAGTACCATATATGCAACATGCACGCAACACTATATGTACACAATACTGCATATGCAACAGGCACATAGCACTATCTATGAAACATGCACACAACACCATATGTACATAATGTACAACAGATATACAAAAATAGTAATGCACATCCAGGGACCACACTATCTCTACTAGGAAATCTTACTTCTATTGTCTTGTCCATGCTTGGCCAGCATGCCACATATCACACTCATTTCATTCTGCTAATGTACCCTTCTGCGTTACTTGTCCATAACATAAACATAGGCATAGTGCAAGCACAGAATACCAAATCATATCCACATGATATTGAACTCATAAATCTGTCAAGGCTACTTTTCCCACTTGATTCCTCATAAACCAAGAGCCTCTTCATGACATTTACCTGCATAATCAATCATTCCTCCACAAGAATGATCTCTGATGACCCTGTTAGACAACGACATACATACATGCATATATACATATAAACATTAGCTTTAAAAAATCATGATCCATGATGACCCTATCAGAAAATGACATACATATATACATGTATATAATATATAGACATCAACATAATTATGATCACAACATAATTACCAGATATCATAAGGTCAATGTTAACAAAAATTCCTTTATTTGTGCACACCATGCACAACATTGAGAACAACCATTCCCAACATAGCCAAGGCATCTAAAACCTCATATACATTTACATTACCTTTCTCGTTACCTCTCTTATGAATGCCATGCCACTATCCATTTACCCAATAGACCCAACCAATCTAATTGGTTGTCACATTATTGCCTTTAGTTTCCCTTATACGTGCACCGAGCTTCATTCAATTCTTACATTACCTATTGGGTTTCATCAAGCTCTTCCTGAAATCAATTAACTTTCCTCTTTCCTCAACCAATCCCCAATACCCTCAAAACATTAAAGGCAATAACCAAAATAAATCAAGAAGAAACCCATGAAAACCAATAGCAACACGAAACCATAAACAAAGGGGTATGTCCATACACTAGACATGAACAAAGTCACAATCAAGCACACCAAATCACAAAATACCAAAAGCACAAGACTAGCAAAAAACACCATGATTCAATCCCCACAGCTTCCTAATACTTCCAAAGGAAATATCAAATTCATCCTTCTCCAAGATTTCATGGTAGTCTCTTTGCCATTTGATTCCTGGTATTATACTACCATAATCACATAATGTCATTGTTTAAATAAATATAACAATATACCAATTATTTTACCTTGTTGTGCCAAGCACGTTGCCTTGTAACTGAAAACACATGCCAGCCACATGTTCCAAATATCAAGACACCATATCCATTTATTTGAATCGACCTTTACCAAATCTAAAAATCATGTCATAATCAACAATCAACTCACATTCATCATTCATAATACATAATGCTGCAACTATCACCTACTTACACTTTGTTATCACTCTACAATTTTTAATATTGGAAAGACTAAATTATAAAGAACAACATCAAAACCACTTGAGGCCTAGGATATAGCCCTCCTAGACTCAGAGAGGGATCTCTCTATAAGTTTATATTTGGTTTAATATTTTTGATATTAAGTTGAGAAAATTGGTTCTTTCCTTTAATGTTTTGAGGGTATTGGGAATTGGTTGAGGAAAATAAAATTGAGGAGGAAAAAATTGTAATGAGAAACAATCCGATTCTGGAAAGTGGTTCACTAAATTTCAAGTGATTTTTTGCAAAGTAATACAAGATCATTTGTTTGGGATTCACGAGGTGTGTTAAATGGTCAAGTTCCTTCTGTTTAAAAGTGTTTATTCATTGTTCCTCTTTCTCTATATTTCTACAAATCTAATTGTAAAACATAAAGTGTGATGAATATGATTTGTTTCTTAGAGCACCCTATTCTGGTTGTGTTTACAATATTCATGTTTTCCACTAAGGAGAGATTGAGGAATTCTTAATTGCTCCTCCTTCTTTGCCAAGTCTTACATTCTCTTCCTTTTCATAATCCATTTAAAAGTCTCAAAGATCCAAAGTAGTACACCTAGCTTGCCTTGTTTCACTCATGCTTGATTACTTTTGCAAATTGATCACCCAAGCCTGTTGACACCATTGCCCAATGGCTCTTTTCCCTTACTTTCCCCACCAAACAAATTCAAAATCCAAACTCTAAACCCTATAGCTAGCCTAAAATTCCCTATCAACAAATATATATCTAACAGAGAGATCCCTCTCTGAGTCTAGGAGGGCTAGATCCTAGGCTCGAAGTGGTTTTGATGTTGCCTCTGGGATTCTATCTTCAACCTCGGAATTACAGAGTGCTAACACACTCAATTAATACATATCAGTTTTCTCTGACGATAATGTGTTATTACAAGCGTCATAAAGAAAGATCATTCATTCACGCAATCTCATAGACATATACTCATACCTTGCAATTAATCAAACATTCAAGCAAAAAATAGACAACATAATAGATACCAAACACTCGAACACCCAATAGATGACCTAATCAACTCATACCTCAATGTATCTCAGGGGAGGTTATCTTGTCTGCAAAACCAAACTATATTAGCACGATATAACTTCAAAACATATCAACTCAAACATAAAAAAGGTCATGATATCACTAATAGTAACTATCTAACATGTTCACATTATAAGCTCATAAACAATTTTCATTCATGTATAACGATCACATATGCATAGTCAGTCTAGATTAGTATGACTCAATATAAAAAATATATTGACTCATACCTAAATGTGACAACCATAACCATATGCATAGACCAATCCAGGTTAGCATGATACATATAATATCAAGATCCTAAGTACAATGACCATAAATATCATGCATATGATCACAATACATATAACAACAAGTTACTACCATACATGACTACCCGCCGCATGTGCATAAGACCACACTGATAAACTATCATCTATCATGCACATAACCATAACAACAATAGAATGACAGAAATGTACATAACCATAATTCTTATAACAATCATCAATCAACATACCTGCATGCCCAACATATAAACTTGTATGACGATCTCCTTTTACGCCAAATTCTAGTGTTGCAACCTCGCTCTGATGATTTGCATCTCTTGCTTCATCTCATCCAACACATCAACATCATAACATACCAATAGAATCGTGATGATATAAACTACATGTAATGAACTCATGCATGATAACATTAACAATAACAATCCATGCATAACAACATGCATCTAGCCCATCCAGCCTAAATATTTGAACAATGTTTTGATACCACCCTATGGTATCAAATATCACACAAGGAGAACGAAAACCAGACACCACCCAAAGATAAAGAAACCTGCTCTAATACTGTTATGAAACCAGCTCCAAAAATAGAAGAAAAGAGAGATCAATGCCTTAGAAATAAGCCACTTCAAGGGGGCAACCTCCTTTACATTACATAAATGAACAATTCTTGGATGATACAAACGACAAAACCTCCTTTCTATATATAGGAGTCCATGGGGTCACAATATAATCCTAGTCGACCTAACAATAATAATGTAAGACCATAATAATAACAGTATAAGGGTTACAAGGGTACAACAATGACAATAAGGGGGATACACTAACAACAATAAGGGACTACACTAGTAATATAGGGACCTAACATGCCCCTCCCATTCAAAAAAGTGTTGTACTCAATGCTTGAGTAGCTCTCGATGCTTTTGCATAAAATTCTTATCCTCCCATGTTGAGTCTTCAGTGGGTAAGTTCTTTCACTTGATGAGATACTCTGAAATTGATCGATTTCATAGTTGTCGAGTTCTTGTTTCTGTGACTGCTTCAGGTTCAAGTAAGATTTTTTCTTCCTCGTCAAGTTCTGGCAATATTGTTTGAATTGGAAGTTTGTCACCTATAACCTTATTTAAGCATGAAACATGGCAAACTGGATGCACTTGAGAAGAAGCAAGAAGCTCCAATTTGTATGCCATAGTACCAATCTTCTGCAACACCTTGTAAGGACCATAGTACTTTGGTGATAATTTATTATCCTTCTTAGCTTGTTTGAGGGACACTTGTTTGTATGGTTGTAGCCGTAAAAGTACCTAGTCTCCTACACCAAAAATTCACTCGCTCTGATGTTGATATGCCTGTTGTTTCATTCGATTTTGTGCCAAATTTAGGTTATACTTTAAGAGTTGGAGAACTTGTTGTTGATTCTTGATGTGATATTCCACTTCTTGAACCTTAGAATTTTCTCTTAAAGATGATGTGATGGATGGTGGATGATATCCATAAAGTGCCATAAATGGGGTCATTTTTGCTGTAGTATGGAAGGAAGTCTTATACCACCATTCAACCAGAGGTAACCACTTGACCCATTAGGTTTTTTTATCAAATACAAAACAACGAAGATATCCTTCCAAACATTTGTTCAATAGATCAGTTTACCCATCGGATTGAGGATGATAAGATGAGCTATGAGCTAGTTAAGTACCCAAACATGAAAATAATTCCGTCCAAACATTTCCACTAAAAATGGGATCTTTTTCACTTACAATAATCTTTGGGTTTCCATGTAGCTTTTGAATTATTTCCATAAATGCAATATCAATTGTACTTGCTTTAAATGGATGAGATAATGCACAAAAGTGTGCATACTTGGAAAGTCTATCAACTACCACCATGATGACACTCTTTCCTTCGGACTTAGGTAAACCTATGATAAAATCCATTGAAATATCCTCCCAACGTTGACTTGGAATGGATACAGGCTTTAGAAGACCCAGGGTCTTAATCGTCTCAACTTTATTTTGCTGGAAAACCAAACATTCCGCCACAAACTTTTGAATATCAAATTTAAGGCCATCCCAAAATAATTCTTTCTTCACCCAGTGGTAAGTTTTTAAAAATCTTGAGTATCCTCCTAAGGGATAGGTGTGCAATTCCAAAAGAATCTTTTGTTTTAGTTGGGAATTCTTACAAAGTAATAAGCCATCTTTGTACCACAAGAAATCATTTTTCCAACTAAATGTATAAGATGTACTAGGATCTTGCCGCAACTTTTGAATGAGTGTCCACACTTCTTCATCCTTCTTCCATTCATCCCTTGCTTAGGTTATCCAATGTGGTTGGATAATAGAAATGGCACAAAGCAATGTTTCCACCTCTTCATCCTTTCTTGAGAGTGCATTTGCAATAACATTTAGCTTCCCTTTTTTGTAGATGACAAAGTCATAACCCAACATCTTTGTGACCCATTTTTGCTTCTCTTCTGAAGATATTCTTTGTTCCAAAAAGTGTTTAAGACTATCATGATCGGTTTTTACCTTGAAGTTTCTTCCCATTATGTAAGGTTGCCATTTATTTAGTGCATGTAGTATTGCCAACATTTCCTTCTCATAAATAGCTTTCTATAAATACTTTCCTTTGATTGGATGACTTTCAAAAGCAATGGGTCTTCCTTCTTGCATTAAAACCACACCAATTCCATTTCCTGAGGCATCACATTCCACAATAAAGGTTTTTATGATGTTTGGTGTAGCTAAGACTGGTGTTAGGCACATTGTCTCTTTAAGATGCTCAAAGTCCTTAGTTACTTCAGGAATCCATGAAAATGCATATTTCTTCAATAATGTTGTTAGAGGTGCTGCTATTCTCCCATAATCCTTAACAAACTTGCGATAATTACCTATTAACCCAAGAAATCCTCGCAACTACTTTATGGTTGTGGGGAATTTTCATTCCTTAATGGATTTAATTTTATTAGGGTCTTATTTAACACCCTCGTGAGATACAATATGACCCAAATATTCCACCTCTTGTACTACAAAGAAACATTTGGAGGTTTTTGCATATAATTGTTTCTCTTCCAATAGTTTTAGCACCTTGTCAACATGTTGAACACGATCCTTCCAAGACCTGTTGTAGATTAGTATATCATCAAAAAATACTAACACAAATTTTCCAAGAAAGGGTTTGAAAATGGAATTCATCAACCCTTGAAATGTAGAAGGTACATTGGTAAGGCCAAAATGCATGACCAAAAATTCATAATGACCCTCATGAGTTTGAAATGTTGTTTTCAGAATATCTTTAGTCTTCATTCTAATTTGATGATATCCAGAACGAAGATCCAACTTGGAAAAATAAATTTCTCCATGTAATTCATCCAATAATTCATCAATCATAGGAATGGGAAATTTATCTTTAATAGTGAGCTTATTGAGCTCCCTATAATCTAGACACATGCGGCATGATCCATCCTTCTTTTGCACCAATACTATTGGAGCAGAGAAAGAACTTTGACTAGGTTGAATTATTCTATCCTCTAACATTTTTGCAATCATACATTCAATTTCGCTCTTTTGGACATAAGGATATCTGTAAGGCCTGATGTTTGGAGGAAAACTTCCTGGAATCAAATGAATATAATGGTCATAATCATGAATACGTGGGATTCCTTAGGGAGTTTCAAACAACTTGGAATGTGTTGTAGCTCCTAGAGACAACCCTGAGTTGCAAAAGACCAGTGCCTAAGATATCTTAAAATCAGAGGTTGAATGTGAACAACTGTATGAAATTCCTCTCAAAAAATCTGGAATAAGAGAACAACGGTTTTGGTGGTTCATGGATTGAGAAGACCTTGGAGTCGATTCATGTAAATTCCTTATACTGTGAGAGGGCTCAAGAGGCTGTGAGACTGATGGCTTTTAAATGGGCCAAGTATAAAACAATGAACAAAAATCTTAAAATATGCAGAGGTGCTGAGGGAGAACGGAGAAGGAACCCACGAGATACAGACTTAAGATATTTAAGAATATGTCCCCTATGAACTCAGAGGAAATGAATATGAATGAGATATGGACAACAACCGAGGTTCATGGAGCACGAATTAAGGGAGTGCAACAAGCTTAATACATGAGCGTTATATAGACATGAATTCATGAATAAAATTGCAGACCACCGGCAACTACATTACACGAACCATCAAAGAAGAATAGCATGAAAGATGATTAAACATAAAGAAGAGATTGCTGATAACAAAAGAAAACAAATACATACTGTTCATTGCTCCATCTGGAATCCAAATATTAGCTCTGTATTCATATTAAGTTTAAACATCTCTCCCAAATATGTGTCTCAGAGCATAGGGAGCACAATCATACAAAACTACAACAAAATTATTCAAAATTCCAGAACCTATGTTTCATCTAAGAACTCTCTAGATAGTGAGTTCTCCCTAAGGGTTTATGATTGAATATTCTGTCATGGTCGCCCCACATAGGTGAAATAAAAATATCCTAACAAACTTTTAGTCGACGTTTCGAGTCTAAATCAAGACTCATCATCAGGAAAAACCTTAATAGAGATGGAGGCTTAGATGTTAGCAGGAATTGGATCCATGTTCTTTCCCGCTAATAAACTGACAAACCCCCCTATTTGATGTGTCACCTCCTTGTCCATCCTCCCGCTCGTCATTGTCCTTAATCGCTTTACTGTCATGTCTCTTTCACTATAATGTCCCTCCCCTCACTTCACACCATCCATCTAACCTTGGCCTTCCAATTTCTTTCTTAAATACTTTCCTTACTCCCCTACCTCCCATTAGCCTACTACCTTTCTAAACCTCCTTTAAATCTTAAAAAATAAAAATAAAAAAAATAAAAATAAATAAAAATAAAAATAAAAATCGTAATCACCTTCTTTTCTTTTAAATAAAATCCATAAAAATTTAAAAAGCTACTCTTCTCAATTAATATCCCCTTATAATATTAATAGCAATAAACTCCTCCTTATCACAAAAATTTATAATCATTTATAAGTTCCCCTTTATTACATAAGTTATACTTTTATATCCTTAGTTTTAGTAACATTAAGTTTAAATATTCATAAATAACACTTATATTTATAATTCCACCTTATACTATAAAATTTTTTAATATAATTAATTTTAACTAAATAATATTAATTATCCCCACTTCTAAAAATAATAAATAAACAACTCTACTTTTTTCATAATCTTGAATTATTTAATATTTCCTATTAACATAGGCTAGTTACCAAGATATTGCTATCATGATAACCTTAACTTTTCTTTCAAATAAATATTTAAATCCCTCTAATATTTAGCATTTAATATTTTTTTTAAAATAATACTAATTCCAAAATAACAACAATTACGAAATTTTCTTTAAAAAATTTCAAGAAAAACAATAATATATAATTTCTCATAATTAAAATTAGAAATAAAAATTTGATAAACTTAAATAAATAATAAACTAATAACAAAAATTTAAGAACCGATCGGCTCTCTCATCTCCTCCTTTCCTCTATTTATTTCCCTAATCTCTTATTTTCTTAGCAGGTTTGTCCTGATGATGAGTCTTGATTTAGACTCGAAACATCGACTAAAAATGAAGACTGTGGATATTCCGAGTGTTGCAGCTCAAAATATACACCAGAGAAACCTCCAATCTATCATCCTAACAAACTAATAGAGCGTGCTTCAAGAAATCGCTCTTACAACAGAAAAATCAAAACAAAATTGGGTAAAATTGGGATTTCACCAGCAAAGCATCACTATCTAATAGTAAAAATAATCAAAACAGTTAGCCACGGAGGCCAAATTCCAGAATTTTCAAAGGGGTGGTGAGAAATGGTGGACGATTTAGACTTCATCATGTAATTCCATTTTTTGTTCGGCATCCTTCACTCTCTGACTCTCATGATTTCCACTCACCGTTGCAGAACATTGAATTTTTTAATATGGAGCTCTTGGAGGAACTGCATAGACTGTGACCGTGTGCTCCACCAATGAAAGACTCGTGCTTTGTTTGAAAACCAGATCCATATTTTGGAGGGGGTCTCCAATGGTAAGCGGTATCAGAGAAGGGGGGTGTGAAATGATGAGAGGAGGGCACATGGAGGAGTGGGTGGTAATGAAAACCACCTATTTCGGACCCCCCACCCCCATAGTTAAAGTTCGAAGGCCGGGGGGGTGTCCGAAATGTGTTAAGGACTGTCGAGTGTAATAGGGTGGAGCAGAAGTGATAGAGAGATGCAGGAGGCTTAGCGGTAGTGGGATGTGTGCCAACGGATGAGAATGGCGAGAGTCATGGAATGGTAATGGTAGTGAAGGAATGACATAATCGCGGTGAGTGGAATATTATGATGGGGCCAAACCAAATCGCAATTGCAAGTCTTTACCATGGAGCAGTAGAGATAATCCCTAAATGGTGTGAAGTGCGAAGCATGGGGAGAAAGGAACTGACGTGGAGGAAAGTGGGACCTGACCAAAAATTTCACATTGCAAAGTTTACATGCGAGCAGGCGGAGGTTAAGAGTTAAAGCCTGCGATGGGTGAAGTGCGGGGAGGAGGTGAGGTGGCACGGACAATGGTGGGACCGTGCCCGCAGATCGCAAGTCGTAAGATTTAGCTGAGAATAGCTGGTGGTAAATGTTAAAAGCTACGGGGAGCGATGTGCGATGGTGGGGAGGTGATGTAGAGGGAAAGTGGGACCCAACCGCATCGCATCTTAAACAAAAAACTTTGCGGGTGCTTAAGAGGTAAGTTGTAAATTGCGCGATATGCGAGATGCGACGAGCTAGTCGCTGCAAAGTGAAAAAAGG